>OX421970.1:90778562-91196062 GCA_949128135.1 Parasteatoda lunata | reverse complement strand
AACGATTAAAATTTCTAATTAAGAGCTTTTTTTTCCAATGCCCACCCGATTGGCAGTCGTCATTCAGGTATCGAAAGGGCAAATTTGTTGGCCACTCCTTCAGGTGTAACATATTAGGTAAGCCAACGTCGTTCATACAGTAAGACAAATAATTCAGAGAATGAAAGAACATCCATGCCTTATCCGGGATTCAAACCCAGGACCTTTCTGATGGGAAGTCAGCTCTCCCTGACCACTACTACACAGTTCGATTGGAATTTAATTAAAATTTTATTTAAATATTCCCTTTGTTTTATTTAAATTTTATTTAAATATTCCCTCCTTATTAAATATTAAACAAAAAGCTCTGAAATCAAAATCTTTATACTCAAATATTAGGCAAAAATAACTATGCAGCAATTCAGCAAAAAACCTAGTTTCACACAGCTCCAAAAAGTATAAAAATTCAAAGCTTTAGTCATTTGGTTCAGAAATATTTACTGAAAAAAAGAATTTCGCTTTAAAATACGTTTTAAGAATGATCATTGAGGAGCGACTCATTCACTTGGCAGGAGAGAATGATTCTGTAGAAGTTGTTTCACCTTCGCAGAAGTACTGCAGCGGAGAAGTGGATATTTAGGAGTAGGCCAAAAAAATAGTATTCCCCTTTTCTCTCTCTCTCTCTATCTATCTCCTTTCCTTTATCTTTCTTTCCAATTTTTAAAATTTTTTATCACTCCATCTTTAAACAAAGAGCCTATTTGTGTTTTTGTTTTATCATAAAAGAAAACAAAATTGAAGCGTTTTTTCAACTTTGCCAGGAATTAATCTACATAATTATATTTTTTTATATAATTTGTAATAGAGCAATTATTGATAATTTCATAGGTCTTTATAAAATTTTTATTTCTTTATTTTGCTATTTTTCGCTTATTTCAAAAATTGTTTTATTATTACATTTTTTGATTACTATTCATTTAGTCTTATAGCTTTTAACTTTCATATTCTGGTAATTCACACTATTATTACTTTTCTACTCTAGAGTAATGACATAATTATAAAAAAATTTCATATCATCCGAATGAGGATGTTTTGTTCTACAGAAACCACATGTTGCTTTTTGTTCGAATTCATTTATGTTAATTTTCCCATTATTAAAATGGAAAGTAAAATTGAGACTTTCCGAAACCTTTTTCGATTTCAATTTGATAAAAATTCAGAGTGCTCTAGCTAGTCAGAAAGGGATTGAAATATTTTACCTTCACTGACATAAACGCAAGTTCTTAAAAATGTTAGAAAAATTATTAACAACTAAATTTAAGTATTATAATTAAATATTACGTTTACTAAAACAGCGCTTAAAATTTGTTTTAAAAATCATATCATTAAATGCACATAAATATAGCAGAAATGAAACTTATTGATCGTCTTTTTATAGTAAATAAAAAAAAACCCGCAAGTAGCAAAATGTTTTCTAATTTTCAGAAAGAAAAAAAAAGGCTTGCTACTCCGATGACAGAAAAATTATTTACGATGTTTTGATTCAACGAATTGTAAATTATGTGGCACAGTAAATAACAAAATTTTACCCCCAACACAAATTTTTTTTAAAAAGAATATGAAGGATAAGAAATAAAAACCTTAATGTAATAAAATAAAACAAGCATCTTAACTTTAAAATATCAATTTTCATAATTGCGAAAATGCATTTTTTTTTTTTTTTAACCAACATAACAGGATTTGTTTTACGCGTATTTTAGCAAAAACGAAAAAAAAAATTTTTTTAAATGCAAAACTTTGTTTCAGCGATAAAATTTATATGAAAGTAAACTTCTTTACAAAACTAAAAAATAAGAAAAAGTAATTGGGAGGTTTTAGTAAATTACAGCAAAGGCTAATTATTTTAATGAGGTGAGCGTGATTGAAAAGATCAATTTCAAACACAAAAGCAGATAACAGATATAACACAACGTCGAAAGAAAAATTTTCTCGCTACGTTGCCAGATTTATAAGATACTAAAACTACATAATAATTAGAGTAATTCTTTCAGACGATTTTTTTCAAGTGTAAAAAAAAAAAAAAAGAAAGAGAAAAATGTTTCACTGCGGAGGATTTATTGAAAGCATTATGCAATTTTAATTTCTCGATGGTGTAGATAATTATTTTTCTCTTTTAAGTATACTAATAAAAGTATTGTTAAAAAAAGAATTTGCTTTTTAATTTTATCGGGGAAAATAACAATTTAATCATTTTTATTTTTATATCAGAATAGTAAGTTGAGCTTAAAAGGAAATAAATGAAGAAAATGAATTAGCTATAATGATAGTGTTAAAAAAAATATTCGTTAATTTTAAAGACAGAAATAAGTTTCCTAATTAGAAAATTAGTCTGCAAACGATAAAAGGTAATCCCCGTAAAAATCTTCAATAATTCTATATTCTTCGATAAAGAATCTTTGAAAATTCTATATTTACGATTTCAACAAATAAAAATGGTCAATTAAAGTTTTAACTTAGCGAATTAGAAACAAACTATTGCAGTTCGTAAAGTGTTTTTATTCGTCTTACTTATGAAATTAAAACCGTAAATTCGAAAACTACTGCGAAAAATGGGTCACTTATAAAATCGTTTCGAAAAAAAAAAAAAATCAAATTCTCTTACTCCCTTTAATAAATAAAGAGACAAAAAAATATTAAAGAAAATGACCAAATTTTTTAAAAGAAAATTATAATAACAATAAAGTTATAAACACTAAAAATAATGTTAGATTTGAGAAATTTTTATAGCTGTTTTGTATTCAACAACTTAAGTTTTAGTTGTTGTACTCGTAATCGCAAATAAATGTGCAATACATGTACGACTACACATGAAAACGTTTGAACTCACATTACAAAATTTTCAATGTCTTCCCATTTCTTCGATAGTATATTCGAAGCTAAGAACGATATTATCAGGAACCCGCTTTTTACTCTAATAATAACTGCGTATTCTTACATAAACGGTCCAATATTTGGATGAGCGATTTGATCAAACCAACGAAAAAAGCAATTTCTAGAAAAAAAAAATCTGCATCTGTCAAAATACTTTTTATGTTATTTCCTCCCAACAAAAATTCGACAACAATTCAGAATATCATGGAAGAATTTAAATTTTTATAATTCCAGTCGTTTGCTTGTTATTACATTACGTATTTTTTTTATTTGTTTTTTTTTTAAACGTTGTTTCAAATTCTGCGGCGTTTGGGACTATACTCTACAAAATTTCGATTAAAAGAATAACAGTATTTATTTTTGGAACTCTTTAAATGAAAACAAGTTTATTGTTCAAATAAATTACAAATTTTTAAAAATAGTAATGAATCTTGTCGATAGATAGCGCTGTTGACTGGAAAAATTATTGGCATTTTAATCGTACTATTACTATCATATTATCGTACACCTTCATCCGTGTTTTAATTTTTTTTTTTTTTAAATGCGAGTTCAGATAAACCTAGGGTAAACCATGAAGTTTCAAAATGTTGAAAAAATATCAAAATGCAAACAAATTATTGCAGAGCTTCTTCCCCAATGTGTTATCATAAATAATCCTGCACTTATTTGTTTGCAGTTTGATAATTTGAAAAAGAAATGCCAGCATTTGTAACGTGATCGTTCACCTGAGCTTACTTTTTCTATACTTCCCGATACTAAATTACTTATGCAGCTGAAAGAAGAAAAAAAATTTCAAGGGTTTTTCTCGCACTATGGCGTCCTTTGGAATGAAGTTAAAAATGGAACGTTTTGTGTCAATTAAAAATGTTTTTTGCGAATAGTATCACCCTTCGGACCACTGACATATCTCATAGCAATTCAGATATTTGATACATTGGGATATCTATTCAACGCTATAAATAAATATTTAAAACAAGGTCGTCAAACACACCATGATTTACGCTTCATGAAATTATAAAAGTTGCAACAGACACCAAATAAGATATCCTCGTTGGTTTTCGTAAACGCGCCTCTTTCAACAATACCAGAGTATACGAATCCCGCAAACCCTAATTACTCAAAACATTACAAAAGGTAGGTTGGCAACACCAACAAAACAAATCCCAGAAGGCTGTGTTGAGAGAGTTTCGTCCAGTATATCGAGTTATCCCACCATACTGGACGCAGCCTTTTCGGCACGAGGTGATAAACTCAATTTACTTCTGGAATCTAACCAGAAGGCCAGTAAGTTTCATTCCCTGTCATCCCCCCTCAACCCAGAGGTGTTTTCCCTTCCCAAAGAGGGGGCATAAAACAAAGGTGAATGCTATTTGCCCGCACATCCTGCAAAAGATTTGATAAATAGCCAAATCGTGCAAATGGACGGATGATGCTCTTCCAGATGCAGCAAATGTCTGATTGGAGTACAGTGTGGAGTCTTTGATATACAGTCATTAGCATACCCTGCATTACCATAAGTATATAATCGGTAAACTTTTCTCCATGACACAAAATGGGAGTTTATGAAAATGGACACAACTCAAAATGTGACTAACTAATGTAAGTTCTAATATAATGTGTCATCCATTTGTCTAATTCAGTTATTAAATTTTTTTGTAATTTTTAAAACGACGTTAAAAGTCAACAGTTGTTTCACAAGGTTGTCACAGATACTATAAATTTATAAATAGTGGTAATAAATTTACATTGCATTATCAATATCATCAGTTATTTTTAGTCGTGAAAAATTTTCAATTTCCGAAAAAGTGACCAGGTTTTAAAAAGTGGCCACTGTTTAAACTGCTACACTTGGTCACCGGCTAACACCATAATGTTCCGATTTTGTCCAGCAGTTAGATATTTTTTTGCGAAAAAAAAAATTCTATAACAAGAATTAAATTATACTGTAAAATTAATGTATTATAAGATAAATATCATTTCATGAGCATTTAAAACAAAAATAAATACTACAATACAAAGTACATAATTAGACGGCGAAAAAAATCTTTAAATTCCTCAAAGGCATTAAATAATAGGGAAATTAGGGAATTATTCTTATAACTGTTCTCACATATCATACTTTTAAAGAGCTATTAATGAAATTTATAGGTTCAACTTATGACATTTCAATGAAATTCATTCGCAGAGACTCCTTCACCCAGACAACATTTCCATCGAATTGAATATTTCGCACACAGCTCGCTAAATCCAATTCAAACTTTTAAACAAACACAAATATATCATTAAAGAGTTAATCGGAACGGAATTCGAACCTTTTTTTCCCTCGAAGCACAGAATAAGGGATATTTTTAACATTATGTTACACATCCTATAAGTTTAGTAATTTTCATTAGTAGCATTACAGGAAGACGTTCACAATGGAACTATTATTTCTAAAGTACAGATAACATTTCGAGTCGCTACTTTTCAATTAAAATGATTTATAGTAAACAATTAAAATGATGTATAAGGTTCAATAAACATCTAATAGAACAATAGGAATAGCGTGATGACGTCTGGTGACGATATCTACTTAAAAACCAGTGATTTTATTCGACTTAGACGCTTCCTAGGACGCATAACTTCTGAATTTCCAGGTGCTTTTTTTCTCGATTTAAAGCAATAAATATCTCCCAGCTAAAGATATAAAGAGTGAACATTTTATGATTAAGAAAAAATATGATTGGTTATTGATTCAGTAATTATTTAAAACAGAATTAAAAATAAAATTGTCGTTAAAAGATCAAAATAAAGTTTTTTTAAAAAAAGATAATATGAAGTATATTAGTTATGATATGTACTAATTCACAATAATGATTAGATCATTTAAAATAATGCTTCACGAAAGTAGGATAAAACAAGCATCGTTGATCAATGAATAGTATGTATGCTATTAGTATGCTAAAGAATTTAAAAATAAGACATCAGCTGCAGTAAAACTTTAGAATGTCAAATAAAATCAGAATAATAAAATATGAAATGATCGTGCTCCCATAAAAAATATATATTATCGAGTAATAGATTTTAACCCTGTCTTCTGTGGGCTTTTCAATAATCAAACTGTTCCCAATGTTCATTTCGATGGAATTAAGCATTCGAATGTCAAACGACGATTAGAGCAAATTTTGAAAAGTAAGTGTACAGCCATGCTCATCACATTCGGGAAACTCATTTTACTAGTTACGAAGGTACTGCGAATGAGGTAGTATAAATGCAACGAGAACGTCTCGAATTCACAAAAACTAGCAGAGGTCTATAGTTTATTACACAAATGTTTAGTTACCTAAGGTTTGTTATCACAGTTAAAACATCAATTTTCATAAGACAAATTTGAAAAATGATATTAAGTGCTATGTCTATTTTCTTAAATATCTGCGTACATTTTCTAAACAAGCATTTTGAGCTATTCCTAGAATAAAAAGCTCACCAACCTTCCAATGAGCACCCAAGAATGATATTTTACAGACAAACTAAAACAGATCCAATTTCCTAAACAACTGTGACGAACCAAACCAAAACAGATCCAATTTTATAAACAACTGTAACGAATCAAACTAAAGCAGATCCAATTTCTTAAACAACTGTGACGAACCAAACTGAAACAGATCCAATTTCTTAAACAACTGTAATGAACCAAACTAAAACAAAGCCAAATGATAAGAATATTCCATTTTATGAAATCCAAAACTAGTAGTTACATAATTATATCCCAAAACGAAAGTTAGGTGTGTGTGGAATATAGTTGAAAAGGAAACGAAGAGCTCCTCCATCCATCATTCGTTGCTTAATTGAAAATACTCTAGATTCCGGGGCGCAGAATGATAATGAAATACCCCTTTACCCTGGCGTGTTTTAGAGAAATAAAGGGCAGCAACAGAAGGGTAAAATGATGGACAGATTAATAAATTGTTGATGGTATGAAAAGGGGGTGGGGGGTCAAGGGAGATGCCGGCAACAACAGATGTTCAATGACTGTATAATGTAACGAGCATAGAACAAAAGGGAGAGAGAACTTGTTCGGAAAGATATGAAAGCGTGGGTAGAACAAATTAAATATGTAATGCGTTCTATGAGGGGGAAATGCGACAGGTTGCATTCTATTCCAAGACAAGTCGAAAGGAAGGACAGTAAAAATGCAGGAGTCTTCCTTATGAATAATAACGTTGGATACATTAGACACCAAAATATCGTCTCATAAACGATAATAATATCACATGGGTGAATGTTGTCAAGCAAAACAATAGCAACATCCAATTGGGTTGCCACTTTTGTATTAGACATGTGATTAATAAAATACTTGGGGAATTATTTGTTTTGGTAGAGTTTCCATTGCTTTTTAAAAAGATGAACCGTTTATTAACTCATATAAAGATTTAAACTATAATCTAAAAAGATTGAAAAACCACATATTTAAAAAAAATAAAAAACACGAAAAAAATAAGTTTAAGCCATAATTTTGCAATGGAACCATGATCACACGTAATTACTGATAACATGTAATCAGGTCTGTCAACTACTACGCATTTAGCAAAATATTTTGTAGAGAGGTTGGCAATTAAAAAACCAAAGCTTTTAGTGTTTTTGGTAGCTTCACCCACATTTTAAAAATCTCCTTACAAGAGAGTTGGGACGGAGTGGTGTTTTATACAAACTTGTGATACATTAACATTTAGTGGTGTAAAAAAATGAATTTAATTTACAAAACAAAGAATAATACATTAAAAAAAAACTTAAAACTTTCGAAAAATTTTCCCCAAAAGAGCTGAAAGGTGACAGCTATGTATAATACGCAATACATACTCTTAAGTTAGCAGATCAAGCGGTGCTGAGCTACAAACTAAATCTGCCGAAAAAGTAAGTATATAGTGGGTACGAATTATATAAAAAAGATCGATAGTTATAAGTACAGCACATCGGATTTACGTAACCAGTATTTACCAGAGAAAGGTAAAGACCATAATGAGAACAAAAAAATATACAAATAAAACTTACATTTAGAAACATTTTTAGAAACGTGATTTTTTAATAAAAATAAAAAAACGATTTACTTAAATTAAATTAGATTTTATTGATTTATATCATATTTTTTTAAACATATTTTAAAAGGATTAGGGGGCTAAGTCCCCTGTTCCCTGACTCTCACCAACCTCGATGATTGCCTCGCAATAATTGCTATTTCTTGGCATAAAACAGTTGAAATTATTCAACTAAAAATATAATATTAGTATAATATATGTATAATATTAGTACAGTATAGTATTAGTATAATATATAAAATATAATAAAAATATAATAAAAATATAATAAATTAAATTAGCATTTTTGTCAAATTCAAACTGTACAGGTGCTATTTGTACATGTGCTATCAAACTGTACATGTGTTATGTGCTATTCGTAATTATTGGAGATAATAAAATTCTATGGTAAGGGTTTTTTTTTTCCGTCGAAACGAAACTCTAAACAGGGGTCCGTTGACGGACCGTTCACAAAATATCTTTTCATAAAAACAGATCCTTCACAAAATATTTTAACTTAAAAACGGACCCTTCACAAAATAATTTATCTTTTAATCGGACCCTTCACAAGAGACACTCGATAGACATTTACGTATTATTGTAAAAAAAAAAAAAAAAGGAGGGGGGGGGGAATTGACTGATGCTGAGTGTTCAGCTATTATAGATATTTTCAAATCTACTGGCAATCGACGTATATTGCTCTAATATTTTGTTAATCATGATTTTCTGCTTTAATTCTAAGGCTAAGTTTAATCTAATTTCATTTATATTATGAACCTTAACCTCTTCGAAGTCAAAAAAAATTTCTAAATTCCAAATGTAGTACTCTATGAAAATATTTCTACTTCTACAAGCATCGTGTGTACATTCTTATTGATATTAAATGATATTTTTTTGTAAATAAATAATTGAGCAACATATTATTCATAAAATTAATTCATAAAATATTATGTAAATAAACTTATTAATAACTATAATATATAAACTTAAAAATATTATGTAAAAAATTAACTTATGTCAATTTTTTTTTAAATTTAATATTATAAATTAAAGAATTATTTAAGTTTACTTAATGTGTAACACATTAAAAGTGATACATAACTTAGTTGTGTTATTTAAAATATGTCAATTGAAATTATTAAAGATGTGAGTGATTTTGTTTCCATTATTCGTCCGAAATTAATATTCTATGTTGTGCAGTATAGGCTAAATACCAAATATTTGCATGTTGCATCTCTAATTTACCAGCCGCAATAGCTGTTTATTTTGAAAATTTATTTTTTTTTATCATGATTTTACAGTGTTGAGCATAATCTTGTATCCATTTACAATTATAAAAATACTTGGAAAAGGTTTTTTGCAATAACAGGAACCTATTTGCACGAATTCACAAAACAGGACCCCGATTGAAAGAATGTGACTTAACACTTATTTTATATTCACAGATTACGAGTAATTTTTTCACAATTTTACAAAAACAGGACCTTTCACAAAATGTCTGGACAGACCCCTGCTTATAAATTTTAAAGAATTACTCATATCTAAAACAGTAAACAAAGTATTTTAAAGCAAAAAATAAACCTTAAAAATAATTTCGCTCGACTGCGGTTTTCAAGAACTAAAAGACAGCATAGCCACAACGTTAAAAAGTTAAAATCAGCCTTTGCATTTGTTTGGTTTGTAATTAAAACGGATTTTAGCTTGCCAAGTAGTTTTTTTTAATTTTAAGCCTCGACGAAAGAGTTTCGTAAGTAAAAACTTTTCTTTTTTAAATATTAAGACTCAAAGGTTGAGATTTAACTAATCTAAGTCTTAAATGTATGCAATAAAATATATAATTTATGTACATTTGGGGCATCTATCCGCTCCTGGTACCCAACCTCTCATCTACTTATGGTAGGTATAGAATGAGCATTTGCTGACTACCGCTTTTCGGAGTTGCCAACCACATAAACATAAATACCCATGACTAATAAATAAGTTTTAAAAGTCGCATCGCATTATCAAAAATGTATCGCAATATTTTCCCAATCAATCTCATTTCTACATAGTTTCAAATATTTTTGTAACACAAATAAAAGTTAGCAACATTCACATGATTGTCGTGTTCAATAGCTATAACTTTATATAACATTCACGATATTGTAATATTCGACTCAACGATGTGTAATTATCGGTAGCCAGTGACCTTATAACTAATATCCGATAATATATATAAAAAATCCGAACCTGATGTCTGTCAAGTCTATATTTTCATTTAAAGGATAATAATATAGAAAGTTCGAGAATTAAAAGTTCATGGTCAAAAAAGATATGAACAATTAATTATTTATATTAATAGCTGATATTAAAATGTTTTATCATTAGGATTTAATACATTTATAAGCCCTAAAATTGAAATGCCATTTGGACGAATTAAAATAAGGATATTTATGCTTAACATTACCACTGACAGTGAAATATAATATTTCTTCAATATTCGATAATTCATAATAGTCTGTATATTTGTTTTTAGCACGCTTTACTTTTGCACTTAGTTTAGTTAGCTTTCTAGTGGTTTCATCTGTTTCTATTTTTACAAAATTTGTAAAATGAAAAAACTTTTCCGTGACAACGCGGGTTTTACTTTTTTATAACAATGATTTTCATTAATGGAATTTTGTATTTTCGATACTATGTTCGAGCCACAATACCAGGAAAAAGATGATAGTTTATAAATCACCCTTTGAAATTTTGCAAAAAGCTGGGGGGAAAAAACACGATTACAATCGACGCACCTGTTATCAAGCTATTAGCGAACATAAATCCAGGCAGATTTCACTTTTATGAATAGAGAGAAGTAAATACATTTTA
The DNA here is from genome assembly GCA_949128135.1 of Parasteatoda lunata. Lineage (NCBI taxonomy): Eukaryota > Metazoa > Arthropoda > Arachnida > Araneae > Theridiidae > Parasteatoda > Parasteatoda lunata. Next base: position 91,185,245 of record OX421970.1, on the reverse strand, counting down.
AGTTAATCAGAAACTTAAACAAATTAACTAAAATATTTTAATTAAGAATATAATGTACACAAAGAGAAAACGCAGCTCATAGTACAAATATCATACAATAATATGTTTTAATTTTTAAAGAGATGCAAGTGCATTAAAAATACGACCATAAAAAAGTTTGAAAAATAATATTTAACGCATTCTTTTATGCCAATTTAAATCTATGTCTGTAAATATAAGATTAATTTAAGTTAAAAACCATCAACGAATACGAAATAAAAGCATGCATTCAATTAGGGAAAAACAAATTGACAGAGGGAAAAGAAAACTAAAAATCCCTGTCACTTACCACCTGTGGGAGTTTCATGACTAGAGCAGCGCACAGGATCGCCAAAATCTATGGACTCAAGCACAAAAACGAGCCAAATCGACAAACAAGAAATGGAAAAAAAAATGGGCGATACAATCTGTTTTTATCAATAAAAAATTTAAAAAGAAACGTTCGGTTTTATTTTTCTTTTCTTTTTCACTCTTCAGATGTTCGATTGTTCGGAAAGCAACAGAGAAGAACTCTAGAAGATTCCGACAGTTCGAATAGGTGCATCTGACGGAGAGTTGTTGCAAGGAAAAGCCCTTTCTCGCGGGCTTTTTTAGTAGGGGTGGTTGGGGGGGATAGTTGCGCGGACGCACGCTCCGAAAAGTGCGCGAGAGATCGATGGAATTGGAGGATCTTTGACTCAGGTGAAGAGCTGACAAAAAATAGACCGCTATTTTATTTAAAAAGAGAAGTGAGGTAAACAAATGGCTTTGAAATATCTTGCATAAAATAGAAATTCTTGTTTGCATATTAAAAAATAGTGTTGTTGTAAACTAGTGTCCTTAACTCATTTTGTGTTTGTAATAGCTTTAGAAGAAAATAAGAAGTAGAATTTTATTTAGCTAGAAAAGGGAGGAGAAAAATATAGCCTCGAATTTTTGATTTGTCTTTATTCAGCAGTATTAATAAAGGAAAATGCAATTCATTATTCAAAAGTCATAGTTTTAAAGGGAAGATGTTAAATATTACTATTTTATTTCACCGCTACTTTATTTGGCAAAAGAAGAGAGCAAATATTTTTATATTATTATTCCAATAATAATAATATATATTCAGTGTAATTATAAAGAAATGCACAATTCATTTTTCGCTTGTTTAAGTTTTAAATTAAAAAATAGGAATTTTACTACTTTATTTAGGCATTCGTTTACTTAACTAAAAAAGGGAAGGGATAATAAAACTCTGAATTATATCGCACAAAATAGAAACTCTCGATGTGCCTCGAAAGTCATTCTTAGTTCATTCTTCATATTTCACAGTTTAAAATTCAAACAAATAGAATTTTATTATTTTATTTGGTTAAAAAGGGAAGGGGAAAATAGATCCAAATAATTCAGAGTTTTTTTCAAAAAATGAAAATAAAACAAGTATATTCAATAGAATATTGAAATATTTTAATTATTTGAGGACGATAATTACAAAAAATATTTGTAGTAGTTTCAAACAGTTATCGCTTAGATGATTCGTAAAAGAAGTACACTATTCTGTTGTATTTTTAGAAAAAATGAAGTAAACTGGGAATTTTACTGAATTAAGTTATGGTTCAATTTGATTTTTCCTCGCCGTACATATCTTGATCTTGCGTCAGTTAGGAAGTTTTTTTGAGCATATGTTGGTTTAATCGTATTTCATTAAACTAAATGAGCGCTGATAGAGGTGCTCCCTTGATGTAAAAATTTCCATTTTAAACTTTTCAATCCCATCATTAGCGGTTTATTCAGCTACTCACCTTCACCTTGTATAGCACAAATTTCACGAGCATCTTCAACGGCTTTAGAACCTTTATTAATAGCAAAAATAAAAAAAATGAATTGTCGAAAATTCCTCGTTTTTCTCAACTTGACATTCCTTTTTAATGGTTACAAAATTAACATGAATTAACGTGAAGATAAAGAAAACAACGCTTATATTATAGTAGAATAAAACCTCATATTTCAAACGATCTGAAACAGTATTCCAAAAAAAAAGCGTAAAATTAAAATTCAAGAAAAAAGTCAGAAACTTTTAGTTGCCAACGCAGTAGAATAAATCATGATGATTAATCATGGTATATATTAAGAAAACATAACTATCGACAAAACAGCTAAATACGGTGTTCTCCAGGTACCTAAAAGCAAAACCAAAATTAAAAATGCGCTGTTAAAAAAACAGAAGAAAAGAAAGATAAAAAATAAAAAAAATTATGAAATAGAGGAGTTACTTTTTTTTCTGGCCAACTCCTATAAATCAACTTCCCCGTTGCAGCACTGTTACGAAGGTGAAACAACTTGTACAGATCCTTTCTACCGCCAAGTTAATAAATCTCACTTCAAGAGGTTAATTCGTAGAACAAAATTAACTTTTATCTTATTTTGTTTTCAATAAATATTTTTTAAGAGATTTCCGGTGCAATGCAACACTTCATCGAAAAATGTTACAAACCACTAGAAATGTATTGATCTAAAAAATTTTAGCTACCCCTAACGATCTAAAAAATTAAACGATCTAAAAAATTTTAGCTACCCCTATATATTCTTTGAGTAACAAAGAGATAAAGTATACCTTTTCAATGAGTACATTGTTGGCGATCCCAATTTTTAATGTGTTCCAGGATTGAAAATTGCAACTGAACATTAGAAAAACTACAAACTATCATTTATTTTTCATAATAATTCCATATCATCTTTTGAACGAAAAACAAACATGTAACTAAATTTTGAAAATTAAGTAAAAATTTCAAAAACAAATTTCAAGTCGAAATGATAACCGAGCAAAACTATTATGTTAACATTTTATCCCAATACAATTGGAAACTAAATATGTTAATCAAATATGAATATGTTAATCAAATATAAATTAAATCTCTTTTAATACAATTAAAATATTTCGGGATCTTTCGATTCAATACTTTTTAATTTAGATGTGACAAATAATCTATTTATCGCCAAAAAAAAAAAAAAAAAGAAAGAAAGAAAGAAAAGAAAAGAAAAAAGGCAGCAAAGCGGGCAGGGAACGAAGATCCCTAGTTTTCACATAATATTTTTGAGTTAACCTGAAATTCAATAACGGTCACATTTCGAAATATTTCGAAAGAAAAAAAAAAGTTTTGAAGTGATAAGTTGGTGAAGCGTTTTTCAACCCTCAGGACATATAGGGCGATCAAAAAGCGGGTGGAAAAAAATACTAAAAAAAAAGTAGTCTTAAAAATTGTAGAAAAGTGCGAAGAAGACCGCAGTGTAGCCCGAGGACTCCCCATATTTCTTGAGGTGGAAGAAGGTAACAGAAATTGAGAAGGCTAACAGTGATCAAAGACAGTTAGGAGGATTGAATTTTTCAGATATATCCGTTGGCGATGGATATTTTGGCGACATTTTATTAAGTCAAATACGTGATTTAGTTACTTGCAACCGAAAAAGCTCGCATCTACTAAAGTTTAAGATAAAGTATAAAACATTTTTTTTTCCTTGTTAAAGAAGAAACAGTATATCCAAGGCTCGAACACATTTTTAAACATTAAAAATAGCAGCATTAAAGATTTTTGAAAGTTTCTGCTTCAAGATTTTTTTTTTTTTTTTTTTAATATTAAGAAATTCTTTAAAATAGCAGAAATATATAAATCGTAAAAATTAAATAATTGTAATATACATCTGAGAACCAACGCTCAATAAATTGGACAACATTTTATTTACATTAAAATTAAAATAAAAACTTAATGACATTTTGTCCTTTTTTTCCCCCCTGCATACAAGCTTTTTCTAAGCGATTGTAAAAATATAATTGGAAAAAATAACATAAAATGTAAACTTGTTAATCAAAATTTTTAATCACAATGAAAAGTTATTAAAAAAGGTATGAAATTCGATCTAAACCACCTTTAGTAGAGTTTTATGATCTATAAATATCTTGTTATTTGAGCCTAATAGATGCTGTTTCATGACCAAAATAAGAAGAAATACGAGAAAAATATCCTTCATGCTGCAAAAATATTCTAAAGATTTAAATTTATCATTCTTTATGAAATAACGAAAAATAACTAAAAAAAAGGCAATTAAATTCAATTAATTGATATTTTTCTTAAGAAAAAGTATGTTTCTTTTCCATTTTGCCGTCGCAGGCAATACAATCACCATGCGCAAATAAATTTTTCCCAAAAATGAATCAATTGACTTAATTAGTTACACTGGGGCGAAATGAATTTAAAGCCCTGGTCTCAGGAAAAATAAAATAACATCAATAATCAACTGTTATTCAACATGTTAATTACAAAGATATGTTCAAACAAATTATAAATAATAGTACAATTTATCGCAGATAATATAAATACAAGAATTTCATCATCGATTATATTTTTTATTTATAACTGATAATGAAATGTACAACCTACCAATAAATATTTGGACACCCATGTTTGAGAGGAGGTGAAATGATAATGTAAGGCGGTTTCTGCTAGTATGGATTGGGAGCCTATAACATTCACTACTATCAATGACGTCAAAAAGTATAGAATTTATTTTCTTCTTGCAAAAATTTGTTACGACTCGAAAAAATGTTGCTCAAGCATTTCTGTTCTAGAAATTTCTGTCTTCAATAAAGTACAAAGCTTCTGTCTTTTATAAAGTAGAGATCTACATAATTCTGTCTACAATCTGTAGACAAAAACTACAGATTAGAGAAAGATTTTATTCTAGCCATCTATTGCAAAAATCAAAATAGTTAGCCATCATAAAAAGAAATAAAGTTTGCTGTAATGAAATTTTACTGCATTTTCTCTAGAAGAAAACTTCTGCAAGATTCATATTTTTGACTCAAGTTACAAGGAGTAACCCCGCTCATAAAAATTTGGTTCAAAAAATTTAACCGGGAAAGCAATCGAATCTCTTACTGTTAAATTTTAATTTCTGCATAAATTACCATATCCCTAGAACTATTTTAACGACTCAGACAATGTTAGAACAGAATTAAAATCATTCGTGTAAGAGTAATTTTTAAATAATTATTTGACTTAATGATAATAATTGAAAAATTTTTGATTTGTAAAGAAAAATTTTCACATTACAATTTTTTCATGGCATTTTACATTGCAAGATGATTCCTTCTTTATTCAAATCCTGTTTAAAAAAATCCCAGAACGTGACAAACGTGATTTATTCATAAAGCCCGTTCATTAAACAAAAGATAAAGAACAAAAAAAGATTGTCTATATGTATGACACTACAATATATGTATGACATCAAAACTACAATTTTTGCTCGTTGGAGCAATTATAAAAAAAAAAATATCTCCTTAACAGAAACTTAACATTACATGGTTGAGACATCGTATGTATCCCATGGGATGAAACACAGTCCAAACAGCGCTCATGTATGCAGAGTATCAAATTATCGAACTGATTTTGGGGAAGATTACCTCAACTCAGCAAGCAATGCTCTCCGAAGTTCCGTTACAAATGTAGGAAGGGGTTGACAGGCTGCAACTTCTCGGCCAAGCATGTCCCATGCATACTCTATCAGATTCAAATCAGGTGAGAATGGTGGCCATTCCATACAGCTGATATCCTTAGATTAAAACCATTTCTTTCACAATGTTTGCTAGGTGTGGACGGGCGTTGTCATCTATGAACAAACGCAAATTTTGCGTCCGAGGTCCCCCTAATTAAAGAACTTAAGTAGGTAAAAACAAGTCATGAAAATTTTCTCCCGCGCTATAACTATAACATACTCTTTTTAACAGAACTCGTTTGGATATAGCAATATAATGTCAGAAAAGAAACATCTTCAGAACAATTCCAACTCTATGTTAATTTTAGATTTGTAAGTTCGTGAGCAAATTTTTCAGAAATTCATAAAAACAGGGCACTATTTTCACAAATTCACCAAATTATGAGTAGATTTTCAGAATGTCACGAAATCAGAGCCTTCCGAAAAATGCACGGAATGAATAAACTGCGTTCACCTCATCTAATGATCACAGAATTCTTTCTCTTAAAAACAATAAAATTCCTATCTCAAACTGTCAGGCGCGTAAAGTCAACTCATAAAAACTTTTTTCCAGCTATCTGTCACACCGTTTAGAACATCAGAACATAAAAATATTGGACAAAAACCAAAACTGAAAAAAAAAAAAAAATGGATGTGATACACGACTTTAAGTTAGATACGATCCAAAAAGATATCCGTGCATTTATTTCAAAAAGAATTCTCTAAATCCAGAGAGAGGACATCAGAGTTTTGCAAGGATAAAGTTTATCATCCAAGAATTTTGCTGCATTCCTTACCCAACCATACTTTTGCGTATATTCACCAATTTAAAAAAACTTTACTTTTTTTTTTTTTTGATCGATGGCACAGAGTTTCTTTTAACCTAAAAAGAAAGATTTTTATGTTGTTTCTTATTCCAAAAACCACATGCGATCCTTTTTAAGCGGTTCCCGGAAATTATGTAAAGAATCGGAAACATCTACAAAAAAAAGTAGAATTTTCTAAAATTAAATGGGAAAAATCTATGAATGAATTTTATGAATGGCATGTAGGGAAGGACACTTATTTTTAGAACTTTATTCATTCGGAAACAACTTTTATTTTAAATAAGATCATTTCTGATTTTTGTTTTTTAATGTGTTACCCCTATAATTACATATTTTATATAATTTTGTGGTGTAACTACCACTACGATTATTAAACATTAATTCACTAGTATATAAGACATGCTAAATCAATTCAACGGTACCTTTTGGTAGATGAACGTTCGCATAGTCGATTTCTACTTTCTCCACATTGGTGACCTGCGGGCGTGATATGAACTCGAAAGTAATGTCCACTACGCTGGATGGTCCACAATGAACAGTTGACTTGCTATTTGTGACTGCGCCACCGTCTTACCCATGCTGTTGCTATTCTTTCTCTATCACGCACAACGAGCTCCTACATTCGACTGCTAATAGCAACACAGGAGAGACCCCACACACAACCGTGAACTTAATACAGCTCTCATCAAAATCCGGTGAACTTAATACAGCTCTCCCGGTCTTTTGTAAATACGGCAACTAGTGGTATCTTTTCATCGAATTCTATACCTGATAAAATTCTGGTGGGGGAGTATTGTGGAGTAACAACCACTACGATTATTAAACATCAATTTACTAGTACATAAAACATGCTAACTTGAATCAATTTTGAGGAACCTTTTCATTGATGAAGGTTGGCATCGCCGGATGCTCTTTCACCACAATTTTAACAAATTGCATATAAATTCGGACTAAGAGTGTTAAAAACTTTAAGTTATTGTTTTCGACACAATATTTTAATAAACTAGAAAAAAGAAATCACGGATCTAATTCATAATAAAATTACTCTAATGATCCTACTTCTCTCTCCCTTCTAATGTAAAGCGTCAATAAATTCAAATCTATCAAAAAAATTGGTACATTTATTCATAAAAAATACTTCTTCGTACAGAATTTTTAACTTCAACTTATTGTCGCAATTATTGGATAGGTTATTCTAGGTGATCCTTTCGAACGATGAAAGTTGAATTAAAGTACGTAAAAATCCTATCATTAGGTCAAAAGTTATCCTGGAAATAGTGTGCTTCTATAGAAATACAATAATTCGCATATACAATGTTATATTAAACAGTCGCGTTTATTAAGTGCCAAGACATTCAAAAATAAAATTGTAGAATAAATGAAAACCACTATACGCTATTTACAAAGAAACTAATAAGGTATTATTTAAGAGATACAGACATTAGAAACCAAGCACACTTCGAACAACAGAATTATTAGGTGAAATTTACTTCATTGTTTTATACTTAGGTTAACGTTAAAAAAAAGAATCTCAAAATAAGTGCCGCACGTTGTGCAAACTACAATGTTTATTTTAAAAATAAGTGTGTTTTTGTATGTTTATGTTTTATAAATGAATATTTGAAATAATATTTTTTTAAGTAATATTAAATATTGTGCCGAATTTCGCCCAATTTATTGGCCCATTGGATTCCGGTGGATATCCCACTCCACTATAAATAGTTACCACTCGTGTTCTCATATATTTTATAAGAGTTAAAATCAGTCAATGTATTATGAATTATACAGTAAAGAAAAGAGATGATTTGGAATTGACACAAAAAAAAAAATATTCTAAGATACAATTCAATGCTCGAAGAACAATTTTTGATGCAGTCGCAATACCGCAAACACATATTCCATAAGACGTGCCATTGAAGAGAAAAATCTCGAAAACTATAAGTTTTCAGCAAAAAGAAAGGACGACAAAAGTAACAACAGCAAAAATGTAAGAAGGGAATGTCAGGTACAGTTGCAGATAAAGATGTTGTATCCGCGGGGGTGGGAGAGCGTTCACTTACCAGCCCCGAATCTTTTGTCTCATGCATTGTGTTCGAAAACTTCTTGGAGAAGGAATTCTCTTTTCAAGACCATGGCAGATTTGTCACGTTTCCGATTTAACAATGCTTATCTCTTTTCTCTGTGTTAAAGAATACAAAATATCACCGTTTTTTTTTTTTTTTTTTTTTTTTTTTTTTTTTTTTTTATTTAATCTTTTAAAACTCAAATTAATAATCGGAAGAGAACACAAAAAATGAAAAGTACAGTTACGCGTTTATGTGTTTTTTGCTAAGGAAAATAAAATCTAATTTTTTTTTTTTTTTTTTTTTTGTTTCGGCAAAGGAACCTAAATGACTGAAATTCTTTCGGCAAAGCTCCTTTATAAACAAATTATATAAAGACAAATCAGAATGTAATAACCATGGAGCTGTTATATTTTCTATCTATTTTTGAATATATTTCTCTCTCTCTCTTTCTCTGTCTTTTTCTCAAACATCAGTTCCTCCTGTCACGTGGTCCCTCTCTTTCGAGGATTTATTTTAACCAAAAAAGAAGGGCGTCGTGATAACATGGTTTTTCTCTAACCCACGATCCGTCTACCGCTAAGGACATTTCACGTCAGCACTGTCGTCGGTGCAAGTCGGATGCGGATTCGTATCGACCAGTCATCGCTGGGATTCGAGCCCGGTTCACCTCAATGGAAAAAGAACGCTCTATCCCCTGAGAAATCACAGCTCAATGCAGCACTATATTTTAATAACTTTATAACCGTCGTTGAACTGCCGACCCAATTTTTGGTTTTTTGACTATTAATGTTCAACACCGTAGCCTTGTAATTTTGAACCCAACCCAGATTACAAGAGAAACTCTTGGATCAAGTATTGGAAGAAATTTGCCTTCGTGGAGGAAATTTGGATGGAACTAATCCGCATTTGCGTTACATGGTGAGGAAGACAACGAGAATCTTCTTCGGTTTGCCTGACGGCAAAGGGACTCTAACCCATGATCCATCTACCACTGAGGATATTTCACGTCAACATGATGTTTTGTGCGAACATAGAGGGGACTGGCTAAAGGTAGACAAAATTTGACCTAACAGTCATGACTGTTACAAACTCAGATCAGTTATGAAAATAGGATATAATTCGTAAAAGAAGCCTCATTTCAAGCGACTACGGACAACACCTCCTAGAAGAAGGAAGGCCTCAGCACGGATAAATTTAGTAGTCCGATATGACGAAGTTAACTGCGCAGTTGATGAAAAATAAGAAAGATGTCATTAAGTTCGGGGTACTAAGCTGCGCAGTGGTTGAAAATACGAAATATGTCATTACGTTTGGACTTCTAAAGGATATTTATGATAACCCGTGCTGAGGCCTACTCTTTCTAGGAGGTGTTGCTACAGAGCCTTCGAAAAACAGCCTTAAAGATAAGACGAGATTTCTTTTAAAGTAGATTTGTGTTTTGTTCTTTTAAAAGCAAACAAGGAAAGTAAATATAGAACTTCAGATTCAAGATTTGCTAAAGAATAAAATAGTGGATTTTTTTTTTATTTTCAACAACATTAGGTTCGCTATTTTAGAAAAGCTAGTTTTATATTTATTTTAAAAATCAGAGTTTGTGTATACACTCTAAATTCATATTTGTGTATAAACTGTATAATAACTGTTCATATTTTTACTAAATTATTAAAATTTTAGTTTTTGAATAGAATTTAAAAACGGTTAAAATGTATCTTGTGACAAAACTAGCTTTTGACTCATTACAATTTGACTCAGAAGTTTGCAGACTCATCTGAAGTTATTTTGTAACAGCCCTGAATAATATTTTTTTTTTTGTTGATTTATCCATACTGAAGTATTTAAGAAAAAACGCATTTGAATTATTAATCTAACAATGACTTCTCAAGAGTACAACATCTTGAAAAATCATGAATATCTTTGCAGGTATTTGGAATTTCCGAAAGCATTAACAAGAAATGATTTTAGATACGTCAAAGGGTAGAGAAAAAAAAGAAGAAAAAAATTGCTTCATTCTTTCAAAATTTCTAAATTTTGTTTAAACTTTACATGTGCAATAATAAGGTTAACAGGATTAAAAATCACAGCTAATTTTCATGCATTATTTTATTTTGTTTTTTAACCGTCGTTGAACAGCCTACCCAATTTTGAGTTTACAACTACTAATGTTCAACTCCGTAGCCCTGTAATTTTGAACCAAGCCAGAAGACAAGGAAACTCTTGTATCAGTAACCCCAGAGGTATGATTTGTCATGGGAACATGGAGAACTTTGTGACTCGACACATTTAACGTGCATCAGTCACCATTTACTGCACGGAGAGTCTCCAGGCAGCGGGAATCGAACACACGACCTCTTAAGAAAGTTCTGATCATTTTATCAAATAATTAATAAATTAAGTGTTAAAAATTTTTGTCCTAAACGCTGTTTCATTTTTAAAAAGACTTCAATTTTTCTAGTAAGTCATCTAGTTCATTGGTAATTTAGAATATTTTTATCAATAAGATATTATATGTCATTTTATGACTGTGTTTTTCAGTTAGAAAAAAAAAATAATAGTAATAATTTACACATGAATATAGTGAAGTAAAAATAATAATAAAGTTGAGAAAATTACTTTGAAATAAAAATTGGAAAAATATTTCAAACAATCATCGAACCAATTTTTTTCTTTCAAAAGTAATTTAATTGTGGATAGATCGAAAAGCGATTCAATATCATTAAAAATACTTCTGGGGGAAAAAAAGGGGAATGAAATGAAGAAGCTTTCATCAAGCTCAGAAAAAAAATAAATGTTTAAAAAAATACTTCGATAAGGAAAATATGCCAGTTAAAAACATTTAAATAAATCATTATAATTTGAAAGAAATATCTTCTCAGATTATCAATTGGCTTTATCTTCGAAAAGGCAATAAAAATTTTAAAAGTATGTGCACGAGTATATTTTTGTGGTTAAAATGTAATTCTTTTTTCAAATTCATCATTAAATTATAAGCAATTAATTCAATTTGCATTTGCAACTAATTCAGAGGAGTTCTCTATGATGCGATTTACTATATAATTATTATATTTACCCAGTGATTTACTATGAAAATTAGTTCTTTCATTCCATACAACTTAAATAACTAATTAATTTATACATTAAAACCAACAAAAAAAAAAAGATATTTTTTAAAATATATCTTACATAAATGCCAAATTCAGATACCTATTTAAATCCCGAAAGCTTGAAAAAAAAATATTGTTTTTCAATAAAATAAAAAATAAAAACTTATTTTTATAAACTGAAAACATGTCATTTGGTAATAAATGATTTCTAAATGCTATGAAAAAAAAATTATCTTTACACTATTTACTTTCCTTTGCTTTAAAGAAACATGTTTGCGTTCCAATGTGGGCGATTTTTTTTTTTTTTTTTTTTTTTTTAAACTCTGAAAAGAACAAAATTAGCATACAGATACACTAAGTAAAGATTTAAAGTTTTAGTGCAAATAATTTTCAATTGAAATTAATTAATTGGAAACCAAAAACTCATAAACTTTCGAGGATTTAAAAACTAGGTGCATCTCCGGCGTTTTCTATTGCGCAGTCTTCAGGAAGGAAAAAAAAAAATTCTTTAAATGAGCTTTATTAAAATTTAATTTAAAGAAAGCGTAAAGAAAACAAATGACATTTTTTACGAACTTAAACCAAATAAATGACTTTGCCGCCAATGAAATTCACGTTCAAAGTAACAAAATTATTGGTTGTGTTTAATCTATCAAAGAATGCAAATTTTCCCAAGAGATTCGATCATTGCATTTATCAAAATCCCAGGAATGGTGTGCTCCCCCCCCCTTTTTTTTTTTTACTTATTTAAAAATAAATGTATAAATTGTAAAAAAAGAAATTAATTGCACAGACGTAAATTTTTGGGGAATTTCAATAAAAAAAAATTTTAAAAAAAAAACACAACAAACGAACATAAAACTAAATGACGCATAAATATGCTTATTTTCATTTTCTTTCAACCCCATTTCATTAAAAGTAATAACAAAGGTATAAACACATAACAAACGAGAGTTTTGGGGTTAAAACTTTTCAAACGGAATAAATATTTTAAAAATCTTCTAATTTTTCGAGATTTTGTGATTCATTTTATACTCTTTATTTAACAACTTTCCATACTTTTCCTTTATCCGTTACCATGGTATCCGCAAATCTTGCTTTTAGTCCACGCCACCATATACCCACTTCTAACTTAAACGTACCGCCATGGGGATAAAGCAAAATTTTGGTAACTATGTTAACGGAGAAAGGAGCTTCTTTTACTTCTTACTGCAACGTACCGCCAAGGGGATAAAGAAAATTTTCGTAACCATGTTAACGGAGGTGGGAACATTTTCCACTTTTTACTAAAACGTACCGCCATGGGAGAAAAAGCAAAATTTTCGTAACCATGTTAACCGAGATGGGAATTTCTTCCACTTCTTACTGCAACGTACTGTCAAGGGGATAAAGCAAAATTATCGTAAACATGTTAACGGGGATGGGAATTTCTTCCACCTCTTACTGCAACGTACTGCCATAGGGAAAAAGCAAAATTTTCGTAACCATGTTAACCGAGATGGGAATTTCTTCCACTTCTTACTGAAACATACCGCCATGGGGATAAAGCAAAATTATCGTAACCATTTTAACGGACATGGGAATTTCTTCTACTTTTACTGCAACGTACTGCCATGGGAATACAGCAAAAGTTTCGTAGCCATGTTAACCGAAATGGGAATTTCTTCCACTTCTTACTGAAACATACCACCATGGGGATAAAGCAAAATTATAGTAACCATTTTAACGGAGATGGGAATTTCTTCTACTTTTACTGCAACGTACTGCCATGGGAATACAGCAAAAGTATCGTAGCCATGTTAACGGGGATGGGAATTTCTTCCACTTCTTACTGAAACATACCGCCATGGGGATAAAGCAAAAGTATCGTAACCATGTTAACGGAGATGGGAATTTCTTCTACTTTTACTGCAACGTACTGCCATGGGAATAAAGCAAAATTTTCGTAACCATGTTAACCGAGATGGGAATTTCTTCCACTTCTTACTGAAACATACCGCCATGGGGATAAAGCAAAAGTATCGTAACCATGTTAACGGAGATGGGAATTTCTTCTACTTTTACTGCAACGTACTGCCATGGGAATAAAGCAAAATTTTCGTAACCATGTTAACCGAGATGGGAATTTCTTCCACTTCTTACTGAAACATACCGCCATGGGGATAAAGCAAAAGTATCGTAAACATGTTAACGGAGATGGGAATTTCTTCCACTTCTTACTGCAACGTACTGCCATAGAGAAAAAGCAAAATTTTCGTAACCATGTTAACCGAGATGGGAATTTCTTCTACTTTTACTGCAACGTACTGCCATAGAGAAAAAGCAAAATTTTCGTAACCATGTTAACCGAGATGGGAATTTCTTCCACTTTTTACTGCAACGTACTGCCATAGAGAAAAAGCAAAATTTTCGTAACCATGTTAACCGAGATGGGAATTTCTTCCACTTCTTACTGAAACATACCGCCATGGGGATAAAGAAAAATTTTCGTAGCCATGTTAACGGGGATGGAAATTTCTTCCACTCTAACTGCAACGTACTGCCATAGGGAAAAAGCAAAATTTTCGTAACCATATTAACCAAGATGGGAATTTCTTCCACTTCTTACTGAAACATACCGCCATGGGGATAAAGCAAAATTATCGTAACCATGTTAATGGAGATGGGAATTTCTTCTACTTTTACTGCAACGTACTGCCATGTGAATAAAGCAAAATTTTCGTAGCCATGTTAACCGAGATGGGAATTTCTTCCACTTCTTACTGAAACGTACCGCCATGGGGATAAAGAAAAATTTTCGTAGTCATGTTAACGGGGAAGGGAATTTCTTCCACTTCTTACTGAAACATACCGCCATGGGGATAAAGCAAAAGTATCGTAACCATGTTAACGGAGATGGGAATTTCTTCCACTTCTTACTGCAAAGTACTGCCATAGGGAAAAAGCAAAATTTTCGTAACCATGTTAACCGAGATGGGAATTTCTTCCACTTCTTACTGAAACGTACCGCCATGGGGATAAAGAAAAATTTTCGTAGCCATGTTAACGGGGATGGGAATTTCTTCCACTTCTTACTGCAACGTACTGCCATAGGGAAAAAGCAAAATTTTCGTAACCATGTTAACCGAGATGGGAGTTTCTTCCACTTCTTACTGAAACATACCGCCATGGGGATAAAGAAAAAATTTCGTAACCATGTTAACGGAGATGGGCGTTGGAAAATCGCGTTAATCTTGAGATACCTATTCTTTTTTACAAAGAGTACAGCCTTAAGTATTACGCCGTGAGAAGGGTAAAATTTTAGCGGTTGCTAAGATATTTATTACTCCACCAGGAAATTCTCCGTATCATGTACGATTCACGTATAGTGTGAAGGGGAAAAAAGAAAGAAGGAGAAAAAACACTTTCAATGAATAACTTTTGATCGAATGATGAAATTTCCATGCACTAAAATACAATTTTAACTATTAAAGAGGCAGATCTAAAGACGTATTTGTTTAATTTATTTCACAAAAACTAATCAAACAATTAGCGTTTCAAATAATTTAAATGCTGCTAAAATTTTTATATCGTAAAATAAATAAAAAAATTTGATCGTTACTTTAATAAATAAAGAAAATACATAATTATTAAAACTAATTTTTGCGCGGATTTAGAGTTAGATAAAATTAGAAACCATATATTTATCTCCATATTTTAACTATCAAGCATCCAAATTTATCAAAATAAAGCTTTTTTTTTTTCAGACAAAGATCCGGTTAGTGTACGATTTAAAATATCGTCGGCACTAGTTTAATTTACTCTTTAAATATATGTACCTTAAAAATCTAAAGATTAAAACTGTTTTTTTTTTTCTTTTCATGGGTATATTATTATAATTATTATGCACACTGTTTTGGACGAGTTAAAAATAATTTAAAGCAGAAGCATTTGATACTTCAAAAAAAAATAAAAATAAAAAGAATCTGCTATAATTCTTCGAAATTTTTTGGCGAATGCTGCTAATTACATCTTTCATGTTTTTACTTTTAACGTTTAAAACTTTTTTTTGAAAAGGGAAAAAAAAAGGTTTAAAATCAGAAGACATTCGCGTAGAACACTTTCTCGAGAATTCTAGAATTATTTTCGAATTCTAGAAACGCTTCTCAGAGAGTTCGAGGTAAAAGTGGAATTTTAATTTGCATAAATAGTATCTCTGCCTAGTTGAAACATCTATTTGCGTCAAACTTGGCGGTTGGAATGAAAACCAAACAGTTAAAGCTGTGGTTAAATAATGCAGGAGAGAGGTGTTCGTGTTTAACGCCGAGAAAACATTTTAAATAGTCTTTGATTAACTACTGATTTTCACGCAACTAATTACACATCTGGAAACAGAACAACTAAGCTTAGAATTTGTAGTCCCTCATTTAAAACACAAGACCGTGTAGTGAACACACAAGTTTTAAAAAATCAAATTAGAACTTCCTCGTAGTTTTCCAACACTTTCTTAGTTTACAAGAGGTATCTTATTATAAATGCGCAGAATTAATGATTACTGTATGGTTAGTAAATCTTATGATAATATATCTTAAATTCATTAATATGCAATAGAAATCTAACGTTTACATTTAGATACATTTGATTGTCAAAATCAATTTACACGACTTGAATCTACATTATCTATTTAAACATCAGAAATTGGAAAGTTTATATTTTACCAGAATTGAAGTGCTTCGAATAAAAGAAAAGTATCATTTTAGTGGATTTCGAAACGACAGCTTTGGAATAACAAAATAAAAATAAAAATTTAAGATCAACGTTTCACTAGTGGATAAAAACGGAGAAAAGTGATTAGTGACATTTTAGTTTATTAACAAATAACTGCTTTAGAATAATAAAGAACTAAAGAATAAAAACGAAAAATGTAGGCTGCAACACTTTCGCATATACGTTTTACGATCCTCATCTACGTTTTTGGTCTAAAGGTAATAAATATACGTTTTTATGTTTTTGGTCCCTATAGTCCACTTGAAAACTTTAACTCTTAATATTTTAAATTTTATTTTATTATTTTCCTTTTTAGTTTTATGTATAATTTTATTTGTGTCGCAAAGTCAACGAAATTTCGATTGGCGATTTTTATTTGGCGATAAAATGGCGACATAAATTCTTATTTTAGCAGTCGGCGGACAGTTAAAATTTAAATGGTCATACAGAGCACTATGCTAAAGCTGAGTTTAAAATGAACCGCTTTAAGTAAATAGGAAAGTTCTGGGAATAAATATATAAAGAACCAAACTTTTGTAAGATTTTTGTATACAAATATTTTTGTGCGTTAGAAATAAATTTACTCATGCTACGTAATAACATTCTACATAAATAAAATTCTACGAACACAATAGTAGTATCTGTTTTTTAAAAAAAAATACTAAATTTCGTTGAATTAATAAACAATTATATACACAAATAATTTAGATAAAAATCCTCAAAGATAACACTGTCAAAATTTACATGAATTACTCCAAATATATATATAAATACCCTTTTATTCAATAAAATAGGATATTCTAGAGCATTCTTTAATAAAAAGGGGGGGAAAGTGAAGCGAGAGAAAAACAGATCTTTAAGAAACAAGACCCCGTTTGGAGAAAAAGGAATTTGTGAAAAAAGTCCCCAAATGCAACAAATATATGGCTTATTGCTTGTAATTTAAAACTTCCACACAAGATTCGCGAAGAACTAAAATAAGTCCGAAAGTGTTCTTTTATGTCGTTTAGATGTAAAAAATAAAATAGTCGGTATCAGTCGTAAAGTTTTATCTGCACAAAAAAAGTGTACCCCCCCCCCATCCCTAAGTTAACTGACATAAAATTTGTTTGAAAACCAATGTTACGAGGCCTCTACAATCGCCATCTTGGATTTTAGGTAAAAATTTTTATTTGCATTTTCTTGATATATTTTTGTACCCAGCAAACTTTTGATGATATCGTAATGTCACAGTTACACTTTGTGTAATATTACAATTACTCTTTTATTTAAATCTTTTCTTTTTATTTTATTTTTTTAAACCTTCATTTACTTTTAATTTTATAACAGTTTAAATTAATTTTATGCCAAATTTTAGTTGATTTTTCTAAAATTAAGGGATTTTCAATTTTAACGTAAATATATTGAATATATTTTGTCTGACAAAAATTAAATTTTTCCTTTCAAAAAGAATATTAACTTTCTGTTCGCCTTTCATGGCTGGTCAACATGGTTCATTGCATTTCCTGTGGAGAAAGATACCCTTCTATCCTCACTTTTTTTTTCGGGGGGGGGGTGGGAGGGCTTACTTACCAATCTCAATCATCCGCTTTTCAAACTGTTTGCCTCTTGAATTTTAATTGCTTATTAGCTTGTCTGGATTTTTACCAGTCAGTTGCCTTATTCTCTCTCAAACATTCTTGCTTGTTTTTGTTACACCAAGGGGTGTACCTTCTGCCTTTCTCTCTTTCTCCGAGATGCGGACTTAGGTCCGTATCAAAGGAAATTATTCTTTTTTTTTTTTATTTATTTATTTTTTTTTTTTTTTTTTTTTTTTTAAACATCCCTTTATTGATTTCAACATTAAAATCAGTCTTCAAATCGTTATTAATTTCAATAGTTTGAATTTCCTTTACGTCTACTTTTTATTCCTTTGAATTTTCTTTAATATTCAAGATCCTTTCAATTTAAGCGTCACATTATTGTCACCATTTAAATTTATCTTTCTCTAGTATTCTTTTTTTTTTTTTTTTTTTTTTTTTTTTTTGTGCATCACGCAAATTCTTACTCTGGTCACCCTTTTCAATTATTTTTATACGTATGTATATCTTTTGTTAAAACATGTAAAAAACTGTTTTAGTGGTAAAAATTGAGGGTCTAATGTAAATAATGTTGAAAAAAGAAGTTAAAAGAAAAAAAAATATGTAAATTCTGGTTTTGTGTAAGTCACTTAAAACTACTATTTTGAAAATTTTTAATTTTTTTTTTTTTTTTTTTTTTTTTTTTTTTTTAAATAATTCATTTTGTTACAGTTAAACTGACGAAAACCGATTTGGATAAAGCTAAAATAATCTTCAAAGTGTAAATTACACATAAACAAAGATAAGTATTAAAAATCAGACAAATGTATATTATTTAACTACATTTGAAAAACTGACCGCAGAATTGTATTGGTATAATTTTGTCATAAAAAATTAAAAAATAATTAAAAAATACCGCTTTGTTTTATATTTCGGATTCGGTTACTGCCTTATATGTTTCGAACGACACTGCAGAATAGAGTAAATATCCACCATAAGTTTATTTGAGAAGAGGAAATAAAAGCATATTTAAAATTATTCCTTAATCGTCTTTAACAGTTGAGTTTGATCGAGAGAAGAGAGACCTCTTAAACAGATACAATTTATTTATTTTTAAGGTTTTGAAAAAAATTAATTTTTGATAAAATTCTGTTTTAATTCTGTATTACGTAATTTTGATAAAATTCTGTTTTAAGTAAATTCAAAATTTCAATAAAGTGAACGTCAATGAAGAATAAATTTGCATCGCTTCAAATTGAATTTTAAAAGATTTCTTTTAAAAAAATTCATTATGATTTTGATTTTGGGAATGTCATGATTTTGGAAATTATATGTCATGATTACAAAGTTCAAAAAAGTATACGTCAGTCAATAGAAAATACGGCGCTCGTACACACAGAGCGTCGCGTGGATGCCGTCTAAATACGGGGCTGGTACAAATAGGGCTTCACGCGTGTGCCGGCTAAATACGGGGCTCCTACTGTTTGTCTAAGACAGGTACTCTGCCAGACATTCGTCTGGAGCTGTGGCGGTGACTATAGTAACGAGGTAGGATTATTTCAAGTAGGGGTGCGGGGTCCCTCTTTAGGACTGGTTTCGGCGAGAGAAAAGGCTCTTCATCGAAGCTACCCTTCCTAAAATGCCCTCTTCTTGTTTCCATAGCACCAGACTGCAGAAGACTTAGTGGCGGTCAGAGTAGCTATCTCAGACAAACAGTACACACAGAGCATCACGTGAGTGCGAACAAACAAGGCGATCGTAACAAAAGGGTTAATAATAACTTTTATTAACTGTTCAAGATGCCAAAGGATATTTTTGTTTTCAATTTTTTATGATCATTATACAATCCAAATTATTGTTCATAAAACAAAATAAATAATAAAGTTAATTAACAAAATTCTAACTATGTAACTACTATAAGCACTTATTATTAATATTATTCAAAAATATAATTATTTCTGTAATTTAATTTACCAATTATCGAATAAAAAAATAAAAATTTAAAAACAAATAAAATAAAATTGTATTTATATTATTTGTAAAAAAATTTTTTCTAAAAAAACATATATTAAGGAAAGAATAAGGGAAACGAAACAGTCCACCGTACAATCAATACCTATAGCATAAGTCGAACCCTCAGCTTAACCTAGCGGAGTGGAATCCCTGCCACTAGACCACTCCACTATTGAAGATTTAATTAGTACATAAAGTACGCTTGAATTTATAAGTGCATTTTTTTCGAAATTGCCTGGATGATATAGAAGTTCTAATAATATATCAAGTTTCATCCCAAGTTGAATTTCTTCCTAACTGCGAAAATAAACACCTAGATGTGAAAAAGTACTTTATAAAAAGATTTCAATTAAATGCAATTATTTTTAATTATAATGTAAAAAAGGATAAATCTTAAATGTTAGCATTTTTGGCATATTGAAGGATATTTTTATTGTGTTTTTTTATTTTTTTTTTTTTATTTTTATTTTTTTTTTAACTTTTTTTAATATGAAACAAAAACCATTAGACTGATAAAAACAAAACATTTTTATATGCAATAAAACTCTCCGAAAAATGATTTGAATCGAATTTCCTACCTTTCTAATAATAATTTCTCACTGTAATTAAAAACTCCGAACACACAGAGTAAATCATATTTTATTTTCACACAGATAATCCTATTGTAAATGCATACAAACAGAAAAAACATATATTAAAATATTATTTTTTTAAATCATAAATAAGTATCAAACATTATCTAATATATCGGAGGCTGGGTTTTGAGGTTAAACAAAATATACCTACAGATATTAAGAAGAAAAAATATCATGCAACTAAGTTAAAAATAAATTTTTTATATTTAATCAACCTTCCTAAACTGTCCAAACAATTACAACAAGAAAATTAATAAATAAAAGACTTTGAAAAACTTTTTGACCGAAATTATACATTAGATACTTGAATCATAAATGTGAGACTAAAATATTTTTCAAACCTAAATCTTGACAAATTTCAATGAGATACATTCCAGCTGTCGCAAAGGCGTATACTTATCATCGAATTTTCCGACGTCAAAGCACAGTTCGACGTGTCCAAACTCGTTAAGAAGCCTAATAAAATGGAAAAGGGAAACCAATACTAGGAACCATCACTAAAAAAATCCCTCGTTTTTTCCCTCTTCTTATTACTTACTCTATGGGAAGACATTACCATATTACTTTTTTGACGACTTTGGTAATCATCTTCTGAGACTCACAATTACCCTAACATCTAGGGAAAAAGAAGCCAGAGTAGGGATTTATGAAAGGGGAGAACGAGAAATGCCTTTTTGATGCCCCTCATTGCTCGTCATCGGCAATTGTTGATAGCCCTCTAAGTCATCAGGATTATTTATTCCTTCTCCTTTCTTCCCTTTTCCAAACAGGAAAATACAGAAAAGAGGGATTATTTACCAAGATCATTTTCCGGTAAGGAATTATTCCAGTTTCCTCCCATCGACAAAGGCATAAAGAGCGTAGAATAAATAGGGATGTTTAATGGGAGACCCAATCGAAAGAGTAGAATGTTAAAGAGGACATTTCAATTTCAAGTTATTCGAAATAAAGTAAAGCTTTTAGATATTTCATTAAAACTTATGGTGCTAAAGGAGTTGGAATAGCTTAGAGCAGTAAAAATAACACGATTTTTTTTTTCTAATTATATTCTTTATTTTTTTTATTTTTTTTTTCTTTTTTTTTTGAAATTAAAGACTCATCATCGTGATACTTAACTAATGCTTATAAAGGCTGAAAAATTTCTTGCTCCTTTTCTAAAATGAGTAATAATTAAACCTGTATCCATTGTTAAACTTAATGTTATATTGCATTGTCATTTTGTTCGTCTTCACGTACGTAGTTTTTGCACAATCTCTGGAGAGAACCGATAGTGTTCGATTCTCATAACAGCATTGCACAGATCATGCGTAGTTAAAAATAAAGATCTTTCTGCAGAGAGACTTCGCATGCTCACATACGTACAATAACGCACTTATCGTAACGCATAAATACTGCGATTAGCAGTATTTATGCGTTACGATATGCGATGCGCTACGATGCGTTGCGAACTTAATATTATATTGCATTGTCATTTTGTCCGTCTTCACGTACGTAGTTTTTGCACAATCTCTGGAGAGAACCGATAGTGTTCGATTCTCATAACAGCATTACACAGACCATGCGTAGTTAAAAATAAAAAATCCTTCCGCAGTGAGACTTCGCATGCTCACATACGTACAATAACGCACTTTATCGTAACGCATAAATACTGCGCTTAGCAGTCATTATCGAACAAAGTCGGTTCTCTTTAATACGGGATCAGAACATGTACATGAACGCATAGGATGTTAAAATCAAGTGCAAATTCTCTCTATTGAAGAGATTTAGCCCTTTCACTTAGCATCCTACACCTTTACGCAAGATCAGTTCTGTTGAGAACTTATGTTTCAACAACTACGCAAAACATACATACGCCGGATCCTACATGAAAGAGCAGGATCTCCAATCAGTTATTAATAACGAATTACTGTTGATAATTTCTACTCAAGTAATAAATGTGATGTAATAACATTTACACTCATGACACGCCTCACGTTCAGAAGATTTATCTGCGATGTTCAGTTATTTAACAATTACGTTACAGTATTCTGAAATAGAACGAATATAAGTAAAAATATCGATAGAAAAATATATTTTAAGGTTTGTTCATCTGTGAAATTGATTCAAATGACAAGAAAACTCATGAGTCAATTATGTTTACAAATGCAAATTGCGAACTTATTAACAAACTAATTCAAATTAACATTTTCGAGCGAAAATAATTAATATTAGCATTTGATGGATGGGAAAACCACAGATACTTCTCCCAGTTACCCCTATGAACAACTAACTAGAATAATCCCCTTGCCACTTGATAGGGAAGAGATGTATGGCAGCTCTATTATAGTCTACTTCTGGATGGGAATTCCATGCTTTCATATGGTCATAGCCAATAACCGACACCTGCCCTCTAGTCTTTAAAGTTTGAGAAATCATCCACTATGCAAAGCAGGTTTGGTAGTATAGACTGACATTTTAAATGTTAACATGCCTTCCCTATCTTTGACGAAGGCATGAAAACTGCTGAAAAATGCAGGAACATAATTTTGGAGCCTTCTGTTCTCTTTTTCAGAGCCCTGAAGAAGACATGGTGACTGGTAAAAAATATAGGGATCTGATTTCGGGGCGGTTCTAAGTTTCAGAACCCTGAATAAAGCATTGCGACAGAAGCCACTGTCCACTGGCGGCATTGCAGCCGATTGTGTTGTATTTTCATGTGTTCAAACGTGTTTCATGTGTTCAAAATGTTTAAGACGATAGTGAATCCCCGCCGTGAGAAGTGCTTTTCGTTATACGGTTTCGGAACCCAAAGCATAATGAGCCACCAAAATCTATGGTCACTCTGTAGGTATTAATTATGGAATTGTAATGTGTGATGAAATGGTGAGAAAGTGGGTTCGAAAATGTAATGATGGACGCACCAATGCTCATGACGAAGCACGGAGTGGGCAATTTTCTGTTGTCAGTGAAGGTTTGGTTGTTCTCAAGTCAGTAAGAAAATTTGTGAAAACAGACAGATCACAAATAGAATGCTTTAAGATGACTTTTCAAAAACGTTATTTTGCATGAGATTGCGACAAATCGATGAAACAGCGTTGTTCAGCAGTGGATATCTGCGCAAGCGGCATCTTTCTTGGAAGCTATAGACAAGCTGGCTTAGAGCTATGACAAATGTCTCAAAATGGTGGTAGCTTTGTTGAATAGTAGTTTCCGAAACGCCCATTCATGTAAAAGTAAACTTACAAAATAATTATTATAAGGAAATAATTTAATAAAGATTTATTTAATCTAAGTTTTTTTTTTTTAAACTTTACAGAGCGTCATTGATAATTTGTACTTGAATTAATCTTGACTTATTATAACTCTCTAAATTAGTAATTTTTACAGACCCTGACAAGCTAGGTTAGAGTAGGAATAGCATAAATAGTAGACTGGATTATCAGGGCAAGAAATTTCGTTTGCTCCTTAAAAAGCAAACCTTGCTATTTTAATCATAGATTACGAGCAAGCTATGCTAACTTTTCGCTTTTAAGATAAGCTGTTACGGGAAAAAAATTTTAAAAATACAAAATATCGAATTTAGAAATCCAAAAAATGGCACTTAAAAACTCAAAAGTGTCATAAAAATGACGTAATAAATTTTTTTGTCCTTGTTTTTTTTTTCAACCTTAATGAAAATAGGGGTACATAAGAGTCCCCCATTTTGAAAGAATACCAAAAGCTTTCAAGAAGATTTTGACAGAAGAGCTATTAAAAAGTGCTCATGTGACATTTCGACAAGGGGAAGGAAAAAAAAAATTTTTTTATTCATCTTTAGCTGAAAAAAAGCAGTTACTTAAAAACTTCCGAGGTTGAAATGTGTCTCTTTCGAAAAAAAGGAAGGAAAAAAAAAACGCTTATCGATATTTATGGTAATTTTAGAGAATATAAAGAAGCGTTGAAAAGTTCTAGTTGAAGTTGATGAGAACATTAAATTGAGGTTATGCCATTCTATTCATCCTCTCCAGTTTCGAGTCCCTCTCATTAAGTATTCAAGTTGTCAGCTACATGCAGTTACAGTTAACTGTCATGTTGAGAGCATGATTCCCACGTAGAAGTTCCTTTAAACCATTTTAAAACGAATCATATATTGATAAGCTAAAAGTTTTCACAAGATTTACCAATAAAAGGGAGGAAAAAATTAAATAAAAGCATATTTTTAAACCGAGAAACGTCTCAGTCAGAGATGGCGAACCAATAACACGCGTGCCACTAGGTGACATGTGACAGGTATTTCGGTGGCACGCGAGAAGTAAACATTAAATTACTTTTATTCGATAATATTTTTTAAAAACATTAAAAGAAAAATAGATGCATGCTTGAGATCGGTAGCGGGTTCAGAAAAAAAAAAAATACGATTTTGGGTGCCATTTTAAAGGATGTCCAACAGTATCCCCCTTTACTGTAGAAGTTGTAGTAAAGATCAATAAAAATTTTAAAAACATCTAGTTTTAATTACCTCGATTTGTTTTCATTGCTATCCCCAAAGGGTATCTAAGCTTGATATTAAATTGAAATAAATTTAAAATACTGTTTACCCTGATTTCCATATGATGCAAATGAATAACTAAAGAGCAGTTACACAACGTAATTCTATGGTCTAATTCATAAAAATTTAAAGATTGTATTTTAAGAATAAAATTAATAATGAGCACACTAGAGTAATGAATCGTCATTGAAACATACATCAAAACAGGTTTGCTATTTTAACCGACTTAGCTTTTCGCAATTTTTTTCCCAAATCGCTCCAAAACATGCTTATAATACCATACGGTAAAATTAATGGTCACCACCAGCCACAGAATGACGAAAAAGTAACAAATTGATTAAAAAAATTTAAAAAAAACTAGTTACCAGGCGACATGCATCTCCTTTGCCTTTTACTATAATTATTGAATTAAATATTATTTTAATAAATAAATATTAATTAAATAGATAAATCATTGCGAATATTTTAGAATATTCTGAAAATTATTTTATTTTATACTAGCTCTTAAAATTTTTCATCATTTTAAAAATTGACATTATAATGTTTGCCATATTTTGAGAAGTGCTTCAAAAGAGACGCCTTACATTATTAGTATTGCAAGAAAACTAGCCACTAGATGGCGTACCAAACGATTATTTTTATTGGTTCTTTTCGTGGAGGAGTGGAGAGTGGTAAAAAACAGGATGGTGGTTTTTTCAAATGTTGTGTCTCTGGTAATATTTTTGAGTGTCTGTGTTGTGTATCCACTATCCATAGCTTTGCGAATATATAATTTTAAGATGCAAGCTAATCGTCTTTGTGACAAAAATTTATACGTCTTCACCATATCAACAGTTTGTTAACAGTTCAAAATTTTCAATTTTTTTTTTAAAAGTGGGCACTGTTAAAAATGGTGTAAACTGAAAATTCGGATGGCTATTCAACGACGGTTATAATACGAGATTATCCTATAGGGTAGAGTGTAACGCATATCGGCTATTCAACGACGGTTATAATACGAGATTATCCTATAAGGTAGAGTGTAACGCATATCGGCTATTCAACGACGGTTATAATGCGATATTATCCTATAGGGTAGAGTGTAACGCATATCGGCTATTCAACGACGGTTATAATACGAGATTATCCTATAGGGTAGAGTGTAACGCATATCGGCTATTCAACGACGGTTATAATACGAGATTATCCTATAGAGTAGAGTGTAACGCATATCGGCTATTCAACGACGGTTATAATACGAGATTATCCTATAGGGTAGAGTGTAACGCATATCCGCTATTCAACGACGGTTATAATACGAGATTATCCTATAGGGTAGAGTGTAACACATATCGGCTATTCAACGACGGTTATAATACGAGATTATCCTATAGGGTAGATTGTAACGCATATCGGCTATTCAACGATGGTTATAATACGAGATTATCCTATAGGGTAGAGTGTAACGCATATCGGCTATTCAACGAAGGTTATAATACGAGATTATCCTATAGGGTAGAGTGTAACGCATATCGGCTATTCAACGATGGTTATAATACGAGATTATCCTATAGGGTAGAGTGTAACGCATGTATCGAGGGTAACAATTTTTTAACACAGAGAATGCGGTGTGAATAATATATGACAGAGGAAAATATGACAAGATCTGCAGGGTGTGACATCGAGTCACAAGTTTATTTGTTATTTTAATATTTTGATAGGTTCTGATACAAATCCTTTAATTCCTGATATAATTCACCCCTCGCCCCTTAATGCAGTAGTACAATTGGGACACGCTCCCCGAAATTCCTCTCTCCTTTCAGCTGCACCCTTTTTCTAGGAAGCGGCGTCTGTGATCTCCATGTGCAGGACACACTGTGCATGAGTCCTTGTAACCGTACCTGTGGTATTTCTTAACCACATACTCCTACTTCAACTTGCAATACAACTAATCTCTAAGTAAAATAGGTAATTTAAGTAATTTAACTTCGACTTTTTTTGTTAGTATAAATATCTGAGCGCGGCAGACGCTCGATGCATTCGATTAAGAACTCGTCATAAAGTTACGTATCTCCGCCTAACGGAGCATTTTTTTCACCCCCCTCCTCCAATTTGAGGTCAGGATTTTTCAAAATTTCGACATGGCGTCGTACATCGCCATTCGCTGCGGTTCTTCGCTGACATCAAACCTTTTTGCCTAGTGTAGCATAGGCTACCTTCAAGAAGATCCCAACGTCGTCTTCAAAAATGTTCTCTTGCTGTTTTCTTTTCCTCCTTTTCATTATGGTTTTTTTAATAAAAAAAGCTACAGTCATCTCCAGTTGACCAGATTTCCACCAGCTTCCAGATGATGTCCGATCACCGGCATGATAATTTCTGTGATGACGCTATGCCCCTACGATTGAGTTGTGTGACCAACATTGCTTTTTGAGATCTTCAAAATAAAAATACATCTGTGCCATAAATTGGACTCCTTTCATTTTTCAATTGATTGACTGATTTTATAGGTGAAGGACAACTTCTTCTATGGAGGATTTGAGGTATGTTTTTGTAAGATGTATCTTCTCTCGGAATTAAAATTGACTACTTTCTGGGTTGCGAAATTGCAACACTAACGCAAAATGTAAACCACTATATATATATATATATGTATGTTTTATATCCGACCATATTTCTCTTCTAAGATTAAATTGTTAGTTTTTCTATATACACCTTGAAACGTAGCCACACAGGGAACAATATTACTTTTTTTTTTTTTATATTCGATAAAGCGAATTTATTAAACCCACGTGCCGTTTTGAAATAATATTTCACCATACTTAACATTTTACCATTCATAAAAGAAGTTTTAAAATTATCAATCACAATCTAATAAAAACGACCCATTTATTTTCAAAATTTTCTTTAAGATATAGTGCTAAACTCGATCAGCTAAAGTTAAGTAAAAAAAGGAAAACATCAAGAAAACGCATATTAAAAATTTTACCTAAACACCAAGATGGCTAGGGCTCTTAAAATCGCCCTTCATACGAGTATACCAGAAGTGAAAAGGTTACGATTACTTTAATGTAATATGAGTAAGTTTAAAAATTCAAAATAAAATAAACTCATTCTTGAAAGAAAAAAGTTTATAGCTAAAGAAATTATGTAAAATTTTGCAAAGTTAAAAAATAAAGGTACAGTCTATTTAGCTTCCAGACAGCCTATTTCTGATAGGCAAACAAAGTTTTGAATTTGTTACGCATCACTCTAACTTCTTACAAAATGAGGCACTTTATATAAATTTAATATTCATAAACTTTCCTTTAATAACTTGAGTAAACATTATCGAATATTTTAGAGATGGAATAAAATGTTTTAGTTAGAAGGAAATACATTCATCATTTAATCTGCAAACATCAAATATTTGCCCACTATAAATTCAAAACTCAACATATCGTTTTAAAAATATTAAAAAAACGATTTTCCATTCAAATTTTTGACAGTTTAAGTCAATAGCAATCTGCATATATAAGAGAAGTCACCACAATCTTTTTTTTTTTTTTGAAATGTCCAAATTAAGACGCCATCTAAGAATAATGACTGGTTCATTAATCAATGTCCCGAAAAAGTCTACCCCCCCCCCAAAAAAAAAGAAAACTTAAGAATGTTAATCTATTCGTTTTGACTAATCCTATCTAGAAAATTGTTTCATATAAATTGTTTCACTTGGAAAAAGAAAAGTAGTTGATTTTAGGAAAATCAATTTATTGGAACTCTCAAATCCATCGAAATGAGTTAAAATAAAACGGATTTAATATATTTATTAATCTTGTGTAATCAGATCAGGAGTTTTATTTCTCTGCCTTTATTCAATCAAATCGCTTTACACTAAATGGATTAGATTCAATAGTTTATCAGATTAAGGAGAGTTTCAAACTTCAATTTCTTCAAATAAAAGCATTATTTGAAAGATTTTATAAATGCTAAAAATAAAAAAAATAATACAAAAATAAAAAAAATAAATAAATAAAAAATAAATAAATAAATAAAAACATATATAAAATAAGATTTTAAAAAAAAGTGTGCGCATAATTAGTGCAAATTTTTAAGCTGCAGCAACAACACCAACACACGACCCCACACAAATAATATGTATTGATCATCTTCTATGGGTTTAAGATAGGCATGGAAAAATGGCCCTTAAGGCTGTTTTTCGAAGGCTCCGCCGTCAAATGAAACGAGGTTTTTTTACGAATAATATGCTATTTTTATAACTGCTGTGAGTTTGCAACTGTTACTCATGCCTGTTAGATCGAGTTTAGCTTATTTAAAGCCAGCGCTGCCTATGCTTATTTTTATAATGGCACAAAAAGGCAATATGGAGAAAAGTCACAGATCTGTGAAAATGAAAAGTGTTTATGGTCTTATTTTTAACATTTAAAACCTTACTCCAATGCTGTATTACCTAAGATCATAAAAATTTGTAAAAACTGAGAATCAGGCAGCGATTTTGATAATTTTCATCTAGGAGGGTTAGATAATTTTCATCTAGGCCAAATTGGCGATATTTAAAAAAGTTTAATAACTTTTAAAATATTTAAGTTATCTGTCTGTTCTAAAGCTCAGGTTTTTTGTCACGGCAAGATGATATTTATAGTTCAAAGTCATCGCATTGCTTCAAGAAAAAGGCACTTAAACTGTTTGTTTTTTTTTTCCTCCTTGGCGACAGAGCTTTGAAAAACAATGTTAACAGACTCCAACTCCAACGCCTCCAGGGTGGATGCCCTCTCTAACAGAGCATAAAGTTACATCATAGTAAGAACAAAAAATTGAATACTAGTTAAAATTGCAATTAGTGCAGTTAACATGTGCAACACAGAGTGCACATGTGCAATAATTTTCAATTAACAAATGTTATAGATATTAAATTAAAATTATATATCATTAATTGCATACAATTAACATTATATGTTTGGTAATAATTAAAAGAAAATTACGCAGTTAAATCCCTAATAAACTGACGTACTACATACCTAGAACGTTTATATGCATTGTAGAAATATTAACAGTGCTAAACGCGAAAAATTGCCGTGATAGTATTAATAAGGTAACTATCATGAACCTGTATTATAAAATTGGTTAAATTATAACAAATCTTGCCTTTTTCTCAATGAGTGACTGCATGAAATTACATATCGATTGTACACATTATGTGTGTTAAATTATAACAAATCTTGCCCTTTACTCAATGGGTGTGGGTGACTACATGAAATTACATATCGATTGTACACATTATGCGTGTTAAATTATAACAAATCTTGCCTTCTACTCAATGGGTGACTACACGAAATTACATATCGATTGTACACATTATGCGTTTTAAATTATAACAAATCTTGCCCTTTACTCAATGGGTGACTACACGAAATTACATATTAATTGTACACATTATGTGTGTTTAATTATAACAAATCTCGCCCTTTACTCAATGGGTGACTACACGAAATTACATATCGATTGTACACATTATGTGTGTTAAATTATAACAAATCTTGCCCTTTACTAAATGAGTGACTACATGAAATTACATATCGATGGTGCACATTATATGTGTTAAATTATAGCAAATCTTGCCCTTTACTCAATGAGTGACTATATGAAATTACATATCGATTGTACACATTATGCGTGTTAAATTATAACAAATCTTGCCTTCTACTCAATGGGAGACTACACGAAATAACATATCGATTGTACACATTATATGTGTTAAATTATAACAAATCTTGACCTTTACTCAATGGGTGACTACATGAAATTACACATCGATTGTACACAATATATGATAACGTGTTGGTGCAGAAAGGAAGCATGTCTTAATTGCAGTTAAAATCTACAAACGTTGATTGTTAGGTAAACATTTATCATGTTTTGTTTAGACCAGCATGTTGATAAATGAACAGAAAATACTCTATAGATAATCTGTACATCTAAGATCTTATGATAGATTATAGACTCAATATTCATTACACTACATATTTTCTCTTTTTAACTACTCGCTTTGAGAATAATGACGTGCTTGTGAATATAAAAAAAATTTATGATAAATACATAACATCTAACTTTTTTGTTCAAGTGTATTAGCACGTGGATATACTTTAAAAAAATAAAGGCTTTTTTGTATGAAAGTAGCAACTTTATTTGTATTTCTTATAGCTTTATGTACTGTTTGAAAAAAGAAAACTGTAAAATGCTCTTTTATTTACCAGAAAAAGGAACAAAAGTACGAAATAAAAGTTTGCAGCGCAAAAGCAAAACTCAAAGAGAGAGATCCAGGAGTGAAGCAAGAATTGTTACTTTTGAAGTACTTTTACGCAGATTGAGTACGAAAAAGAAAGAACAAAAGAAAGAAGTTAAACTTTTTTTTTCGGACAACATATACATGCGGAAAACAAACGACCAAATGTTCGAAGAAACATTTCGACAGTAAAATGAAAGTGAAAAATATTCTATTTCCTTCCATAACTTCAAAAAGATTTGTAGAGCACCATTTCCGGAAGAAAAGAAAAAAAGAAAATGAAGATTTAGAGACAGAAAAAAATAAAAATTTGTATTTTTAGAATATACTTTTTTTTTGGGGGGGGGGTAGAAAAATGACATATTCTATAACATACCGGATTAACGTATACCGAACATCGCACTTAACCTTAAAAAAATATTAAGAGTAAGGTATATCAGAAAATGACATTTAACAAAAAGAAAACATCAGTGCAGGGAAAAACCAGGCAGTGGTAATCACATCTTTTCAGTAATCAGATAATCAAAAATAAACAGCGATTATTAGTTGTTGTTGTCGTATGCCATTACGGCATGGAGTGCACTTCCTGTTTTCCAGTGCCATCTATGGCTAAGAATTTGACTTCTGCCACATACATACTTCAAAGCCTACTCATAGGGCAGACCCATTCATCCACAGATCCTAATTTTAACCTGAATCAGAGAACGATCAATCTCCAATTCAGTACTCCCAAAGGTATGATTTCTTATGGGGACATAGAGAACTTTGCAACCCAACCGATTTAACGTGCACCAGTTACCATTTACTACACTTCGGAAAGCAGGAATCGAACTCGCGACCCCTTGGACATGGGCCTCACGCCTTACCAACTAGGTTATCCTGGACCCAGCGATAATTAGGCTTGGTGTTTGATTTGGCGAAAAAAGTTTAACCACCACCAACGGCACACTTTATTGTAAAAATATCAGAAAAATATCATATATTGTATATAATGTGTGTCAAAAAGGTTAAAACAAACTTATTTTTTAATTGAAAATATAATTTGTAAAAATTAACAGAATAAGGCATGATTTAAGATTATGTCGATGATGAAACTGTCTTACAATTATTTTTCATAGAGTTACAGGAAAATAAATAAAAAAAGAAATAAATAAATAAACGACACAATATTTATACAATTTCACAAATAAGATTCCATGCGAATTCGCCATTTTCTTGATTACAAAATGGATGCGACCTGGAAAAATTTAAGTGGCAAAAATTGTCCTATGAAGTTAACGTAAATCATTTAGTCTTTAATTTCACTTCAATCTTAGGAATTCAGTTGGTCACATATTTTAATAACACAAATATTTAAATAACAAATATTTTGTGCCACAAATAATTAGTTTACAAATTATTCTAGTCTATTATAACTACTTAAAACACTTTGTCTCCCGGATATTTTTTTTACCACTTTTTAAAGTTTTTGGGGTTCCTGCAATTATTTCAAATGGGATTTAAGAATTTTTTTAAATAAAAAATTGGCAATAGTTGAAAAAATCTTGAGTATTGGACTATTACCGGAAGGCACCGGTAATTCCTATTTCACCACAAAGGCTCGGTAAAAATTTGAAATGGAATGATATTAAAGCATACTTCGGACTTCTACCAAGCTACTTTGATAAATCCTAAGTAAAACCTAGGATTTATCAGACTTCAGGCCTTTACGGTAACTTATACACATTTACTAAAGTTAGAAATTTCGGACTAAAATGAATGAATAATAATTGTCTAACTAAATTCATAAGAGGCCTCTACCTTCGCCATCTTGGATTTTTAACTTACGTTTTCATATGTATATAGAGAGGTCTGTTAATAAATTAAAATTAACATATAAAATAATTTGTAATTATTTTATATATTAAGAATATTTAATAGTAGAAAACCAAACAACCGTGAAAGACGTTTTAAGGCATTTCTAAAAACAATTAAAAAATATTTTTGAAGAATATGTTCGAAGAAAACTATTTTAAGATTTATTTTTAAAAATTGAACAAATAAAAAACCATTTTTAAAGTGCAGATTTACATTACTTTTTAATACGGTGAAATTTGAAAGCAAATTTCACACCATTCATCATAAAAAAGTGAAAGTGAGTAATGTTATCTATTACACTAGATAACATTATTAAAATATGCAGGCATTTATAATACTTAACGCTTGAGATTTTACATTAAACTTTAAAATATAAAAATAAACAATGACACTCAGTGACTTTTTAGTGATCTAACGTATGAAGACATTTTATAAAAACGTAATGAAAGCAAATTTTAAATTATCCTCCAGCCAATTATATCCTAACTCTTCCGGCTTAAATAACATTCAAGTGCAAGCGAGCATAATCCTTGCTGAAATAAAATTTAAATTAATTATAAAAAAAAAAACATGAGCTAAACAGAGAACTAACAGTTGTTTCAAGATTTGAATTCAAATAAAGCAACAGCTTTAATTCATCCATTTCGTTTTAAAAATAAAGCTCCTTTTCGTTTTATTGTGAAGTATTCGTACAAAAACTTCATAACCTTAATGAGAAGGGCGAGAAAAATAAGAAGTTTTAGATGAGTTTCATTCTGTGAGACAACAATTAAGGACAACTCGACACAACTCTATTTCACTTCACTGCGTTTTAGCAGAAATTTTTCTTTGTGAATGGCAACACTCGGTGTTAGGATAAAGCATCAGAGAATATAGTTTGCTTTTTTTTTTTTTCCTTACCTTCATTTCCAAAAGCTACGCTAACAATTTTAAATTCTTCTTTTATCTCTGAAGATTTCGTAAAATCCGAAAAAGAGATATTGCAGAAGGACTACTTTTTTCACTTCTGAATTTTGATCATTATTTATAATTTAAGAAAAAATATGAGCTTTTTTTTTTCCCCTTCTTTCTTTTCTTTTTATATCCAAAATGAGAAAAAGAAAAAAATAATAAAAAAATATTCTTTTATTTTCTCACCCTTTTTAAATGGCAACACAGAAGTGAATATATAAAAAGAATAAAAAAGTAGGAAGAAATTGGAATTTTTTTTTAAAGAAAAAGTCCGAGATTCTTTAAAAAGAAAATTATCTTTTTTGTGTTAGAGCTTTGGAAGATTACCTAAAAAACGGAGATAGATACAAGAAATATATATATAAAAAATATATTATTAGCTTACATTTTTCATCTAAAAATTTTCAAAGATTATGATTAAAGTTTTTTTTTTTTCATTGAGTTAAAAAAAAGAATATCATAATTATATAGAAACTTAACAGCCATTGAACTAATTATAAAACAATTGCATTAAGAATAGCGAGTAATCGCTTTAATTTAATTATATTAATGTATCTTAAAACGTTACAGTTTTCATATGAAATATGTTAAAACAATTAAATAGGTATTTTCGATATACTTTTGATAATCTGTGCAAGCTACTTTACTTTTACTTTCCGGTAAAAAGGCATGCTTTTAATTCTCTTTCAGCAAAACTTAGCAGCTACTTTTGGCGAGAAATGCATGCTGTTGGCGAGAAAGTGTGCGATGAATATAATTAAATCTTAAAACAATGTGTGTTTTAGAAAGGCGCCACCCGTAATTTTCTACGCGGATATTTTTTCTTATATTAATCTGATATTATAAATATCAAATAAGCATTAAAATATTAAATCAAATGTATCACATGGAGCCGCGATGGCTCAGGGGATAGAGCGTTCGCCTTCCAATGAGGCGAACCGGGTTCGAATCCCAGTCGATACGAATTCCGCATCCGGCTTGCATCGACCACAGTGCTGACGTGAAATATCCTCAGTGGTAGACGGATCATGGGTTAGAGTCCCCTTGCCGTTAGGCTAACCGTGTGAGGTTATCATGGTCTTCCTCTCCATGTAACGCAAATGCGGGTCAGCTCCATTAAAAAGTCCTCCACGAAGGTAAACTTCTCCCAATACTCGATCCAGCAGTTCCCTTGTCTTCTGGATTGGGTTCAAAATTGCAAGGCTACGGAGTTGACCATTAGTAGTCGTACACCCATAAAATTGGAACGGCTGTTCAACGACGGTTATAAAATAAAATATATCACATGCTCCGGACATTCACGAAAAAAAACTATGTAAATGTCGATATTTAAAGAAGAGCGTAGACATTCTCATTTCGAATTTTCATGAAAATATACATATTTAAGAAATTCTGTCTTTGAAGCATTAAAAGTATTTTTTTTTTTTTTTTTTTTTTTTTTTTTAAAGTAGCAGTTTATAAGTTGTGAAAATTTACAAGTTAATTTTGAATTTCGTCAAAATGTAAACATTACAGTAAGGATAAGCAATACTATTCTTAAAATTAAAGAATGAAGTTGTATGTTGTTAAAAGCAACTCGAAAAGATGCTATCCTAACCATAGAGGAATTAATTTATCAACAATGGAAAGAAATCGACAAGCGTGATCCATCACCGTGAACGCCCACTCCTTGGAAACCAAATAATTTCGCCGCAAACTATATGCGACACATTCGACAGGTGTTTCATCTACATTAAATAGGACAACCTGTTGTTTTTGTCTCAAAACAGGAAATATTTAATTTTACGAATAAAATATTAACTGTCTTATTTATGTTAGATATCCTACTGAGACCGGAGTTATTAGTAAATAATGACAAAAAAGGTGATTTTTACTTATTTAGTTTTTTTTTTTTTTTTTTTTTTTCCTACGCTAAGTTATAAATGTGCCAAAATATTATTTTTGAAAAAGAAATTCATTTAATTACACTTAATTAACTTTCTTTAATTATTTCTATTTATTACATAAGAATGATGCATTTTAATTTTAGTTTTTTTTAATCTTACAGTAGGATATTTTTATTCCGTAAAACTGTCCAAAAGGGCACTTGAATGAATATATATATATATATATATATATATATATATATATATATATATATATATATATATATATATATATATATATATATATATATATATATATATATATAAAGAAGTGAGATAACAGCCTCTGAGTTATCACGCCAGATGGCGCTTGCCTTAACAAAGTGTTGTTGAACATTCTAGATGTAAATGAAGAGGAGTTAGTTGAAGTTGTTTCTCCGTGAAACTAATTGTTTGTCTTTAGGTAAAACTTGGAATCTTTGTGATTCAAACCTAAGTGGTTAGTGTCTACGTGACTCTTGTTAATATTGAAGAATAAATATTATTGTTATTGTTATTAATCACATGGTTGATTGAATTAATATGGTAACTAACATCATCACACTATGGTGTAGTTTGAAGTAGCTCGGCATATATACCTGACATATATATGTATATATATATATATATATATATATATATATATATATATAAATATAAATATTTGTTTTTTTTTTTTTTTTTTTTTTTTTATTATTATTATTATAGTGTATTTCTTTACACGTTGGGCATGATACAAAAATGCAGCAAAATTAGACTAGTCTCAAATAATAAAATATTTTTATGCCGTAAAACTGTCCAAAAGGAGAATTGAATCTTATTTTTTGCTTTTCTTATAATTTCTCATTGTAATTTAAGACTTTGACCAACGAAGGTAAATCCGATTATATTTTTACATATAAAACGCTTCGTAAAAATCATACAAACTCTAAAACAATCTTAAAATATTATTCTTTAAGAAATAAAATTGTATAAAATGTTGTCCTATATATTGGAAGCTGCGCAGTTTCAGAAAATGTTTCACAGCACACGCTTCTCGTTTCAAAAACTAGAGGATTAAAAAAATATTAAATTTTGCACGCTTCTTAT
This sequence comes from Parasteatoda lunata, assembly GCA_949128135.1. Lineage (NCBI taxonomy): Eukaryota > Metazoa > Arthropoda > Arachnida > Araneae > Theridiidae > Parasteatoda > Parasteatoda lunata. The sequence goes on along the minus strand of OX421970.1, from coordinate 91,148,199 downwards.
AGCAATGTTTAAAAAATAATAGCAATGTTTATAGCAATTCCGATAGTGAAATTTTATTGATGCGGTCAATAGTTTTAGAACTATATATTAAGTTAAAATTGAAGTTCTCTTTGCACAGATGAGCAGAAACAATTAGCACTAAAATCCAACCAAGTACTCATACGTCTGAAGATGAGGGAAGCGTCACACTTCGTTTAAATTTTCAATTAGTATGAGAAATTAAGTAGTTTATACTGACCATTATCGATACGAAAGAAGAAAAAAAAACGCAGTTATAATTATTTTGATGCCGCGTACTCTTATGCCTAAAAACTTTGAAGAAAAGAAATTTAAAAAATTTCGAATTAGCTTTGGCGTAATCAAATTTAAATTTTTGGCGAGTGATAGCAAGTAAGGGATAAGCATCATGAAGTACAAAAAATAATGACTTTTTTCAAAATGTCGGCAAAAACACGCATGAAATATCAAATAAAGCAAGTACAGTATTAATGTCACATATTGCTAAGAGGCACCAAATGGGCTAGAGCTAGGGTCTTGCTCCGCGAGAGACAAAATGAGTAAAAAAAGTGGGAGGCAGGTTTTGCGTATGCTACGGGGACCAAATATTAATCGGAAGCAAGCGAAATTTGCCTCCCAAATACATACAAAGAAAGATTGGAGAGACCAAATGTTAATCTGAACTGTATTAAACATCTGGGCATCTGAGGCCGCTTGCGGCCCTTTTCCTATTCATCTTTAATTTGAACTTTGTGGTGTTTCGATGAGATGGAAAAACAAATGAAGTAAAGGAGTATTCATGTGGATAGATTATCATTGACAGGGTACGTAGCCAAATCTTTCAACAAAAAATAAGCACCTTTTAAATACTTTTTAAGCACTCAAAAAATATTTTTAAGTATCATATAGTACATCAGTGTTTCCCAAACTTATGACTTTAGTGTACCCTTCCTAAATTTTTCGTAACACTGTGTACCACTAATAAAGAAATTAATGTATTTTTTACTATAAAAAAATTACACAAAAGTTAAAAATCACAACTGATTGTTGACACCACTAATTATTAACTGCTAACTCTGCAAAAAATAGCCAATAAAAATTACGTAATCGTAAATTTTTATGGCTAGCTTTGTTTTTAAATAAAATTTTTTGGAATTTTCGTTTGTTGCAAGATATTTCGCATTAGAACGAATACCCCCGCTAAACTGTTACCGTACCCCTGGGGGTATGCGTACCACACTTTGGGAAACACTGATATACATCAACAAAATGCAAAATAATTTTCTAAGACTTTACATGATCATGCTAAAATAACTAGTTTCTGACAACAACAACAAAAAAAAATTTCTTGATTATATTAGCCATCATAAAAAGATCGTGAGATTTGATATCAGAGGGTCAAAAATAAAGCCTGAAATTGAGAATATCTTGCAAAATGAGATTCCTGCACTCTCAAGTGCAAGAATCTCACCAAATCCAGCTCAGTAGACTGACTCACAGGTATTTCATCAAACACGTAAAATGATTGGCGCTTTCATGTGCTATGGACCGCTAGTACGCCGAAATGTATTGTGGTTGAACGAATTGTGAAAACATTGAACAGAACAATGTGGAAAGCATGGTTTTGTATAATACATGGTAAAGAAAAAAGTATCATTTTCGAAAAGGGAAAATTAAGCATTTTTTAAAAACACTCAATGAAAAAAGCACCTTTAAGGGCTTTTAAAAAACGAAAATCGAAACTAAGCACCTTTAAGCACTATTTAAAAACACTACGCACCCTGATTGAGTTCTGACTTTGTAGTTATATGCAGTTGGGTGATAAGACCATTATGCAAAATTATGATGTATAACTTGAGTTAAGCTAATATGGTGAAAATGAGGTTACGTATATGCTATTGATGCCGGGAATATGGTGCATCATTGCAATAGTATTGGTCTAATGTTCTTGTCTTCAGATAAATTTTCATATAGGAATATTTCATTGAAATTTGCATGGCGCACGCTACGAAGGACCAAATGTGTCTAGTCGCCAGATCATTTAACAATCATGTAAATCAATATTTTTTTAAAACATCTTTTCCGAAAGGAACGAAACATGTAAATTGTACATTAAATTAAACCATGTTTTACTTTAAAAAATAATTGCATCTTTCCAAATATCTTAACAATTTTGAAATGAGAAAGTGTAAGAAGTAAAAGTCCTGTTCTCATAACTAATATAAAAATCAAGTCCATATTAACAAACTTACGTAGAAAAAGAAAAAAAAGAACAAATTGCAACTCATCACCTTATGATCACATATTCTAAATTAAGGTAAGAAATAACTAAATAGTCGATAACTATTCCCTGCTCTAACGTTATCTGGCATATTTAACGACAATTACGCTTCCCAAACGCAGACGTGAGAGATATTGAGGATATCGATTTATGAAAGGCTTAATTTGATAATCGATTATTTTACTTCTCTTCTGGCGAAGTTCCTCTTTAAGTGAATTTTTTAGAAGGAAAAAAGAAAGTCCTTAATGGACGACGGGCAACAGGCCAATTCCGAGGTGTTAAGGACTTTGTCTGTGGCTCCTATCGATTTAATAGAAATTGGATTAGAATTTTAAGAACTTCATTGGGGGGATTAAAAGTTGGGTCTCCTTTATTTCTGTTAGAAAAGATAGAAAAGAAATTCTCAGGGGGAAGGTGGACTGATTTTTATTTTGGAGAGAAACTTGTAACTTTTTCGATTAACCCGCAAACCATTAGGATACTTGTTTATTTCACCGGCGACAAAGTCGCCAATTCAAAGTCACCGGCCAAAAGTAAATTCAATTTTTTTTTCTTTTCTTTCTAAATTTTTAATGTGACCACTATATATAGAATGTATATATAGAAAGATATATATAAAATAACTAAATTTAGTTGCGTCAGAGAATTGAAAAAGGTACCGAAGTTAGGTAGAATCAAAACTATATCACCATTTAATACAGACAACCGCCCTTATGGACACAGGGTGTCTAAAAAGAAACGAGGATTTGAAAAACCAAGTATAGATAAACGAAATGAGATAAAAATATATGGTTCGCTGTGTTCTTCCAAGACAATTGCTTACCTCACACAAATTTTGATACTGAATTTGAAAAAGAAGTCAACAGCTGGCGCTTCTGATTGGATAAACTAGAAGTTCATACTTTCTACTGCATTCCGGACTATTCCAACAAACATTTGCACTGAAGTTTAATTTTGCCAAATGACTAAATTACGTTATTGCTGAAAATGGAGGTTAATTTAAAAACATTATTTTCTTGTGTTTCGGTTAGCAGCGCCATCTGCTAAAAAAAAAATTTTTTTTAACGAAATCCAAAAATTAGCGAGATAAAATTTCTGATTTCATCAACAGAACACAGCATTTCGAACTCCATCCTCTTTTCTTCAATTGATTTATAGAATAAAACAAAACAAAACAAAAAAGGAAAAAGTTAAATTATTGAGAATGAAAATATACCAATCCGTGTATAATCAAGCATTGTTTTGAGTTGCTACACCTTATGCATTAAAAAATTAGCATTTACCCATTTAAAACAAAACATATAAAGTTTTTTTTTTTTTTTTCAGATATATGGTTAACTTTTTACTCGCATATCAAACAGATTAAGACATAAATGATAATTATTCAACTTAATTTAGATGTCCTGGCACATCTATTTTATCATACTTTCCATATACTAATATGGGTATCTAAATATGCAGAGAATGACACTGAAACATTTCAAAGAATGCACAGGATCATAAGTAACATTAAAGCTATAGCTTTTTATAACTCAATAGCAATCACAATGCGGTAAAATATAATACTGCCATGTCTACTTTCATTAATACTTTTGTTATACAGAACAAAATAATAACAATATAGTAGGAATTAACAATTATATTTTTTCTCAAAAAAAAAAAAAAAAAAAAGTCCTACTTTGGCAAAACAAAATGCATCCTTCTTCTAAAATCAGTGTAAAAGACTTACCTAGAAAGGAAAAAAAAAAAAACAATTAGCTTCAATCAATGCTAAACGTTAATTATTAGTCATAAAAATGTAGCATAAAAAAACTATTCAAAAATATGCATGGTTTTTATACTATACATAATAAAACTATTATATTTTATGGAGCATAATTTTATTATCAGTACCTAAGCATTATACATAACCGAATCTGATAATGAATAAAACAATGCATGATGCAGAATTATTATGAATATTTTATTTTGCATTTTATTATGCTGTACTATCAAATATCCATAAGATAATATAATAATAAAACTATGGATTCAAAATGTTGAATTCAATATATGATTCAAGATTTAAAAAATTAATGAAAAATTAGTAAATTAATAATAAAATAATTCGATTTACAATGTATTGAATACTCCCCCTGTCCCAAATTTGTTGCTACATTTGAATACTTTTTTACTGATTATTAGTACTGATAATTTTATGATTTTGTTAGAACATTTATCGACGATTTCTGGGTGCTATGCTATGAATCAACGACATTCACTTACCAAGTCCTCCCTCATATCTCCTTAAATCAGTACCAAATTAGTTTTAAAAATCAAGGATTCGCACACTTTTAAGCCACTCCCTATTTCGTAAGAACACTTCCACCAGTAATCGTACGAAAATACATTCTTTTATATCGCGTTATTTTCATTGTAGAAGCATAATTTTACTGGTGTCGATCTACTAAACTGCATTGGAAGTCATTCAAGACTCCACCTCACTAATATGTAGCAACTAATTTGGGACAAAATTTTTGACCTAAATGTAGCAACTGATTTGGGACGGAGGGATTAGTTGTATTTGATGTCAAAAAAAGTTCGCCAAAAAAAGGGGGCTGCTGACTGGTAAACTTAAAAACAATGTTCTCTGCAGCAAGTTGAACTGTTCTATCAGAAATATTTGTCAGATAATAAAGTGTCAGATAACTTTGTCTTCAGATCGCATCACGTTGCTACTGCAAATTAGTATTTTTAAAAATATTCCTTTACATTTTTTCTCAATTAGCAACGCCACCTGCTGACGAGATTTGAAACTAATTTTGAAATTTAGTAAATTAAAGTTTAATTCCTAGTAAAATATACTTTCGAATGGGGGAAAAAAAGTATTATAGTTAATAGTCCAAAAATAAAGCTTACGTGCAATTGTTGGAAAGACTGCATCATGAAACGCCAGTTATTTCAATAATTTACATCCGTCACACAATTTTTGGTCATTTTAAAATGCTAAGTGTGCAATGGAAAAGTGGGGACAATTTTTTTAAATTGTACTCAGCATTACGCAAGACTTTTTAAATTTTAAACCTCTGCGCACCGTGGTTAGAAATATATTTAGTTGTGTTTAATAAGTACCGCTTACGTAACTACCCAGAAACTTTTAACTTGAAATAAAGACCTTGAGAGAAATTTTACATTACCAATGGATGGTTAACACAATAAAGCTAACAGATACCGATAGAGATGAACATGTGACGTTAGCGGTTAAAATTCGCAATAAGACTTTTGGGTCATTTCTTCCGATTAATTATTACGTCTAGCACGTTATTAAACATAGATTGTTCTTATCCTATGAAAGATTCCCAGCCACGTACTTTTGCTAACGCTACGTAAGCACAACGCTATGATAAGTAAACACTTAGACTGAGTGGGGCTACGGAGTCCCTGCCCGCGAAGCGCGCACTACACCCCTTCATCTGTGTTGATGCCCTTGAGCAACTATAGTTCGGTAGTTAGTAGGATAAGTAAGCACTGCACAATAATTCCTGAACTATCTAAGATTCAAAAATAAAATTACATACTTTTCTTTCTACTTTAGCTTAAAACAGGAAAAAATAGATAACACTTAAAAGGTTTAGTTATTGTTCATTTGTGTTATGGCATTAATGTCCTTAAATTGATTTATGGCTTACGACCTTTTAAGATTTATAAAATACAGAAAAATCTTACAAATGGTAAAATGACGTTTGAATCTTAATAAAAAAAATTTATAGAATAAAATTCCAAACATAAGCTTGTCATAACACTCCACAAGATTGCCAGAATCCATTCCGGTTTTAGAACCATGTAATTGTTTTCGCTCAGTTAACCATCGTGACCAATGGTAGACCATCTAATTTTAAAACAAAAATTTCGGGAACAAACTATGATAGTAGGAAAAAAAACAAAGGTATATCTATTGTGAAAGCTGTAAAAAATGTATACAGACACTTAGGAATTTAGTTAAAAAAGTTGCCAACAGATGGCGGTGTACGCTGTACAGAGTTCTTGAAAACAACACAAATATTGTAGGCCTATAATTTAACCCTAACCTTTTATAGGGTTAACAGTTCCAAAACATAAAATGGTCAAGAGAATACAAGGTTTAAACCTCCTAGTCCGATTTTTAAAAAAAATAAATAAATAAAATAATAAATAAAAATAAAAAACTTACTGGTGGCTTCTAACGCCACCTTTTGCAATTAAATTTTTAAAAAATTTAGTTTCCAATCTTTACAGTTTTCAGAATAGTTTTCATTCTCCTGTCTCCCTTTATACTCAAGAATTTTAATTTTGAAATCAGTCAGTTATCCGCGAGGCTCCTGTATCGCTCTATGCATCGATGGCTTGAAGCGCCATCCGTAAAGTATTGAATACATTATTTTTGGACACAAACAACGTAGAATTAAATTTTAACTTTGAAAATCTTATTTCCCTATCCTCCATAAATAAAAGAATTGTCAAGTTCCGACAAGAGACAAAAACAAATTCCTTCGTGTTTACTCGATAGTCTTACAAATTTAATTCCAATAAAATTAAAAAGAATTTCGCACAAGAGAGGAAACTTTTTACCAGATAATGTTTTCTTGTATCTTTTTTCATTTTCTTTCTTTCTCTGCAAACCATCTCAGCAGATGTAACGAGTTTAGGAGATCGGCTGAAGAGCCAAATATTCTCGACAGCAGAGAGGAAAGGATAAGAAATAATAATAATAAAAAAGGAAGAAGAAACAAAACTCTAAATCGTAACTGTAACTTAGATGGGGTCAATTAAGTAGCGAGCAAATCGGTAAAACCGGCAGCCCCTAACGTTAATTAAAATAAAGTTTTCGACGAACTTCGTATCTCAGTTTGTATTAGTTGGAAGCAGTCTTCGTTCGAAAGGTTGGGTGATAGTAAATAAATAAAAATTGCCTTTTCTTTTCAACCTCTCCCTCTTTTTTACTTTCCCCCTTTTACTGTACACTTTCAAATAGTTATTTTGTAAAATGTAACACTTCAAGCCACTGTGGCTCACAAAATATTTAATTGCAAAAAAATAATAATAAATAAAATCCTATTTACGATATATAAATGCAAAACACGGTGATCTGATTAAAAATTTGTTAAAAAAAATATTTTATAAAAGCTAATTTAGTTAGTAGTATTAACAAAATTTGATTCAAATATTTTAAAAGGTCCTTAACCGCTTTCCTTGCAAACTTTTTTTAGAAAAAAAAAATTCAAAAAATCAACATGTTTTTTTTTTTATTTTATTAATAAATACAAGGAACTAAAACAAAACATAATACAAATTTTAAGTTCAAATTTAAATTTTTTTTTATCTGTAAAAAATATTTAATTTACCATCAGTTTACTATGCGGAATTATCTCAGGCAAATAATAAAAGTTAAATATTAGTCTTTGTATGATAGTTTTTAAAACAAGGGGGGGACAATACAAAGTGATACTTTCCAAACGCCAATGAAGTGATATGCTAAGTTTTTATTTATTTATTTTTTCTATGTAAATTCAGCAACCATCGTATATACAATCCAACAAAACACGTGTGCAGTCCCACAATCCAACAAAACTCGCAAACTTCCAATTATAACAGATATTTTTTTGAGGGGGGGGGGGTAGCCGAATAAAAACGTGATAAAACAAAAACGTACTGACAGATTCTGCTACTTCCGGATTTTCTCGGGATAATAACTATTGGCAATATATGCATACCCGAGTTAATACTGGGATAATCAGGAAAGCAGTTAAATAATTATAAAACAAAGTTTTATTGTATTCACTTCCATAAAATATTAAAGGATTAAAGTAAATTAAGTATTTAAGTAAATTCGCGTTTTTTCTTTCAAATTGTTGCTTTTTAGTTTTTTTACATATTTAAAAATATAAAACAGTATTAAACAACTTGGAAAATAATACTATACTTTAAATTCGATTACAATAATAAAATTGTTTAAAAAGTTGTTTTAATTTTAGATATTTCTTTCCGAAGAAGAGTATTCCGTTTCTTCCACTTCGGTTGGAAAAAAACCTTCTGGAGCTGTTTTTTTCCGTGGCTTTTTAAAACTGTGGTAAACATATATCTAATTATTCTCAACACAATTCTGAACGTATAGTCGAAAAGGTACGAAACATTTTTTATTTCAATTATGCAGACCCCGAGCTAAGGACTTAAAATTATTAGCCAGTAAATTAGCCAAATATCAAAAGTAGTCGCCAATTTTCGAAAGTCTTCGCTAACTGCAAATCTTAACAATTTTTTATGAATATTTTTTCCCATAGAAAACTGTTTTACGGCAGTTTGTTTCAGGATTATACTATTTCGACCCAATTCTAATTGGTTATGCAACGCATCTACCGAAAATTACTGTAATCGAAAAAAAAATACTGATTTGTTTAGAAAAATTCATTTTGACGAATTTCAACTTTAAAGAAAAAATCATTCTAGAATATTTTCGCCGAAATATACATTTTTATTCGCCATATTTACGATTTTATCGCATTTGGCGAGGTGGCGGAATGCTTAGAGCAGGTCCTGAATTACGTATAATTAGTTTCTTATCATATGCACTTGTCATGCCTACAAAAAAATAATTTTATAACTTTTAAACTTTAGCGATCAAACCGGCAGTCCAACACTAGTTGTTTTATTTTAGCCTATATTACATACATAAGTACAAAATGTGAAATATAACTATCTGCAAAACAACGAATAGAACAATCGATAACAAGTTCGATACAATTGCAATTTATTTATTTCAATAATATTGAATAAATAAATTGCACATATATTCACCTGATAATCATTCTATGCGTTTTTTATAATATGTCTGTAGAGAAAAATATAATTGCATGGGGTAAAGTTGTTCTTAAATAGAAAACGTTAATTAACTAAGATAAGGCACTTGTTTAAGTAAGTACCTTTATAATTATAATTTCCACTAAAATGAATTTCTCAAAAAAATTAGAATGGAACTACTTTAAATAATAAATTTGAATGAGGATGCAAAGCAATTTTTTCTTTTAATTTTATTCAAACAGAGCAAAGAAATGCGTCGAGCGCTTTAGATTGCTATCATAGAACTTGAGTAGTTTTCAGAAATCTTGTTCGCAAAACAAAACATACTGAATTATTAAAGAAATACAAGAGTTAGAATGATGAAGAAAAAAAATTTGCATTTTCATCAGCAACTTTTTCAACCAGAGTGACAAAAATTGTTTAATTAAAGCTTGGAGTTATGCTCCAGACAAACTACTTAGTTATTATAATAATAAATGCGACAAACTGTTATAAGAAGAGAAATTTTCTCTTGGTATTGCAAACAATTAAGAAAGAAAAGAATTAGAAACGAGATTGACAAAAGAAAAAGAAAATCTTAGTTTATTAAAGAAAAGCATTTTTACATTTCACTTTTACATTTACACTTCAGAAAATAACTTTTTTCCGACAGAAAATTACCCGCATTGCCAAGTCAATTAAATCTTTTCTAAAAATCAAAATTTCATTTTGAACTTTGTGAAATGTGTTATAATTCAAATGATTATGGGCCCTTTTCAAAAGGATTTGAACAATAATGTTAACTAATTTTGAATTCTATTAATTCAAAATGAACTTAAGAAAAACACCATTTCTAATCAATTAACCCAATGATATCGTCTTTCATTGAATTTTATGACATCTGATTATCTTGAACAAATTTTACGTGAAAAACTATCAGTGTTGTAATCGTAACGCGATTCAGGTTGCTCGTTAATTCAGATGAAAAAAAAAGACATTTTGTTAAAACAAAAAAAAACATTTTATAAAAACAGAAAAAAAAAGCTTAAATACTCACTTAATCATTTTAAATTTATTACAATAATTATTATTATTATAATTATATTATAATTTATTATAATATTTATTATGATATAATTTATTATGATATAATTTATTATGATATAATTTATTATAAATTATTATAAGAATAAATAATTTTATGTTGCATACTTTAATATATTTTTTGTTAAAATAATATCGTGGTTTTGATCTTTATATTTCGATATGCATCAAAACGTGGATAACTTTTTCTAACAATCATCTTCAAGATCTCTCAAACTGTAAAATAATAATAATAAATCTAATGCTAAAGTTTTCATGCGGTAAATCATATGGTAAACAATCCTTTTAAAAATTCAAGACGTTATGAGTTGCAACTTTTCAGTACAGGACCCCAAGACCAGGTGTACTGATTTAAAAGCAATAGATTTCGTTGCTAACAGACACGCGTTTAACTGAAATAATTGGTTTAAGTTATAAACAAAATATTCTTAATATTATATTAAGAATATTCTTAATGCTTCCCGAATCAAAATGTCAAAAGATAGCAACATATTCGAAAACTAAAATAGTTTCCACCGATGCTAAAGTTCAATTAATTAGATTTAAATACTGATTGCGGTCACCCTTGAAATAGAAAATCGCGTTCGAAATTATAAAGAATAAAAAGAAATGGCACTGCAAGATATCATTTACGAACTCGTAATTAAATGCCACTACCTCGTGACGCAATTCCACAGTATCACTTCACATGTATGCCTGGCAAAAGGATGTATCGATTGTAATTAGAAAAATAAAGAGAGAAAATTGAGAATATTATCGGTGCCAGGCTAATTTAATTAGACGAAGGCAGAGAGAAAATCTGAACGCAAATATTAGTGCAGGCATTTTTCGAGAGCTTCTTCTTCGAGATTATTTGCGCCATGCATAATTTAGAGGACAGGGGAATATAGGCGTGCTTTTGGCATGTTTCTGTGGAAAGCGATACAACGCCGATTAAGTTTGTGAATATCGAAAGATTCTTTTAGTCTCAACCCCTTCTTTAAGCGAAGATATTGCTTAACCAATTTAACGATTTCCAACGCAAAGAAGAAAAAAATGGCGGATCTAAATTTGACTAGGAACAGCCAAAGGAGAATAAAAAAAAAAGAAAGAAAAATTATCGCCAAACTCATTAATATGGCGCGGATGGTTGACTTGAATAATGGCAATTTCCGAGGAAGCACGTGTCATCGGCTCCGCTTCATAATTTAATAGAATCTTGGCGATATATCCGTCAAAAGTTAAGGACATCGATAATTACGGAAGCGTCTTCATATAAATTTTGCATTATTAACACGACAGAAGACAGATTTTCAACCATCTTAGCTAAAGTTTTTTTCTCTGGAAACTTAAAAATAATTTCTTAATGATTTACTTTAAAGGAAAAGTATGGTAGAACGTGCTGAAGATAACGTACGCATCGCCTTAAAACTCATTATTAATTCAAGACTTTTCTTTAAAAAAAAAAAAAAAAAACTATAACAAGAAATTCTAAAACGCCATTAAAAGAGAACGATCCGTACTATAATGTTCAAGGAGTTATAAATATGAAGCGCGAACACTAATTCACAAAAATCGTTTAAGTAATTTTTTTATTTTTAAAGCAATTCGCGTTTTTCAACAAAAAAATATTTTTCTTTCTACATTCAAGGCGAAATTGTACCTATTGACAAGAACCCAGTTTTGTTGAATGATCGTTAATATTGAAGCTTGACTTAGCCATGAAATGAAATACAAAAAGGGTTATTTTCTCAATTCCTTAGCCTTTGCGTTCAGCAATATTTCTCATTAAAATATTTGCTTTCAAGCTGTTATGGTATGTATGTTTTGCTCAAAGTACTCATAAAGGAGTAAAAAAATATGCGCCAGATACATTTTGTTTTTAAAATATTTTTAATAAACAAAATATAGGTAAAATGTCAATTATTGTCCCATGTCTCCAACACACATTCTTGAATTTTTTAAGTAGTTTACTATATTATAATACTGTTACAAAAACAAATGCATTAATATTCTGATATTGTATGACTGTCTACGAGAATATGTATCATCAATCTCTTTAAAATAATTTGCATATTTTGTTCTATACATCACATCGTATACGCCCCTCACTTTTGTGTAATTACTACAACAAGTACAAAAATTGCCCCAATAAAACAATATAGATGAGTTTAATTGAATAAAATGTAACTTCCAGGCTACAAAAGACACTCTTCTCTACAGAAAAGTAATGATTGATTTCAGTACTATTTCTTTAAAGGTTTGTAAGTTAATTTCACCTTAAAAACTTAAACCGGCACTTCCGAAGTCCCAATATTTCCCTTACGATACTATTAAGATCTTTTAAAATGAACTTAAATCATTTTTCTAGGTAATTATTTTTTGAAATAACATTTAAAATTAAAAATAACAAATTTGGTGAGTTCACACCTATAATTTAATATTTTTGCTTACCAAACGGACGTATATTATATATAGTTTTATATAAGACGTTTTTATATATAGTTATATATATTTTTTTTTTAAATTTTGAATAGGAAATTTGGAGATTGGAATCGTGCGGCCGGGATGGCCTGATTGGAAGAGTGCTGGACTCACGTTTGTGAGAACGGAAGTTCGAATTCAGCCAGACAAAGACGTGTAGTAAATGGTGACTGGTGCACGTTAAATTTGTCAGGTCAAAAAGTCATCCATGTCCACATAACAAATTATATCTCTGGGGGTAGTGGATTGGAGATTGATCGTTCTCTGATTCAGGTCAAAATTACGATCTGTGGATGAATGAATAGATTTATGAATAGGTCCACCTTAAAAACGAGTGTGATGTATGGGTGTGGCAGAATTTGAACACTTGGAGCCATAGGTGGCGCCACTGGAAAACAACAATTTCTCCCTCAGTGCCTTAATGGCCGACGACGACAACATAAAGCATATTTCAATGAAAAGTAACACATTTTATAAAATTTCTATCTTGACCTAAAATGGGTTAAGATAATATAAAAATATATATAATACATAAATATTTTGACAATGAAAGAGTAAAAATTCGTATAAAAATTCTTAATATTTCTTCAAAATTCTCGATAAAATCTTTTTTTTCTTTTTTTTTTAAAGTATTAACTTAATCTTAAGTTGAATATTATTTTTAAATTTTTTCTTTCATCTACCTATTAATTACTGATTCATAGAAAAGAAATTAAATTTTTTATGTGTTTGTTAAGCATTTAAGTGAAGGAACAGCAATTTAATTTTTTCATGCAATTACAATTTAAATACTCTTACTAAATTTTTATTTTTAAAATTTTTCAATGCTATTCATATTGATTTCGTACACTTAAATGTATGGTCTTAATGCAAAATTTATCAACATTAAGTTAATCAAGAGATTAATTTCTCCTAATTAGCTTAGTCAACGTTTTTGACACCTACATTGGTTTTTAAAATAATGTGAGGCATGAAAGGGCCTCCTAAAACTATGGCAGATGTAAAGGTTTAAAATGTGTTCAAGATGGAAATAACATTGGAAAGGATGACAATGTTGATTGTAAGTGTTACAGGATTAACCAAAATGATCCATGCGTCCTAAAACCATGGCAAGTAAAAAGTTAAAAATATTTCATGAAGAAAATAAGGATGGAAAAGATGACTTAATGTTTTATGTTTTATATTCAGAACAAGCCAAAATGAATCATGCGTCCTAAATCTATGACAAGTGTCAAAAATTGAAAGCAATTTACGATGAAAATTACGTTTGGAAGGATAGCATACGGTTTTAGATGTACAGGATTAGCCAAAATGATTCCTCAATTTTCAAATGATTATATTTTTGCAATTATCGACATACAAAGGCGGGTTATACAAAGAAAGATACATACACTCACCAAGTTTTTGGCAATACCTCAAATATCCAATGCGTCAATTCAAATATCCAAATCTGTCCATACGTTTAATACTATGTTTCTATAAATATAGGCGATGTGTTCCTGCCATGTCATTGCACTGAGGGCCAGAAGACTATGATCTTTGGCCAAAAGTAAAAAATTAATTTTTCATCTAAAATGTGTATAGGCAGTTTTAATATATCCCAAATTAAGTATTCATAATCATTCTAAACATTATAATTTATTTTTTTGGACCGACGAGAGTACAATTTAATGAAAAATATGTTTTAAAAAAATGTTTAAATGTAACTTTTAAATTTTCATTTCAGAAATATATATAGGAATTTCACCTTACTGTTACATTTTTATCAGAGTAATTAGTGTTAAATTATAGTACAATTTTTCAATTTGTTGGATTAGTTAATACTCTTGACAAACTTTATATCTTTTCATTTGACATTTTACAACGTTTGAATGACTTTCGAAACTTAGTTCCAAAAGGTCGAGGTAATTAGCTAAACTTTTTTCTTTTGTCTTCTTCGATGTTTCTTCTTTCAAAAACACCTGTCCCATTTTTCCCGTATTGCAAAGGTGGACTAAATTTACCGAAAAAAAATATTAAAAAAATTCATTTTTTCGCGTTATTTTTGTAATATTACTTCGGAAATATAAGTTGCTTTTCATTTTGAATATAAAATTACGAAAATTATTATTTTTTCATTGCTATATTTAATTATTTAAACGTACTATATTATTTTTTTATTTTTGCTCGCCATATTTCAGCCGCCATTTTTTTTTTTTTTTTTTGGTACTTTTAGTGTATTTTAAAATTTCAACTATAAATTCCATTTACCTGCAAATAAAAACCCCGAAATACAAATTTTGAAACAAATTTTATCGAAATACTAATTTTGGCCACGAAACCTTGGATTCTGGCCCACTGTGCATTGGCCTTGTCGATACATAAACTTTGTCCTTATCAAGTTGGCATAACAATAGAGCCAGCATTTTTCTAGCATTCTTCAGACTAAACTATAATTAACTTTTTCTAGTTACTAAACTATTCCCCCCATACTTTGGTCAAAAATTCAAATCAATCGAGAGAAAAAGTTTCTAAACTGAAACTGCACAAATTAAGATATCTTAAATGCGTGCTTTAAAACATCAGATAGCATTTAAAATCCCACCAATAAGTAAAAGTTTATAAAGAGTTTCGCTTTTTTCCCGTACTACAATTTCCCTAACTATGGATTTAAAATCATTATATTTTTTTCAATTTCTTAAGTATTTTTATTCATGACATCCTACGACCTAAATTTCATAGAGTAAGGACGACCTCAGTGAAGTCTAGGTTTTCAAACAGTAAGACCCTTATCATTTTTATACATTACTACCTTATAAAACTACGTCAAACTAAAAAGAAAGTCAAAGTGAGTACAATATTAATACATCTTTAAGTAATGGATAAGTCAAATCTGTTAATCTACACGATTGTATTTCATTAATCCAGCCATTTAAGCGTATATAGTCATTTCATAACATTTTCTGGTCGAGATCCCCTTTCGTAATTTATAGAAAGTTTCTGAGCGAAACTATCCTGTAATTATCTTTAACGATTACTTCTTATCACGATTCCTTGATACATTTTTTTTCCTCCATTTCTCCGGATGAAAGGCTATCTAATCCCAGATCTCATCCATCTTTTCTCTCTTTTGGATGACTTCTTAAGATAAAACGATCGGGAATCGAGGACGATACCCTTCAGGTGTGTACCCCCTTTTTTATGAAATTCTTTTCCTGGTTCTTTTTTTTTTCCACTCTCTCTCTGTTCTTTATCGTCTGCCACCCCTTTGCAAGTTGGATTGATTTTTGCATCATTTCTCCACTGGAGAGATCTGTGTACTTGAGTACTTGTCTGCTAAATGGTATTTTGCGGAGTGGAAGATGTTTTCCTTTCTTCCCCCTTGACAACATCCCTTCTGTATGCTTCTATTTGATGTTTGTTCGATACATATATCTGAGACATTTTCTTTCGTATGGATACTTCAATATTCTGAACTTACAAGTTCAGAATAGTTTTAGTTCTTTCACTATTCTATTCAGGGGTGATTGTGAGCCCAAGTCAAAATTCCGGAAAATTTCTTGAGTTAAAAAAAAAAAAAAAAAAAGAAGTTTAAATTTAAAAAATTTTTAACAAGGTTTTTTTCCTTTTTCTCAATATTTCTTAGTTTACTTAAAATATACTTAAAATTTTACACATACCTATACCATTTACACATACCTATAGCATTTACACATACCTATGAAGATCTGGAGAAGTAATTATAATTTACAAATATATCTTTCTTTCTTGGGTTTATGATTATAACAACTATTTACTGACAAAAAATGAATATTAATCGAGAATATAAGCTTATAAAGTATCTCTTTGGCTCTCCCTTACAAACAAATAAAATAAACTGTGTTTTTAAGTTCCACCTTTGAAAATTTGATTTCCGGAAACTTGTGATCAATGATGTTTTGAAATGTCTGCACCTTCGATCTCCGGAAACTTCCGGATCACTGTTAGCGAAAATTCCGGAAATCCAGATTTTTTTCGGAGCACAATCAGCCCTGGGTTTATTGTAATTCTTCACCTTATTTGTGCGATTTTTGTTATTTGTTCGATATACACTAGAGACATTTTCTGTCGTTTGGCTACTACTATATACTTAATTGTAGTTTCAGAGTTCAAAGTAGTTTTCGCTCTTCAAGGATGCTGTATCATTTCTTCTCCTCTCTGTGGGTTTTGATTTGTTGTCTATCCGATGCATATATCTGGGACATTTTTTCTCCTATGGATACTTCAATATTCTTAACACAGGAGTTCGAAGTAGTTTTTGCTCTTCAAACACTCAACAGTATTTCTTCACTTTCTGTGTGCTTCTCTCGCATGGATACTTCAATATTCTTAAAAGTATTTTTTTTTTTTCCTCACTATTATATTGTGAGTAGAACAACCTCCAATTTCTGTACAACAGTCGGTAGATTTTTGAGTTCTGGTTAGAGTCAGGTAATGGAAAAGATCCCTTTAATAGAATGAATTTTGTTGATGGATATTGAAATACTTCCTCAAGCATAGAAAAAAAGTCCATACCATAGAGATAGTAGTTGAAGTCCTTCACAATCCCTCATAGACTATTTCGTAATCTCGCTCGCGCCTTGAATCGCCAAGTTTTCACCAACTTAGTGCTCAGAAACCTGACCCCTTAACGTTATTTCAATGAAAAACAAGTCTTTGTAATTCGACTATAAATAGCATTTAGTTTTATAATTTTTTCTATTTTTCGCACATTGATGGAAAAAGAGTCAAAACAATAAGCACATGAGAGGGATCAAAGATTTCGATTTTGGTTACTTTGGGGAACTGATTTTGGTTACCCCTAATTTTAGTATTTTTGTTTCTTCGATCAGCATTGCAATCGATGATCATCTGTTTTGGTTTCGGATGGTGAAAAGGGAATTTTATCCTAAGTTAGGGGCGGGTATAAGGCTAAACTTTCGCACAATCTACACATAAAGCAATTAATTGAATGATAAATATTGATTGAGGAGTTTAGAAAATACTCGTTTAAAATAAAAATATAAATAAATTTTAAAAAATCGCAATATTTATCCGATGATTTTGAAATTTCCATAAGCTATTATTTTGTTATCACTAACTGATGACTTAAGTACAAAACATTGTACAAAAAAAAAAAAAAAAAAAATCAAGTAATTGCTCTTTATAGCTCAGTTTTAAATACTCTTGATCTTAGAGTTTACGTTACTACTGAGTTTGTCAACGCTTTAATCCAAATAAGTAGTTTCAGAGATTAAATCAAACAATAATGTATTTAATGAAAATTCTTCGATTGTCAAATATTTCATTACGAGCAAGCAATTAATTGCAAAGTAAACCCGATTGATGAAAAATAAGAAGTTAGTTAGCTTTTAGTTTCGTTTTCCTACGATTCTTGATATCTTTAATTTTTTATACTATTTTAATATTACCTTGATTCAAATATTTTAACGAAATACTATTAATAAAAACAATCACTTCTAGCATACAAAAATTGGCTTATCTCAAACTTTTTAAGTTAATTAGTTACAACTGTTTCAATAATTAGACGTAATGGATTTCTATTAGAAAATCCAAATTTCTTATGGCCATAAAAGAAATTTGGGGGGGGAGAGGGGGGGATCAGGTTACGAAATGATGATCGCCAACTGATTTTTCTTTGTTCTATGGTCTTAAATAACAAGAAAAATAAAGCATCGAAAAAACGACTTTCGAAAAAATGCATTTAAATATTTATTCAAATATTATAAGAATTTTTTTTAAAATTAATATACAGATTAATTTTAAACTTAATGAAAAAAAAATTTTAATACGTTATATATTTATTTTTATTGGTTTATAATACTAATTACAGGGCCCGAGCTAAAGATTTTAAATTATTAGCCGGTAAATTAGCCAAATATCAAAAGTCTTCCCCAAATGCAAATTTTAACAATTTTTTTGTGATTAATTTTTCCCCCATAGAAAGCTATTTCACGGTTCAGACTTATATTATTTGCACCAAATTCTGATTGGTTAAGCAGCGCATCTACCGAATATTACTGTAATCGAATAAAAAATACTGATTTGTTAGATTCATCTTGATGAAATTTTGAGGATCGAGTTAAATATATATTTACTTTCCAGTGGAAAAATAATTCGCCAAAGCACAATTTTATTCGCCAAATTTACGATTTTATCGCATTTGGCGAGGTGACGAATGCTTAGCGCGGGCCCTGCAATTATATAATAGTATTGTTACATTTAATGCATCAATTCACCATAGTCTCTAAAAGGTTAATCTTCTAATAAAACTGAAAATATTAACAAAAATAATAAAAGAATTTCTATTTAATACATTTCTTAAAAAATCGCAAATTGAAGAAGTGTATTTTACGTATGACACAATCAATAAATCACAATAAATGAAATTATTGAAATTTAGAACAATATTAAGGTTGATTAAGAATATTAATCATTTAAATTTAAATAGAATGAGGTGGGGAAAATACCTTTATATCAATTTTAAATTGTATTTGTTTATTCCATAGTATTGTTAATCCCATTCAAATAAATATTTAATCATGTTAAATTCTAGCTTAATAGACCGGGGTATAGGGTTCTTAAATTCAGATAATTATTACAGTGACCTTTTCATTTCGGAGATATTTTTCCGGTGTTCTTTTTCTCCGTTTACCATCATTTAAGAATAACTTATATGTACTGTATAAAAATTTTCAGTACACTGTATTATTATTGAAAACGATCTTTTTATGTCACAACGAATATACCTGTCTTAAAAATATGCCTGTAACAAAAAGTGACAGGAAGGAGTTTTCAAAGGCAATATGTAAAAGGGAAATGTAAATTTTTACTGCCACTTCATTCCTAATAAGCAAGCAATCTTTGACGTAATTTCGTATGCGCATTTGTTATGCTAATAATTTCTTTCGAATTGATGCCTGCGTTCCAAATCACTTTGGGACATCGTTAAAGGGAATTGACATTCTGCTTCACAAGAATCTTGGAATATTGTTGTTGTTGCCGTTTTTTCTCACCATTCCGCGGGGGGGATAATTACCGTCTGGGAGGTTGCTTGAAAACAACAGCGCGTAGTACAGATTTTCATTCTAGTTACCTCAGCTGTTGAAATATTCATTTTCTGCGACTGTAAGAATGGCCAATAGTTAAGAATATTTTTCTTTTGTCATTATTTTAAAAAAAATGAGGTTAAATAAAAGTTAGAACAATAGACTATTGTTATGAATTTGTAAATGTAATTATCATTTTGTGAATATTCTTTTGTTAGCAGACCAAATATATCAATAAACAGTTTAATAAGAAAATTTGGAAGAAACTAGCGTAATTCTAACATAATTTAGAGAGAAAATAACGCCTAATGTATTTTTCTTATAGAAGACTCATTTGGGTGACATTTTTGCTGACTTGGCGATTGTTGGCGACAAAATGACAGTTCTGGTAGATTCGACTTTCGAACTTTTTTAAAAATAGCGATATGATTAATATTTCGGAGTTCAGATCGTCTACATTTGTCAAAGTTCCGGGATTTCGTCGCCAAGCCTATATAAATAAGAGTATGCCTCACATGCTAATAAATTTTTAGCCTCCTAGGCCTGTTTTATTCATCTCCAATCGAAGCGAACCCCTCTGTTCGGTACACTATTAAGATTTGAATTACAAAACAGTCAACTTCTCCAATAATTCTTTAATAGCAATCAAAATCCACTAAATTTAATTAGATATTTTATAAAACTATTTTAAATGGGTTAGTGGAAGATTAAAGACCTAAAGTAATGTTTGAAAATCACGGGATAAGCCCCCGAACTCACTGACAACAACCTTACCGAGAGTTCATCTCATGATATTTAGAGAGTATTTGCATTTACTTTGTTCTAAATTATATTTGTTTTAAACAGACATGCGTCAACTTAAACAATGAAAAACCAGAGACGGGCAAAATAAAAATTATTACTATAACACTTCGAGTAAATTACAAAAACATTTCACCTTTTGTTATTTCTATTTTTCCACCATTTCAATTTCTTATTTTATTTTAAAACCGTCGTTGAGCAACCGACCCAATTTTCGGGTTTACGACTACTAATGTTCAACTCCGTAGCCTTGTAATTTTGAACTCAATACAGAAGGCAAGGGAACTTCTGTATCACGTACCGGAAGAAATTCGCCATCTTGGAGGACTGTTTGATGGAACTAACCCGCATTTGCGTTACATGGTGAGGAAAACCACGAAAACCATCCACGGTAATCTTGACGGCAAGAGGACTCTAACCCATAATCCGTCAACCACTGAGGATATTTTATATCTGCAATGCGGTTGGTGCGAGCCGTGAGCGAAATTTATATCGACCAGCCATTGCTGGGGTTCGAACCCACTTTATCTCACTAGAAGGCGAACGCTCTATCCCCTGAGCCATCACGGCTCCATTTCAATATTTGTCAGAATCGTTAATATCTCCTTTGCTTAGACGCATATAACTAGTCAGGAAGACTACAGTACGTAGATATGCCCATCAACTGGAGTAATGTTAAATTCTTTTTAAGAACACCTTAAAATGTCTATTAAAAAATGATATTGCAAAAAACTTAATGATCTAGACCATTTTTAAAACTCACTACATGTACTTGACCAGTGTTGCACCAAACTAATATAATAATAAGAAAATTAAAAAAATAAGAATTCAAAATGGATAGTTAAGTAATTGATTACACCATAAACAAACATGCGAATCAAACCAACTACAACGTAAAATATATGAATCATAACTTTTATCTCAAAAATGTGCTCAGACTATTACATCGATATAAATCCGATACATCAAACAACAAAATCGATTATACGCTCAGAGTTCTCAAGTAATAATGAAAAAGAACAAACCACAAAAAAACAATTCAGGGGTAGGTTCGAATGCAGCGTATAATCAAACGATTAAAGATCCATAACTTCGACCCGAAAAAGAAGAGAAGAATCCAAATCTCGCAGCTGTCTTATTTCTGAAGGGATTCATCTTTCTGTCGTCTGTGTGTGACAGGAGGGCATGAATCTGATGGATGGAACCACCGTCTTTTGAGGAAAACTCAATGAATGACAGCGGAGTAAACTGAAACGGATTTTTTAGACGATGAACAAAGACAGATATTTTTCTATTGCTCCTCAAAGGAATATTCAGAAGAGTTAGGAGTGGCTGGAGACGGTGTTTCGAAACTTCCAGGGGAAAAAATGGAAAAGGGTTCTGAAATTCTAACCTTAATATCTTTTTTTCTTTTGCGATCCTATCTTTAAAGTTATTCCCAAAAAATTTACCCAGATATACTAAAAATGTTTTTTTTAATAAAAAAAAAACTCATTTTGATACAATGGGGATAAATGAAATGTAGAGCTAAATTGTATCATATAGTTGGAATCGACTAAACTACGAATGCTTCCCAGAAAACCATATTTAGAAAAATTTTAATAATTTAGTCAATGATCTTTCTAGTATACCATCCTTTTTCCCAATGTTCCTTATTCTAATTTAATTTCTACATCTTGCATCCTGGAGTTACCATCAAACCTCCTCACACCCTTTTCGTATTTCCTTTATTTTATTGTCTTGATCAAACTTATTCCTCTTCCCCTACGGATTAAACCAGTACCCATGCGTTTTTTTCATTACTTGTACACGGCCATTTTGTGTTGAGATACCGAGGAAGGTTATTATTAAAAAATACAAACCTGCTGATCTAATAAAATTGAGCTATCTCAACTTTTGAAAAGCACATTCTTGACAAACTGAACTATTTATAACTTGTATTTCGAACCCACTTTTATAGTTGAAGTATAGGTTGTTTGAATCTTATACATTAAAATTTATGGAACAAAAACTTTGAAAGCAATATAAGAAAGTTATTTAGATTTGTATATAAGATGTATACTATTCTAAGGCATCAAGTTGCCACTGCGCCTAAAATATCCAAGCGAACGCCAAGTTTTTCTTGAAAAAAAATTAAACAGTTGGTCTTTTTTTTTTTTTTTTCATTTCCAATCATACTTACTCCTAAAAATTGCTCCTGGCTCTAAGAAAAAGCGCTCAACGAATGAAAATACAGGACGTCTAACGAATGACTAACTGATCTCAAAAACAAAGGCTGAATGGAACAAACGGTACTTATATACACTGGTGGACAAAATTAAGAGATGGAAGACATTTTCCCAAATATCTCAAAAAATACTGAATATAAATAAATGAAATTTGGTATGAATATAGCTTATTCCATGATAATAAAGTATGCAAAACAAAAATGAAAATGCCATTCACTGGCAAGACCTATTGCCAATAAATCCAATGTAGTCTGAACTTAAGGATAAAAGATGACAATAAAAGTGAGACTTGTACAGTGAGTGTTGCCTCTGATATGGTGTATGGTCACCCCTGACCGACAGACAGCATGCACAACGAGTATGCATGCTGTTAATACGGGAGTTAAGGAGGACTTGTGGAAGAGCCTCCCATTCTGCCACCAGAACAGTTTTTAACTCCAGAATGGTTCTGGGGGAAGGTTGGCGCATCGCAATAGCTCTTCCAAGAGCATCCCAAGCATGTTCAATAAGATTCAGGTCAGGGGATTTGGCTGGCCAATCCATTCGTTGAATATCCTTGCTTTCCAGATACTCATCAACCATGAGAGCTTTATGTGGTCGCGCATTGTCGTCCATAAAAATGAACTCAGGGCCAACAGCGCCTCTGAAAAGACGCACATAGGGCTCTAGAACCTCCTGCCTGTATCTCTGGGCATTTACGGAACCATTGTCAAACACATGGAGCGGTGTGCGGGTATCTTGCATGATCCCTGCCCAAACCACGAGTCCTCCACCAGCATAATGGTCCCTTTCGATAATGTTGCTGGGATGGTATCGGGTTCCAGGTTCCCTCCATATCAATAACCGTCCAGAATCAGGTTGTAGACTGAATCTGGACTCATCGGTGAAGAGAACATTAGCCCATTGAAGCTGTGTGAAATGTGCGAAAATGCTTTCCATCTCTTAATTTTGTCCACCAGTGTAGTAAAAGCTGTAAAATTTTATGGAAAAATTTTGGAATTTAGTAGCAAAAGTTATAAAACGACGACACTGTACTGAGTACAGAGTTCTTAAAAAAATAATAATAAAAAAAAGATGTGGAACTGTAAACTAGCCTGTGACGTTCCAGTAACAGAAACACACGCAACAGAGTAGTACTTGTAAAGTTAAAATCGCCTTATCTGGTATGATTATCTCCTTTCACGTTTCAAAGCAAAAACTAATCACTCTGGCTAACCAATGTCTAGCAGCGCCACCTATTAGTAATTTTTAAAACAAAATTCTAAAATTTCTGTATAAAACATCTTCACAATAAACATAATGTTTGTTTCCTTCCGCTATCCTTCTCTGTTTCAGAGATTTTTAATTTTAAAATCAGTCATTCATCCGCTGGGCAACCTGTATGTTTTAAGAAAAAACCTTTTAATTAGTAAGAACCATCTATCGCTAACAGGATATATATTATGCAAACTATTTTCGCGATAGAAAGAAACACTAAAAAACACTTTAATAAAAACTAATGTCTCAATGGTGTTAACGTTAAAAACTGAGGAACCTTAAAGTATTTATTCAAAGAAATTCCCTAAAAAAAAAAAAGCTAATTATTCATTAATAATGTAGTTCTTACTTAAATTGAGCGAGAAAAAAAAACACGAATAAAAAGTTCAAAAACTTTGCTTATTGACTAATTAATCCAGAACTTTATGAACGATGCGCTGATTATGTGTCAAATTACATTAAGCACTTTACTTGCTCAATGCGAGAGTAATTAATTCATATTAACCCTCTCTTCATTTTTGGCGCTGAAGTTTAATCGACACTGGTCATAATTTCCATTCTTAGGTGCAGTTACTACTTGAAAAATGATCGCATTTCTATCACAAAAGAAATTTTAGTACGTTGTTCATTAGCAGCTTATGGAGTTTGTATCTTCATTAACATATCATGCCAATTAGTGCCAAATTCGTGTACCTGGCGTTGATATGAATCTGTCGTCTAGCCATTACCTTAATTATAAAAGTACTCGTAGTATTAACTCAACGAATACATTTTTTATGTAACTTAATGTACCGAAAAAAAAAGAAAATAGTAACGTAATAAAGGTTAATAAGACTAGAAAAAAAGCTTATTATATTTCTTTTTTTATTATTTATTTAAAAGCATTTTTTTCCACTATCATCAGTCTATTTTTGAAATATCGTGCTATTAGTTTTTATATTTTCCGCTACTAATGCGTGTGATATTTGAATTTTTACCTTGATGTATTTTTTCTCTATATTTCTGCCTAGTTTGGGGAAATGGGCACGAGTAAATGGGGGGGGGGGAACTAAAAAGAATCAAAGCAAACGATGTGGGGGGAAGCAAAGAATAAATCGGGGTAAAGACGTAGTTTCGTTGCATTCCAAGATAATGGAAGCATAGCGTGCACGGAAGAAAATGTTTGTAGAAGATCTTTCCTTCATTTTGCCCCACCCCTTAAAGTTTTCTTTCCTTCCTTAAAGACCTTTTTCCAGAGAGAAAAATAAAGGATACTGTTCTGTTGCGCGGTAATGAAAGGGGTGTTGTTGAAACTATTTTTTTAAACAGCTTTTTTTTTTTTTTCATAGTCCAACTTGCTTACTTCTATTACGAAAATAGATGAGATAAATTAATATTTTCGGTCATACAAACAAACAAAAAAAACTTTCCAAACTCTCAAAGAAAAAGGATCAACTTTGTTTAAAAAGTGGGATAAAAAGGCACAAATAATTTGACATAAACCTGCGTTTCAGTATTATTATAAAACCAGAATAGTACGCCCTGTAAGGCAAACATCAAAATAAAAGATCATTCTATTTAACCTCTTCAGGACAAACCGTTCAGAAAGGTGAAAGAAAGGACCAAGGCTTCTAGTTTATATCGGGTTGAGTAAAAAGTTTTCCGCCAAAATAAAACAATCCTGCAAAAAGATAAATACATAGAAAATCATCAAAGCTATTGAGGATAGTAATCTCAATTCAAATCAACAATAGTCTGCCAACGTTTTGGCAACTTTTCAATCCCTTCTGCGAAGAACTGGAGGGTGCGCGAGTCCAGAAAGCGATCGACCTCATTTATGACCTCCTCATTTGAACGGAAGATTGTGCCATCAAGATGCAGCTGCAGATGTGAAAACAGATAGTAATCCGAAAAAGCCATGTCTGGCCTGTATGGTGGATGTTGCATCAAATCCCACTCCAGCGTATAGAGGGTTCAGCCGGTCATTGCACTGACATGTGGCCGGACATTATCTTGATGAAAGAGAACCACCTTCCTTCAGAACTCGTTTTTTAGTTTTTCGCGAATGGCATCGCTAATTTTGATTAGCATATTGCTGTATATTGTACTGTTGATAGCCTGCCCGCTTTTCAGGTACTCCTTGCATATAATTCCACGACAATCCCATCAGATACAGAGAAGGACCTTCTTGTTAGTTAGCGTTCGTCTTGCAACCGAACCTGCTGCTTCCCCGGGTGCTGACCACCCTCCTTTACGGCTAGTATTGTTGTAGTATACCCATTTTTCATCACAGGTCACAATTCTGTCCAGAATGTTCTGTTTTCCTTGATCTCTGAGCAGAACCAAACAAACCGCTTCTCTTTTGCTCCTGTCTTCAGCAGTCAATTCGTGAGGCACCCAGCGGTTAAACTTAAATGTTAGATTTATGCGTTTGAGGGCACTTACTATTGTTTTTTTTTGGCAAACGTCAAGCTCTAACACAATGGTTCGTGTTGAAACATTTCTGTCTTGATCAATAATTTGCTTTAATTGGTCACAATCAACCTCAATAGGGTGGCCAGAACGTGGTTCATCTTCAATGTTGAAATTTCCACTATTAAACTTTCGAAACCAAAATTTTACTGTGTCATGAGAAACAGTATTGAAACCTAAACTTTCACACATTTTCTTGTGGCATTCAGTTGCACTGAGTTTATTTCGGAACTCATAGTACATAATCGTTCTGATCTGTTTACGTGATAGCTCCATTTTAAACAATTTTTTGGTGCACAAGATGATAAAATTTTGACAAACCAATTACACAGTTCTGTAGCTCCAACTTTCAGCTTTAAAATGCAAAAACCCGCTTCAAAAAAGGTTAACTACCACGGGAATGGCTGTTGATGGCACGGAGGTATCTCTCCTTGGCGGAAAACTTTTTACTCAACCCGATACATACTAAAAGCAAAGAGTATATAGTCTGTCTAAGCTAACAACTCCTCCCGCCACAAAGTCTGAGGCCGTCTTTTAGGACGGATATCTTCACTCTATGGCTAACACAATAGACCGAAGAAAGAGATTCCCTTTCAACAGCCGACACCACTCCAAAACAGTGACCCAGCACCCCTACTTGAAATAGTCATACCTCGTTGCCATAGTCACCGCCACAGGTCCAGACGAATCTCTGGAGGAGTTCTCATTTCAGGCAAACTATACATACGGAAAGAAGTCCAACTTCCATTGATATAATGTAAACCAGTCCCCCAAGGTTAGGTGTGGTCCCTGAGTATAAAGGAAAAAACATTTAGAAGAACAACCTCAGAAGTTCTTGAAACGGGTTTGCACCCTCCTCTCTTCCTAACCACCACTGGGGTTGGGGTGAAGAAGAAAAATTCTCTCTTTTTATCGTTGGTTTGTTCTTTATTCTTACACTATTGGCAAACAGTACTGTGCTATTAATTAATATATCGCTCATGGTCTGCAATAGCGGCACAACTCAAAAAATCAAGTTCTGAGATGGTTTAAAGTTTTCATTGCTAAGCAAAATGCATAAGAAATGCTTTAGTTTGCTTAAACGAAGATTACCTTCAAGTTTAGTTATGAGTTGTGCTAGTATTGCTGCAGAAAGAATGTGCATTTTCATATTTACACCTGTTCTTAGTCCAAAATGCGTGTTTTTTGTAGTTGTGCCACTATTTCAGCCCATGAACGATATTTCTCTGAGAATACATTTAAATCTGCTAACACATTTTGAGATAGAAAGAAAGAACAAAATGGCGATTCGCGGGAAGCAGCGTACCCAACCATACATGTAACGTTGTCCAACAACCGATTCACAGGTGACATACCTCTTGACTGTCACTTTTCTTCTTATGCGCATGCGCTTGATCTTAGTTCAACTGACACTCTGCTACATCTGAATATGTTGCTCACCCCGTAAGTTGTTTTTCTGGTATAGCGTACCGCGTTAATTACGTATTCGAAAAGTTGGACTCTTTCTGCTTCCTATATTCTCTTCGCTAAAAGTACGTACATGTTTTAATAAGAGAAAAAATAGTACCGAATCGAGATCACGTGATCACGGGATAACCTGGTTGGTAGGGAGCTGGGCCCATGTCCAAGAGGTCATGGGTTCTATCCCCGCCGGCCGAAGATTCCCAGTGTAGTAAATGGTGGCTGATACACGTTAAATCTGTCTAGTCTCAAAATCCTCTATGTTCCCATAACAAATCATACCTCTGGAGGTACTGATCTAGGAGTTTCCTTGTCTTCTGGATTGGTTCAAAATTACAAGGCTACAGAGTTGAACATTAGTAGTCGTAAACCCAAAATTGGGTTAGCTGTTCAACGACGGTTAAAAAAAATCTGCACCGGTTAGGAAAACGGCAATCTGTAGCAGTTAAATTAAAGAATCGTACATTTGAAAAATTAAAAGTCAATCCATCAAATTATAAGGTAAAATTTCTTAGCGATAAGAAATAAGAAAATGGAAGACCAGTTAAAATTAATCATTTGAATCAGTTAAAATTAATCCAAAGTTAAAGTATCAACTTATACAAAAGGACACCAAAAAAAAAAAAGTTTAAAAAAATTATTCAAGAAATATTAATATAAAATTGAAACAAACAAATTGAAACAATTGGAACAAATTTGAAAAACTCTTTGCTAATGTTATCTCTCTCGCTAACTGATGCCCAAGAGAAGAGGGAGAGCGATACATTGAAAAATAGCATGCCATGGTGCAATCAAAAGGAAATTCACATCCGAAGAGTTTTTGTGAGAAGGGGGATAAAAAAAAAAGATGCCTAATCGTACAAGAATAGATTGGGTAAGAAAATAGGTAAAAGGATGGATTAAAAAAAAGTGGCCAAATAATTGGATCATCCAGTGATAATGAGGGTTGCTAATTCTAACGAACATTCCAATGTTTATAGAAGAACGAAGATGTCATTTTTAGTTGTTTCAAGAATTTATTTACGTTAATATTGTACTCAACATCACGCACGTCACGTAGAAGCAACACCGCACGCAGATTAAGTGTAGTTTTAGACACGCGCGTTATTTTTACACAATTTCCATCACCGTTTCAAAGTTGAAAATTTTACCAATAAATTAAAAACATGACGTAATTAATGCAGCAGAAATTGTAAAGCTTATTTTCAGAGATATAAAACAGAAACTTGAAATAAGTAAAAACGAAAAAAAATAGTGCGTTGAGTCCCTCCGCGCGGAAGAAGTGAAACTTCGTAATGTGGAAATGAAAATAGGAAGGGGTAGAAATCGATTTTTAGTTAAATCATATTGTTTCTTTAAGACAAACTTTATTAACTTTGCTTACAACCACCTATCTACATAACTTTATTTTAAAATGTAGCGCAGAATTACATTACAATAATAATAATAAACTTCGTAATGTGGAAATGAAAATAGGAAGGGGTAGAAATTGATTTTTAGTGAAATCATATTGTTTCTTTAAGACTAACTTTATTAATATTGCTTACAACTACCTATCTACATAACTTTATTTTAAAATGTAGCGCAGAATTACATTACAATAATAATAATAAAAAAATCTTAGTTTTAAAGTCTTGAATTAAAAGCTTAATAATAGCGGTACAGGAAAATAACATTAAATTAGGGATGCAAAAATATTTATAGAAAAACAATACTTTTATGACTTTTATGCTAGTGAGAACCAAAACAATATGGAAATGAATGAGGGAAAACTGGATCCTACCACGTGATTTTCCGGCCAATAAAAATGTAGCGTTAAACGTTTAACGCAACCTTGTTGGAAGTCGCATTAGAAGTTTCACTTCAATAATATATTAAAGGATAGAGGAAATAAAAAATACTTTTAAAAAATAAATATTTTTTTCTACTGGCTTTAATTAAATAGAAATAAAAAAATTAAGTAGAGTCAGGTAAAAAAAATAAATAATCAGTTAATTTAGGTATGGAGAAACATGGTTGACTTGTTGAACAAAGTTAAATAATGAATTTTAGATTTGACAAAAACAGGGTTAACTTAAAATGCTAAGTTTCCAAAAATATTTTGATAGTTAGTTATTTTTACAGCTTTCGTATGCATTCAAAGAGATTTGATGATTTTTTACTCCAATCATAAATGACAAACACGGTTTGAAATATTCAAGCAAAGTTTATCTAAATACGCAGGCATTGTATGTTGAAAGCAAGCATTAAAACCCAAGTTTATTTTTTAAAAGAGTGTATTATAGAATTTAATACTATGTAAATACAATTTATTTCTATTTACCAAAAAAGTGCTTCCCATTTCTATTTCATTTTCAGCGATTACCCAAGCAAGAAATATTGAATTTGAAATACTTGTCAACACTAAACAACGTTTTTCACTTGTTTTGCTCTCTACCAAAACTACAATACAAGCCATATTTGGTATTTGCTTCTCGTGAAAAGAATTTGTTTTTTTGTTTTTTAAATTGGGATACAAATATATAGACTAAAGTTTCCAAACGCTGGCAACGACAAAAAAAAAACGTCTAGTTTGAATTATTCAAGCGGCATACCAATTTAAAAAGAACTCTAGTTTAAAATATTTGCTCACGGTTGGGTTGTTGGCTTAATAAGTTATAAGTTTGGCGAAAAATATGCGGGATTTATTTTTCTTTTATGAGTTTTACTTTGAATTCTTAGAGTTGAGGGAAACTTTGTTTCGTGATAATATAAGTTTGTGTGACGTTTAATTGGGAGCGCTATTTTACTTTTGGGAAATTTATTTAAAGATATTATTTGTTCAAGATAAAATATTCATACAAATAAACAGTGAGAAAAAAATTATTAGTGAGTAAGACGTCGTTTTAATTCATTTCAATTTTAACTGAAGTGTTTCAATAATAAAACTATGTTAGCGTTAGTAACTATCAAAATAAACTCAAATAGTTTACCCCTATTTTTCAATTTCCCTTATTTGTAAAGAGAGAGACAGGGAATAAACTATGAATTTAAATAAATTCATTATGTGATGTCCATTCCACTAAATCGTTTAGCGATTTTTTTTAATGAACGCATTTCACAAACACATTTCATATCGATATTTTGTGCCATTTTCAAGTGACATATCATTGTGCAAGTGACATATTATTGTGCAACCATCTGCAAGTCACATAGTGTGGGTATCTCGATCTTGACTGATTATTGAAACGTGACATTAGTTTGCGTTAACAGCTATTCTTCCCATTCTATTTCGAGTAAGCCAAGCCTGTCAAGTATCAATTCTCTTAAGTGACACATATATTCTTTCACAAAGATTCCTTAACAAAGATTTCAATTCTTTCACTTCATATTTCCAACTTAACACTAAGACCGGCATGCAGTCATGTAGAACATAAACTAATTATGCATCGAAGTTGCCAGGTACACAAAACAAAAATATATCACAGTTACAATAAAATACATAAACAAGTTGTTGTTGTTGTTTATCCCCTTGGTTTAGAGCCCTAGACCAAGTCCAGAAGATCATGTCGCATCAGCAAGTCATAGACAGTCTCTCCATCACTCCTCAGTTGCCTCACAGAGGCACCAATGCAATCCAAAAGATGAGATGGAGAAGCGATGGCCGAGCAATGACAATAGGCATAAGTCTCTTCTTTCGCTCTGAAAGTCAAACACTTTATATGGCCGGTCCTAAGTCTTGGCAAAGCTGTTTGAGCAAATCTAGGACAAGTGCACTGTAGGAATAATCCGGGGCATTTGGCGGCATACCAATCATGATCTGGTGGGTGCTTCCACGCTGAATTTACCCTAGTTAACTTCAGGTAGTGATCCTCAGACACTAGTAGTTTAGAGGAAGGGGAAATAGAAAGTTCACTCCCTTCCTTGGCAAGCCGATCAGCAATCTCATTCCCATAAATACACATAAATAAGTGATAAATCTAAATAAGTAAAAGTTGTAGATGAGAAAGAATTATATTTCAACATATTCGATGTGCGATACGGCGCTGTATTTAATTAACTTTTTAACTTATGTGGAGAAGTTTATCTTAAATTTAAAGTGTCAGTCTCCTTACAAACGATCACCTGGCACTGACGTAATACGTCACATGTGTGAGTATATATAATCTTCTTGAAGTACAAGTACCCAATTAGAATAATCTCTCCAGATCCAGCGTCTAATATATTAAACAATGTTTATTAGAATTCCATCACTTAATTTATATTATAAGGTTTTCGCTATAATTAAAAATTATCAGAAATTAATAAATAACAATACTTAAAACAGTTTCAATAGCCAATTTGAATTCATATAATCGATTCGATTAAAAAATATTTATTGTTTAGCGCAAAATTGCATTGTTTAAAATATATATTTATTTT
This sequence comes from Parasteatoda lunata, assembly GCA_949128135.1. Lineage (NCBI taxonomy): Eukaryota > Metazoa > Arthropoda > Arachnida > Araneae > Theridiidae > Parasteatoda > Parasteatoda lunata. The sequence continues at coordinate 91,115,896 of OX421970.1, read as the reverse complement.
CGGTCACAATACGACAGGAAATGAAACAGTCAAAGTGCGGCAATATCAGCAGTCAAATCGCGAAAAATAATATTGCAAAATACAGGAACGCACTCTCTGAAGCAATCATACATAGAAAAGAACCGTATTTAAATATATTCACGGAGGAGCTAAAGTACGCGCGTGTACATGGTCCAGAAAAGGAAGCTTTTCGCTCACTACGCCCTATCTCCAGTGGTCCATCTATCTCAGCTGAATCCGAATTTGAAATGCATTTTTCATATTCAGATTTTTTTTTCCCTTGCATATATGAGAAGAGCACCATCTCTTGGAAGAATTCTTCCATCCCCCCCCCCTCCCTAGCTTCACCTTCTGATTCAAGACAAATGTTGTTTTCTCGTCTTGTTTATACGTTTTGAGAAACTTCAAACGCCTGACACTTGATATTTGTCGAATTTTTTATTCCATTCCGTGTGCCTGGGAGAGATATTGCTCCCTATAAGTTTCGCATGACAGTCACTTGCGAAATACCAACCAGGAAACGCCCCTGCTGTACAGTATTTATATTTCACTTCTACAGCTGGCTATAGATAAAAGTTCGCATGTGCTTAAAAACAAAACAATTTTTTTTTTTCATTTTACGATAAGCAATTCATTACTTTAAATTTTTTCTCCTTAGATAATGTTAGTACTTTGGACGTAATTACAGTCATTCAAGAGTCGTGCCAGGGGTAATTGTGACTCAAAATTGATAAATCCTAAAAATTTAATGCGCAAAAAATCTATATCAATTTATATACCAAACATGCTTCATAGTTTACATAATATTTTGTATTATCTTTTCTAATTATCTAGTAATGAAGAATATCTCATCTTTATAGTACATAGAAAATACTTACTTTTTCCAAGAATCGCGATATTGTATTTGAAAATCGAGTAAATATGAATACCTATGGGTAGTTTTTAAATCACGTATAAAAATTCAAAAATCGATGTTTGGCATTACAACTGCGTGAATAATAATCGAGTTTTAAAAAAACAAACATTAAATATAAATCCAAAATCGCGATATAGGATTTATTTTTAAATCCCGTAAATAGGAATTGCGGTATAGGATTTTTAAATTACGTGAACACGAATCGCTACGTGTAACTTTTAAATCAAGTATATATAAAAATTGATGTTTGATATTAAAATGGCGATATTACCTAATTCCAAAGATTCAATATGGCGAAAATCCGCCAAACCGAAAAAACGAATTGCCGGAAAAATCATATGCATGTAAACGTCTCGTTAACATAAGTTTTAAAATTTCGTCGGATTATAAATTTTTGATTCGCGGATGTCTGCGATATTCGAGGAAAAATCAAATGTTTTACTTCTAGATTTTACATCTTGAAGAATGATACGGAAAAAAAAACCGGAATTCCGGGCTTTAACCGGAATACAATCACCCCTGTCGTACACAAATGAACAGAGAAAAAAAAATTATGAACTTTTTTTTTTGGCATTGTTACAATAAAAAATAAAGTTTAAATTCCGAATAATAAATAAAAATATAAGCTAAAAGAAAATTTATTAGATATAATTAAAAAATTTTAGTGCGCATTTTATTCTTAAACTTAGTAGTGTTTATTAGCACCATCTACAAAAGCTATGAATTGAGAATTCCTTTGGAAACCGTAGAACAAACAAAATCTGTTATCCTGGATCTGTTGTTTTGTTATCATTATATTTTCAGGAATACAACTATATTTAGCATTTTAATTTTCCGTCCCGTAAAAATTTGATGATAGAAATTAATAAATAAATGCTAAACAATATTCGCAGATTTTTAAATGCTTAACTTATTCTCAAACTTTGTAGTATTTATGATCGCCATCTACAAAAATTAGGAATTGAGATATTCTTTAAAAACAGTAAAAGAACAAAAAATAGTTTGTTTTTTATTTGTAACGTTTTTTGATGTTCAAGAACACTTCTAAAGTTGATACTATAATTTACATTAGCATAAAAATCTCTGATAATGAAATTTAAGGGAAAATTAAATGTCAAGTTTAAATTCCAAATAAAAAATAGAAATTTAAGCGAAAAGATATTTACAAACTTTTTATGAAATTCTGAAGCATGTAGTAATGATAAAAGTCAGGCTCTGAATTTCCATCATAGTAAGATCGATTATCAAGTACTCCAGGAAATTCAATAGGGAATGTCCTAGACAAGAATGGCTGGACTTATCACGTGACAATGCCAACTGACATCTAAACTCTGAGAACCGCGAGGATCATCGATGCTTGACTAAATTCCTTTTCCTGGTTTTGACCTGAGGTGGATCTCCAGGAAATCGGTGATTTTATCCCCCCCACATCGTAGCACCACATGTCGCTCCAAAAACCGCTCTCAGAGAATTCTCTTTTTCGCATTGCTGGATCTGCTAGCAATGAAGAAGAAAAAAAACGTCATTTTAAGTTTAAGTGATAAAAAACTTCAATCGTCTGACTTTTTTTTTTTTTTTTGTTTTTTTTTTTTTTTTTTTTTTGTTACTTTTTCAGACGATATTTTTGGTTAGGTTGTTTAGAATTCTATACATTGGAATTGAATAAATCTTGAAATCGCAGGGATTTCGTAGTTTTGATATGTGAACGAATACCTGAAATCAAGTAGCAGGAGCTATTTTCTGCGCAGGTGCGAACCCAAGTTTTATTTTAGTTTCAAAACTCAGGCATATCCTTTCTTTGACTTTCTATCCGGCATTGCTGCCAGAGAAGAAAATTGAATTCCACTGCGAAGAATTTCGGATTTAGAAGACGGATTTAGAATTTTCATTTTCATTCCAAAAAAAAAAAAAGAAGAAAACTTTCGGAATAGTTAACAAAAATTTTATTTTCTAACGCAATCAAAAAGTATAATGCATGCACATATAGTTATATGAATTAAGTAGTATTTATAATCAGGGAAGTTAATAGATCCCTGATTATAAAATAATTATATGAAGACTTTTGTGTGAAAAATCTATTCTTTTTTTATTTTTTAAAGGGATCCAATTTTTGCGATTAAGTAAAAATAAATTATAAAAAAAGTTGTCTGTCCAATATTTTTGTAATTTTTTTTAAACCTAAACTTAGAGTAGAATTAGTTTGTTTTTTTATCTCCTGCAAATGTGTGAAATGTGTTTTTGGACAACGTATAGTGAAAGTGTTAAAATAAGGTCCAGCTTTTGTGGGGGGAAACATGTCTTTCAAGAGGTTATCCAAAATTCCAAAATGCAACCAAAAATGCAACCCTTACAAATTTCTCTTTTCCAAACAAGAAATTTGTGAAGGTTGCATTTTTAAAAATGAAAAATATTGTAAAAGGTCTATCTTAAAGAGGACTCCATACCTCGGCGAGAACTTTTCATGGCAAATACTGTTTCAGCTGCACGGGTGTAAAGTTGGTTTAGGTAACCTATAGTAAGTAAACCATGGAGTAACAAACACTGGAAAAATGTTTTCAAAATATGAAAACACAAACAAATTATTGCCAGATTACTTACCCTCTGCGTAATCCAAATTATCATACCATTTTTCGTTTGCATTTTGATATTTTGAAGGGGAAAAAACTAGAAATTGAAACTTCATGGTTTACTTTTATCTGAACTCACTTTTCTCACATTTTAAATTATTTATGTAGTTGAAAGAGAAATTACTATGCAGGATTTCGTCCGCGGTATACCGCACTTTTAAAGTAAAATATTTTGTCAACAATTCTTTTTTTAAAAAAAATTAAATAATTTGTGAAGGGAGAAATACGATAAAAACTGAAACTCTGTTAACGAAGCCAAATTTTCCTAAATAAACCACTGATAACAAATACTAAATAAAATTTGGAGCAATATACGTAAATTTCCAGTAAATTTGACAATATCAATATATAGACTTTAAAATGAAAAATATGTGAATGAATTCACTTTTAAAACCAAAATTTAGCGAAGTGTCCGTCTCCACAATAAAATAATTTGTAGAGTGTCCGTTTTCAATATCAAATATTTTGTGGGGTGTCCGTTTTCACAATAAAATATTTTGTGAAGTGTCCGTTTTCGCAATAAAATATATTAAGAGGAGTTCGTTCACAAATACAAAAAGTTTAGTCTTTATCGGACTTTTATTCCAAAAAAAAGACTGTTGCATTGAGTATACCAATTTTTGTTCATTTAGACATGAATATCAAATTATGTGGGTTGTTCAACGTTATTTATATGAAAACTAAAAAAATAAATATTCCTAATGAAGAGAGAATATACAGAACCAAGACTGATCTAGATCAGTAACTGTTAAATATCGTATTGCATCATCATACTAAAATGGACTATCCCAAACACTGTTACTTCTGTTGGGCAAGCGAAAACTTATTTGTAAATATTGGTTCAAACTGTTTCCTAATGTGAAACTGTTTCCTAGTTGCATCTCGACAAATCAAATTAATGAAATGAGGTGCTTGCATTAAAATATAAAATGTGATTAATTTATCATGTTTAAAAATTATCAGTATCTTTCAATTGAGCGTTAAAAAAATCACAGAAGAATTTAAAACCTTAACTATAAATTTTTTAATAGGCAAGTGATGTTCTTTATACGAATTACTGATGCGTCGTCATTTCTCTATTATAATAACACAATAAATAAAAACATTTAAAGTAATAAAGGTTATTTGAAACAAATATTTGGGTTGCATTAAATAATTTCAAAGATAGCATACCGCCCTTTACAAAATCAAAATTCAATTTACCACTCTAAGACAGCTAATTATTCTTTATATCTAATCTTAATTTGGTCTAGCACATCGTCCACAATTTTAAAAATAAAATAAAAAATAATAAACCATCTAGCATCCCCGCAATAAAAACAACGCTCTACACAACATTAAAATATCAATTAAGTTAAAATTCCTAAATATGATCAAAAATCTAAAAACGAATACTGTATACTATTTAAGTAACTATCAAAAACATTCATTGGAGAATTATATTGGCATAATTTTATCAGAAAAATTAAAGAGAATATAAATACAGCACGATTTACATCTCATATTGCGATTGAATGGCGGCTTTGTATTTTGCATGTATCGAAAGATAGTACCAAATAGAATAAATCAGTTTATTAGTGAAAATTAAATAAGGAGGACAAAAAGCGTATTTAGAATTTTCCCTCCCCGTCTCGACCCTTTCTAACAGTTGAGTTCAGTCGGGAGAGAATGGGTCTCTTAATTCCAAAATTTAACATGTTCGGTTGGACGCTGGGCCCACGTCCGAGAGTTCGAACCCTGCCGGCCGAAGACTCACATGTAGTAAACGGTGACTGATGCACGTTAAATCTGTCGAGTCACAAAGTCCTTCATGTTCCTATAACAAATCAATACCTCTGGAGGTACTGTATTGGAGATCGGTCGTTCTCTGGTTCAGGTCAAAATTACGATCTGTGAATGAATGGATGTATGAATGGGTCCACCCTATAAACGGGTGCGACGTATGGCTGTGGCAAAAGTCGAATTTTCGGCCATAGATGGCGCCACTGAAAAGCAAGATCAATCGGACCCCTCTGCCTAAACAGCTACACGAAATGTGAGAAAATATGTTCGGTATCGTAAACGATTGGCTCTCTTAGGTACCGCCCTCTTTATCACTAGAGTTGAGACGTTACAACAGATGATAAGAAAAAGTCTGCATACAGACGTTTGCAGTCAAGTGCCTTGACATAACATTCTATCGTAGGCGCATACGTAAATACAAACAAAAGCATATACCTATCAACTTAAAAAGAAAAAAGAAGAAAAAGGATAAATCCTAGAAAACATGACAAGAAATCGACTTTATGATTAAAATTAAATTTATATAATGAATAATAATTAAATTTTGTTGATTTTAAAAGGTAGGACAGTTAAATCAAACAAGAAAATAACAGAACAAAGTGGATATTAAAGAAAAAAGTCTGCTATAAAAAGGTTAAATTAAAATCACTTCCATTAATTAAAGAAAAAAAAGAAAGCGATACATAAAAAAAAAGGACAATGAGAAAATTAACTCTAATTGCCACCATTTCGGATGAATTCGAATAATTTTTGGAGAAAAAAAATATTAAAAGTAACAACAACAAAAAAAAATCATCACTTAAGAAGCATTTAACACACGCTTTTGAGAAAATAATAACGATAAAAAGTAAAATTAAAAAATGCAAAACATTTTTGCGAAGTAGTTTTGACCCGAGGCAAGCGCTTTTCGAACGCAAACTCAGAAATAAAAATAAACGAAAGAATAATTTAAAAAGCATTTCACATCACGAAAAGATAGGAGAGAAAAAATCCCTAAAGGGATTTAGGAAAGATATGCTAAATGGACCGTTGGGGAGGGGAAAAAAAACTTATAAAAATGCTACTTCCAAATAAAAAAAAATAAAAAGTCATATTGACTTTGATTCTGATGACTATTGACTTAAACCGAATGAGAAAGAAAAAAAAAATATTGAATTCGAAACAAAAAAAATGATTTTTCTAAAAGCTTTCTTAGGGAAAGAATGTGAAAAAATTCCTTATCTATAATCGATTGAAAGCGGAAAAACAGATTTGAACATCGATTTTACTCTTAAGTTTTTGGCAATTTTTCGACTGGAGTTGTCTTTTTTAAACTCAAGAAAGAAAAAAAAATGTTTAAAAAAAAAAAAAAGATTTGAAGTGTTATTTCTCTACAAGTAATTTCTATCCTCGCCATTTTCAAAAATGATTGCTTTAAAAGCATAAGAAACATAAAGTATAAAATAACGCAAGGGCATTTAAAAAAAAATTATAAGAAATCACATCTTTGAAATAAAAATATTGTAAAAAAAAAAAAAAAATCCTTTTTAAATTTAATATAAGTCATATTATTTGAAGAGTTAGAATTTAGTCTTAATCATATTATGTAACAATCTTTTGATGTCTTTAAAATGGAGCATGTTTGCTCTTCCTGTTAAAGTGTTAATAAAACGCATAGATAAAAAGAATTACTTTTTTTATTAAAAAATTAAATTCCGACACCCTGATGACCCAAAAGATTTAGGGATGATGAGAGAGAGAATTGTTCTGAAAAAAAAATGTATTTTAATAGCTTTTTCACCTCATTTCTTCCTTTTATATGCATGCACGTGCATTAAATAAAAAATTTTAAAAAATGCAATTTGCAGCAGAGTGTAATTAAATGTAATTATTAATGTTTTTATATTTAAAAAAATGATATTTATACCGAATATTCTACACAATTTTTTTTTATGTTTTATAATAAAAGATGCTATGGACAAAATATCATGGCAATATTATATGACACGGAAAAATGCTTAGCACGGAAAATTAGCTTTGTATGAAACATTCTTTATAACAAGTTTTAAAAAAAGTGGGTGGAAAAAACAAAGAAAAACCGGTCTGCACCGGTTACAAAAATGCTTTATTGAGAAATAAATGCTAAATACAGCGGATTTGAGAAATCCTCTATCTTACTAAAAAAGGCTCGATGGTTATACGTCGATCGAAATGAGCTACAGGTGGCGTAGCGCACACCTCTCTAACTATAGCAACACTTCACATGCTTTCATCATTAGCGTGTGGAGAGTCAGAGGAGAAGGAAGTGTGTAAGTTTCTGACTTGGTTTTCAAATAGATTCAAAACTTTTTAAGTTAGGAAACTACTTGTAAATGGAACTGAAAACTACATTGAACATAGTTCTAAAAGAAAACTTGTTGGAAATTTTAAAAAATATTTTTGACAAGTTATTGCGAAAAATATTAAGAAAGGGAGAAATATCGTAGTACATTCCCTATACAACTGAGAAGAGAAGGAGAGTTAAGAGGGTTAAGAGCGTGTGGAGAGTCAGAGGAGAAGGAAGTTTGTAAGTTTCTGACTTAGTTTTCAAATAGATTCAAAACTTTTTAAGTTAGGAAACTACCTGTATATGGAACTGAAAACTACATTGAACATAGTTCTAAAAGAAAACTTGTTGGAAATTTTAAAAAATATTTTTGACAAGTTATTGCGAAAAATATTAAGAAAGGGAGAAATATCGTAGTACATTCCCTATACAACTGAGAAGAGGAGGAGAGTTAAGAGGGAGGGTAAAGACTTGAAACCGGTCTTCACCCCAGGTGGCGTATTCGAGTGAAATTCACGAATTGCATACTTCAACATTATAGCCCGTTGGCAACGAAAGAGTTATAACAAACTGAGATAAGTACTTTTGTAGGACAGAAGGCAACTTAAAAAATTCTATTGCATTATAAATTAAAAAACATTAAACTAATAACAAAATTAATCCAATTAATATTTATACATGCGTTATTCTTCATTAAACTGTCATATTTGAATTGAGCTAAGTATATAAACTGAACCGTGTAAAAATGAAGTTCACAGTATATTCACTGACTATACTTGATGGTAGCTAAATATAGGAACTGAACAATGTAAGCATGTAGTTTACATGATATTCATTTACTATACTTGATGGTTGCTAAATATATGAATTAAACCCTAAGAATGTAATTTACAGCATATCCATTCACAATACTTGATGGTCGCTAAATTGTTGAATTGAATCCTGTAAGAATGTCGTTTATAGCATATTCATTTACAACACTTGACGGTCGCTAAATATATGAATTGGACCCTGTAAAAATGTAGTTTACTGCATATTCATTTACTTGATGGTTGCTAAATGTGAACTGAAACATGTAAAAGTGAAGCTTGCAGCATATATTGATAAATCATACTTATTAAAAAATTTCAACAAGTCCTTACTTATTAAAAAAATTCAACCAAAAGTTAGTACGTAACGCGTCGTATAAAAAAGTATTTCGAATAATAAAAAAAAACATTTAACAAACATCACCAATAATATATATTTAAAAAAAAAAAAAAAATCCTTTCATGTAAGAGAAGATAGAATCAATCTCCAACCTCTGCAAATTTTCACTTTGCTACCTCTAAAGATAATGATAACAATATCCTTAGAGCAAAAAAATTGGTAAAATATACTAAAGATAATGGTAGCATTATAACCTCCGTTCTTTCTTAAACCTAAATAGTCCCATATACAAAATTTATATCACCATAGACAGAGCAAGCTATATGATATCTTGAGGACATCACTTCCCGTCGTTCAACAAGGTGTTCTAAAACAATTTTTTTAGTATCATGCTACTAGATTTATGACTCAATCAGCTCTGTCACCCCTAACGGCTAACAGCAGCTCGGAACAACTCAACTCTTACCAAGCTGTTAAAAAGGACAAACCCCTACTGATGGTAAAGAATGTAACATAGAGGACATTTGCGCCCTCTGATAGATTTATTCGGGATCTTAGGAAACAAGAAAATGTGGCTTCCTTTTTTTTTTTTTTTCTTTGGCGAGATCGGAAGAGAGAAGCGCCCGCTAATGGGATCCGTTATTTCTCATTTTCAAGACACAACTCGATAAACGCTGAAACAGGTTAACATTTTAACTCATCCAAAGAGAACGCAGTTGGCGCACTTAATGAAGAGAGTGTTGCGTAAATAATCTAAGCCCCGTGTAAAGAAGTAATATAAATTGTCGCCCACGGGTAAATGAGGTAGGACGAGAAGACTTTAAGGGATGTACCACTCGGAAATCGTTCGATCGAACATTCTTCCAAACACTAGTAATGGATATAAATAACTTACAGCGAGATAAGTCTAGTTACTCTATATATACTAATATACTAAACTTTGAAAATATATACAATGCTTTTACTAGATTTAAACAAAATGGGTTTTTTTTAATGCTACAACAGAAAGATAGGTTAAATTAATACTTTAAAAAAAAATATTTCACCTTTTGAGGTAGTAATTGTTGATATTCAATGGAAACTTGTGGCTTAAAAAGGCGTTACGCAAAGGATTAATATATAGGAAATTTTTACAAAAAAAATTAATTAATTAAATCTGTAAATTATTCAAATAAACCGTAATTCTTTCATGCATAATTACCAACATAAATCGGAAAAAATCCAGTGAATCCAATCCAAGCAGAAATATAAATTTGATAATTATTGCACAATATAACAAATATTTTACACACAGGGAATTTTAGGGATTTTCAAAGTCAATAAAATACAATAGCATTATTACACTAATAAACTATAAATGGTTTGCAATATTTTCCATTTATGATTACTCATAATTTTGAATTGTAATAGACATTTAATTCATAAAATATAGATTAATTCATTAAAGATTTAATTAATTAAAGAAGGAAGTTTTGGATAAAAATAAGCTAAATATTTTAGAACCAAAAAAAAAAAGCTTATAACTAATTACGATTCATTATGTTTTAGTAATACTTATTTAAACATACAAACACGCAATAAAATGTGTGAAATTTTTTTTGAATATGGATTTTTTTTAGAAATTTAATCAATTTTAGGAAATACTCAAACATGCACAAAAAACCAGGAGAAAATTTAGTAATCCAGTAGATTATAAGAAGCTGGCAAAACCCAGTAGAGCTGGCAACTATGTCATGTAAAAAAGTGCATACAAAGCAAAAAATGTGCTTTTTAAAGTTTTCGACAACGAGAGACAATTATAGTGCCTACTTTAAATAAAGGAGATATTCAACTGCAGAGCTATCTAGCGGCTAAATTCAGAATTAGTTCTTTCCTATCTTGAAAAAGCCATGACAAAATAACGAAATGTCCACATAAATTGCTGAGCATCATCGATTTAATAAACAGAATTAAAATAGCGCTCATTAGTTTTAAAAATAGAAGACATAAGGTAAGTATTTTTTGACGGTGGGGCATTTTGAAAAATGCGACGACAGAAAACATCAAGAAAGAAGGAAGGAAGAATATTCACCATTCTTAAATTTAAGCAAATCACCACTATTATTAACAGAAACATTACTAAAAAAAATACCATATATTTATTTCGCTTTTTCATTAAACAAGGCTAGATGGAACGAGGCTAGAATCATTTGCTTCATGCTAATAGTTCAAAATTTTTTAGAAGTTTCTTCAGATTCCATGCATTAAAATATCAAAGTAAACTATAAAATAAATTTTTAAAAAATCAATGATTGCAAGAAATAAAATTGAATTTCCATAGTAACAGATAATTTATGAAAATCCTTAAACAAAAAATAAACTTAGAATGACAAAAAAAGAAAAAGTCAAAAGTCGGAAACAATTTAAATAATTTTTATCAAACTTTCTTTTTTGTATTTCCTTTTTCTTTTATTAAAGAAACGATATTGTAAGAGTTTAAAAAATGCGACATTTTGAAAGAAACTGCTTAATTTTTCTTTTCTAAGCTTTTGACTCACATAGTATTTAAACTCTAAAATAAAATAAAAAGAATTAAAAAAAAAACGTATCAAAAGCGAAAGAGGAAAAACAAACTATAAGCACATAATACTACCGCACCATCACATCTTTAAGTAATCTCGTCCGTAATGCATTGGAATTATAGATTTATAAAGAAACAAAAAAGAAAAAGAAATAAGAGCGTTTGGAAATCCTTTTACGTTTTAAAAGTTGAAGAAAAGTGCTTTCTAAAATCCCTCAATAAGAGCAGTAGAAAGTTTTAAAAAAAGTTAAAAATAGCAAAAACGAAATGGGCAAAGAATAGCAAATAATAACAAACAGAACAGAAACGTTTACCGATCAAATTACCTTCGGAAAAGCCATCTCAAAAGAATTATTTGTTCTTCCAAAAATAACTTACTTCCATCTGCCCCGATTTATGACAAACTTTTTTTTTTTATATATAAAATTTCATTCCATTTAATATTCGAAAAGAAAAACCAGTACTTTCGCCATTTTCAGACTGAGTCGAAATTATGGTTAATTCTAAAGGAATTAAGGAAATTGTTCCAGCAAAGTAACAATGAAAACCAGGGTTAGAAATAAAAACAGGGTTTCAATCTATCATCGCGATCCTTGTTTGACATGATTCGTAAACATCGCGATCCGTATTGATTTCATTTATAAATCGTCGCTTATTGAAATTAAGTGATTTACGAATTAGAAAATAATCACCATTATTTTGTTTTTTCCAGCCGACACATTTTTTTGGATAAACGATAATCAATGTTCCCCTCCGAAACCTAGTAATTTTGAACCCAACCCAGAAGATAAGATAAGGGAACTCCCGGATCATGGCGATCGGGCAAACTTTTTTGATGGTGCAAACTCACATTAGGGTTGCATAGAGGAAACCTTCCCACGGTTAGCATGACGACAAGGGGATTCTAACCCATGATCCGTTTAGCATTTTACGTCAACACTTTGGTCGGTGCTTGCCGAAAGCAGAATTGCTGTCGACCACCAGCCATCGATGGGGTTCAGATGTAGGTCCCCTCATTGGGAGGCGAAAGCTCTATTATCATAGCCACCGCTGCTGAAATTAAGATTCATATTAGTGCGATTTTCATTAACGTGATTCAGAATGACGCGAGCGAATTTTGAATCGCAAGTAAGAATCACTCATCACAATTCGTATTCTTGCAATGAAATTCGCGCATTCTAGTGATTTAGAAATGCTGTAATGTTACTAGGCAGCACATTAACACATTTAATTATTCATATGCACTAATTCTACCTAAGAAAACACGATTGCAAGCCCAAATAGGATTTTTGCCTTCAATGAAATAAATAAATGGAAAACATTTTAACTAATAATTTGTAACAGCATTTCAAAACATGCAATTTTCGCGTCAGTTAAAAACTCTAAATGTATCTAATACGAATAACAGTCCCCTCTAGCTAAAATGAACCCGGTTCTTGGTTAACGTCAAAGATGTAAAACAGCCGTTGGCAGAGAGGAATTTATTTAGTTTTGATATGCAAATAAACTGAAGAGCTTTCTCTTTACACACATGATGCTTGCCACAAAATACATTGTTGCATATTTTGAATATCATTCAGATACTGCACAAAAGGTATTGTTTTAATTTTAATACGTTTGGAATTCAGGCAAGCTTAGGGAATTACCAAGAAAAGGATAAAGCGTCTGATTTTTCCAAATATTTTTTATTCTAAAGTGCCTTCAAAAAAATATTTCATCATTTCTTTATTTTTTTTCGCGAAAAACAATTGTGTAACTCATATTGAAGAGTAAGATTTTGTTATTAAAAAAATATTATCCTATAATACAAGTATCATACTATTCGACTTAAAGACAACTACAGGCCTATTTAGTCTAAATTAGCTCAAACATTTTTAACAAAAATTTTAAATGCTAAATTAAAACAAATATATTTTTAGAAGTAATTTCGAAAGTTTTTATTAAGTTAAATAAAAAGTTTTAAACAATATTTAAACACTGCTTTGGTTGGACACATGGTATGTTGGTATGTTTGTAGTGAATAATGAAAAAAAGAAGAGGAAAGGTGTTTGGAGTACCAAGAGATCAACGAGCTCGTAATTTTGTGAAATTAATGTAGTACTTACGCTATTAAGAAAAGGAAATCTTTAAAATTTACGTTAAAAAATTTTATAAATTAGGGTACTAGTATATTGCAAATTCAATATTAACCGTTAAAATTTAAGGTACAAAAAATAGACAAAGAATAAATGAATGATCAAACAGTCACAGTCAGGATTCGAACTCTAACCTTTCCGCGTCATACAGCGCAGAAGATTTTAAAGTTGAATATAATGTGAAAAAACTGCTCGCGATGTCATAGCAGATAAAAAGAAAGCTACCATGGTCCTCTATTGCAGTGGTTCCCAAAAGGTGCTCAGCGGAACCCCAGGGTTCCATGGAATGATCACATGGGTTTCGATAGTTAAGACAATTTTTGTTTAAATTTGTAACAATATTTTTAAAACCAGTAATTATTTTATATCCAATCATTATTTATTTAATATTTCTGTATTTCTATTTGAAAAAAAAAAAAAAAAAACTAGTGAAATGTCAATGAAAAAGATCGCAGTCTTTAAAAAATAACAATTACACTAGTACTTTCCATCAAACATTTTAATACAAAAAAAAAATACCAATAATAATTAAATTCAACTGAAAAGAAATGTGTTTCTCTAATGCCATTTTTAATGATTTTAACAGTACTTTTTCGTTTCAACGAAAACCATCATTTGGTTTTCGTTGTTTTGAGTACCGGTTAATTGCATACAGGGCAGTGGCACTTGACCTTAAAAAGCATTGATGTAGGACATATCGGGCAAATGTATACCGGGCAGTTTCACCTAACTAGACCTAGTCTATATTTCGGACATTTGCCAAAGCAACAATGAGATTGTCAACATTCTCCGGTGAAAGTCAACAACCACCAAATTCGGTCATTCACAGTAATATATATACACCAAAAACAAAATCATAACTGGACTTATAACGTTCACAATTACCTTAATAAATTAATTTATAAAGTCGGGGTTCCTCCAAAACAAGGTCGATTAATTAGGGCTTCGTAGCCGAAAAGAAATTAAGAAACGCAGTATTAGAATAGAAAATAGAATTGAATGGAACTGAGAATCTAATTGAATTGAAAATTAAAACAAATTGAAAATTAAATTGATTTAAAAGTTTAATAGAATTGAAAATTGAATAATGTTACAATATTTTAATTCACTATTACTGCAAAACGTAATCTCTGCGTTTCTATTTATCTTTTGTATCTAACTTTATGAGAAAGTTAGTGCAAATTAATATCAATAGAGCCGCATTTTCCAATTTTTTTTTCAGGTACGGGGGATCCCAAACGATCAAAACAATAACAATAAGTTTTAGCAATAATGGTTTTAATATTAGGTACGTGTATGGAGGCATTAAGCTTCTAGACTAGTTCTGAATTTGTATTTAATGTATGGAATCCTTAAACAAAATGAAAACTTTGAGTGACCGAAAATGGTGGTTGTTGAATTGCACTGGTGAATGTTCACAATCACATAGTCGCTTTGGTATATGTCCGAAATATATACTAGGCCTAGGTCAGTGCCACTGCCCGGAATACATTTGATCTGTATGCCCGACACTCAGGTTTTTTTTTTTTAAGGTTCAGTGCCACTGCTCGGTACTCCAAACACTGATGTTTCTCCTAATCTATCCTCAGCGGATATTAAAATATCGAATAAAAATAATAATAATATCGAAGAATAAATTAATATCAAGTCAGATATAACAAATATTTCTGGCATTCACCATAGCGACTATGTGATTGTTGACATTCACCGGTGAAAGTCGACATTCTGATGACTTCACGGTAACATCTGCAAAAACTGAAAATTAATAAAACAAACCGCATTCTGGTTTACTTCGCACTTAAAAGAACTGCGATAAATGTTAAAATTGGTTATTGGAAAAAAAAACAATTTTCTTTATTAAAGAATTTAGCCATTTTACTTTGCTTTGAAAAAGAGCGATAGGAAATACTAATGTAATGTTTTTATAAATGCTTGCTCTTTTCATAACTTGTTCACTATAGTGCTATTAGAAATATTACATTTTCTTTTCAAAAATGCCGTTTCTATTTCGTTGGCATTTCACTTTAAGTAGCTTCACAACCGAAAGATAAAATAAAATATAAATAATAGGTTGAATCTAAATAAAATCAGACATTTTAAAACTCATCACAGGTTATAAAAAGTATTAACTCGCGGAACCCCAAGGTTCCGCGGAACACCATTCGGGAACGGCTGGTCTAATCTATGTTGTATTTATTTTTGCACCACGTGCACAAATATTAATTTTAAATCCAGGGCAGCTCTGTGCGTTCATTAAATTTTATTTCAATAGTAGTGTTATAAATTTAAATGACTCTTTAATGACTGTCAGAATGCAACATCTCTACCGACTTCAAACATTCTATTCTCATCAGTAATTTCTTCCTAAAAATCCTTCTATTAACACTTTTCTGAGTTCAATCGAGGAAGAACGTAGAAAACTGACTTTTAAGATCTCTAAAATAATTAAGGGTGGCGATTAGTTGAAATGGATGGACCGTCGTAAAAGTTTTCCAAAAGACTATTTAGGATTCGAACATAATATTTTCGGAATTCCACAGGGAGTAAGGGGGTGTTGCCAAATCGTAGAAATTTATATACAGCATATCACTCGAGAATAAACAAATAGATTTATCAACTCTTCCAAGATGCCGAGAAATATTGTTCGCACTTGGTTCGGATTCCAGAATACAATTATAGCTAAGCTGAAATCTCGGATTCAAATTAAAAGGAAATTAAACTAGGAAAAATTTTGATTAGAACATTTTTCATAAGAAAAAGAATATTAGACAGTACTTTTGGGAAAATTAGGTTTAAAGACAACAAAGAAGCAAAACACTATCTGCTATTAGTGATAAAAATTATGACCTAGAATGAAAAAACACAATAATAATTCAAAGTTTTATACTGCATTGCAATTTATGTTTGTGAAAATAAGTAATTTCTATTGCAAAACATTGAACAAATTAAGGTTTAGGCTATATTAGGAAGTTTTCATAGGCTAATTATTCTGCTCTTTTATATTGGCATTCATATCTAGAGATAAAAATTCAATCACAATTTGGACAACTTTCCTATTCCTACAACCTAAAAGCTCTGAGTATGATTTAAAGCTTAAATTTGAATAATAGAGAAAACCAAATAAGCAAAAATCTGTAATTTTTAATTTTAATTATGAAACAAATAAAGTGAAAAAAAGGGGGGAAATAGAAATAGCATATGCGTAATGACACTTCACCATTCAAACCACACTGTTCACCACTCAATAGTTCGAGGGAGTGACCTCAAATAGGCTAATAATGCAATAATAAATGCAGACGATATTTTTTAAGTTACGAAATCGGATACAGAAAGGTACTTTCTCTGAACATACCCTCTTTTCGCCGGATTCGTATTTCTGACCCCAAAAAATATAGGGAGTAGCTGCAATCTGGAAAATATGGTCCGAAAAGTTTGGTCAGGAGAGCTTTCTAAAATTTAGACCCCTTATGTACTCACTTATAAAATTCGTTTATCCTAACATAATTCTATACACGCAAAAAATTTTTTAAAAAAATAATAATAAATATTAAAAAAAATTCTGTAAATATTTATTATTTTATTTAATAATGGTCGAAAATATTTTGAATTGTAAGGTATGCATTATTTTGCATCATTTTAAAGAATATAATTTCACACGGCAAAATACAGAATTTGAGCAAAATCGGTTAAATAGTTCCTGATAAATTTAATTTCAAAAAAGTCAAATATTTAAAATTTGACAAACCTTACGACTTTTGGACAAACGAATTTCATCATTATTTGAAAAAAAATTTCAATTAGCTTAAAAAGTTTTCGAGATATAGCGAAATACGCAAAAAGTAAAAGTAACATTAAAGGGTCCAAACTTTGGAGCGCTCTCCTGACCAAACCGATTGGGACCATATTTCCTTGATTTCGGCTACCCCCTATGTTTTGGGGGTCAGAAATCCGATTATTCAGAGAATGAACGTTTTTGTGTCTAATTTCGTAACTTAAAATATCGTCTGCACTTATTAATTAGCGTATTTGAGGTCACCCCTTCGAACCATTAAGAATGTGCCCTAAAACGTGAAAACCCGATCGTTAAAACAAAAGTTAAAGATCGTCGTTTTTTTTTTTTTTTTTTTTTTTTTTTTTTTGCACTGTACATAAGTTTAAGGAAGGGGACAAAATATACTCTAGTTACAAATTACATCTTTGAAAATTATAACTTGGTAGATTATTTTCTATAGATAGTTTCTTAAATTTCTATTTTTATTTTGTTGTGCGTAATATTGCAAATAAGCTGCTATAAAAGACATATGTTTTAATGAAGTGCATAGAAACGCCTCCACAAAATATATCTTAAAAGCTTTGATGACCCAAATTATTTTAAATGAATTCTATTAATGTAACAATTTGACGTCCTAAACAGTATTTCATAAAATAATTTAGGCATAATTAATGAATAATTCGATCGTTAATCACCAAATCCAGTTACTAAATTGGTTGAATAAGAGTAATTTTCGCATATTTATCGAAGGTAATTTCATATCAATGTGAAATTACTTTGTCATCATCATCGTCCTAAGCGTCAATCATTATAGAATAATTAAGGTAATTTGGAATCAAACTTTAGATGGAAGCATAAAAAAAGTCAATCTATCTTCAAAAAAAATTTGATAAAGATATTCTATAAAGAAAACAAGCATAGAAAATTGAAGTTTTTCTTTTATTTACTGAAATTTCTTAGAGAAGAAAAATGGGGCGTAATTTTATCATAAGTTAACGGGAATAAAAAAAAACTATGCCAATTGGATACTTGCACTTCAAGAAGACTAAATATACCCACACATGTGACCTATTACGTCAGCGCCAGCAGATCGTTTATAAACAAAATGGCGCGTTAAAGTTGTGCTAAGTTTCTCCACGTAAGTCAGAATGTTAATTAACGCGAAGTTAATTAAAGACAGTGCCGTATCACACAATGAAGTAATTGAATTATAATTCTTTCTCATCTACGTCTTTTACTTAGATTTATTATTTTTTTTATGTACTTTATTGTGAACGTGATATATTTTTGCTTCGTGTACCTGGCAACTTCGATGCATAATTAGTTTGTTTATGCTCCATCCACATGGCTTAGTGCCTGTCTTTGTGTTAAGTAATGATATAATAATAGTTATATAATAATATATATATATATATACATTTATTATTATAAAACTATTATTATTATATCATTACTAACATAATTATTTTATTGACGCTAAAAATATAAAGGGAAGCAAAATCTTTTCTTCCTTATGTCGGGACAATAGTTTGAATTTTAAATATATTTACTTTAAAAATTCTATTGTTTAGAAATATAACTACAGATCTTCAACAAATATACTTTAAAAACAGCGAAAAAGAAAATAAGAAAAAAAAAATTTCTTGAAAGTTCATACATAATATAAGCAATTTAAAACAATAATTCATTGATTAATAAATCGTTAATAATCCATTACATAATAGACATTTAATGAAATTAATGATAATTCGATAATTAATTGAATAAACAATCCTATTTGATTTAAAAGTACATTTTTAAAGCATAATCATTATAATAGAAATAGAGAATTTATGAAAATATCTTTCACCATTGCACAATAAGCTGATAAAATGAAGTTGCTTCTGATATACCGTCTATTAAAGATACTTAACGAAATTGCGTATCTAAAAATAAAACGAAAAATAAAAAATTTAAAAAGAAAAACTTTTGATTTAAACACTTAAAATTAGGGAAACCTATCTTCTGGATATCGAATAAAGAGGAAAAATTATGGGCGATTTAATAGCCCAGCACTTAGTGCAACTACAGATATCGAAAACGGATACTTAGAAGGTAATGTAGCAGGTAAAAATCATGCTTGCCAGTTGCGGATCGATATACAAGATAAAACTAATACGGAACATTGTTAAGTGGAAAGTTTTTGGAGTTCTTAGAGGAAAAATTTTGTTAATTTTATCGATGGAAAAAAAAATACCTCATTTTTGCACAATTTTTTTATTATTATTATTTCTTATGATTCCCTTAAAAGTTTAATGCGCCGATATTGCTTTTCAGCAAAATAAATTGGGATCAATATCTTAGCATGAGGAAACACTTCAAAACATAGTAGCTATTTAAACTATGCTTTTAATAGTTTCATAATAACAAAATAATTATTTTCAGTCAATAACACCTACTTGTTTTTGAGCCAATATTTCAGAAACTCCAAGGTTTTTTGACAATACCTCAGCAATCTATACATAAATATATATAGTTTTATTTTATTTTATAACCATCGTTGAACAACCGAACCAATTTTTTTTATTTACGACTACTAATGTTCAATTTCACAGCCTTTAATTTTGAATCCAATCCAGAAGACAAGGGAACTTCTGGATCAAGTATTGGGAGAAATTTGACTTCCTGGAGGACTTTATGATGGAACTGAACCACATTTGCGTTACATGGAGAGGAAAGCCACGAAAACCTCAAATGGTTAGCCTGATGGCAAGGGGACTCTAACCCATGATCCGTCTACCACTGAGGATATTTTATATCAGAACTGTGGTCGGTGCAAGCCGGATGCGGAATTCGTATCGACCAGCAATCGCTCGGATTCGAAATATATATATTTATAATAAATGGGTATTCTGCTAGCCAGCTTATGATATCGTAAATATCGATATAAAATATCGATAAGAAGCCGTGGTGGCTCAGAGGATAGAGCATTCACCTTCCAATGAAGTGAAACGGGTTCGAATTTTTTTTTTTTTTTTTTTTTTTTTTTTTTTTTTTTTTTATGTATTTCGCTATATCTCTAAAACTTCTTATGTTAAGTGAAAAAAAAAATTTGCAAACAATGATGAAATTCGTTAATCTAAAGATAATTCGATGCAAAAAAATAAAAATAAAATGGTAAAGCATACAATCATTTTAAAGAGTATGATTTTTACTTAGCAAAATACAAAATTTGAGCAAACTAGTTCCTGAAAATTGGAATGTCAAAAAAATCAGATATTTAAAATTCAATTTCACAGGAACTATTCAACCGATTTTGGTCAAATTATGTATTTTGCCACATAACATCATATTCTTTAATATGATGCAAAAAATTTTACACTTCACAATTCTAAATTTTTTCGACCATCGTTAAATAAAATAATGGAAAAAAATATATATTTACTAAGTTATTTTTTTGCTTGAAATTATCTTTGGGTAAACAAATTTCATCGTTGTTTTAAAACATTTTTCAATTCGCTTAATAAATTCTCGAGATATAGCAAAATACGTAAAAAACATAATTAACATTAGGGGGTTCAAACTTAGGAGCGCTTTCTGACCAAACCATATTCCCCAGATTGCGGCTACCCCCTATATTTTGAGGGTCATAAATCCGAATCCGTCGGGGGGGGGGGAGGTATGTTTATTCAGAGAAAGAACGTTTTTTTGTCTATTTTCGTAAGTTAAAATATCATCTGCACACATTAATTAGCATATTTGAGGTCACCGCTTTGAGCCATTAAGATTGAACCCTAGAACGTAAAGATCCTATCATTAGATCAAAAATTATTAAGGGTGGACCGTTTTTTTTTTCTTTCGTTTGCGCACTATACATACTTTTTTACTTCATTTTTTGAGGATTCCAAAAATATAAAAAAAAGCAGTAAATGCGGGATAATTTGTAGATTATATTTTATAGATAAAACCTCAATCGAAATTATTTATTGTTAAAAATAACTTTCAATTTAAATAATAAATATTCCTTCGTAAATATGTATACATAGTTCCCATAACCTGATTAAATTTTCCTTCTCCCTTAACTTCCAATAAAATTCCATATTCATTTACCGAGTTATCTATCTTTCTCTCTTATCATAATTACGAAATCAGAAGAGGGGTAATTAACCGATAACCGCTTATTTAATCATTTAATCATGCAAATAAACGCACAATTTAGGAGGAATAAACTAATACGCGAAGAAGAGTTACCCCGCTTTATTGCTGATTAAGTCCACGACATTATGTGCCATCGTTTGCGCTTTAAGAGAGGTTTCGTATAACGGAATTGATGGATTTTATTTAATTTTATAGGTTATACTAAACATTATATTCATTACTGAACAAAACGTTTATGGCAGCCTTATTATGAAAGAGTTTTAAACTAACGAATAAATTTCGTTGCAGATATTGTTGGAAGAAACTAAGAGATGATAATAAAATAAATATTACAGTCACTTGAATGGTTTCGTTTTATTAAGTTCATGCAACAGCCTTATTTAATTATTAATTAAGAGCATTTTTCAAAAAGTGGGAACAATAACGTTTACATTAGCTAACTCAGAATTCTATTCATATTTTTGTAATGTGCACTATAGTCAATACTTATGCAATATATACTTTTCTACTTAAATAAAAGTTACATAATAACTATTTTCATCAAATTTATTTTAATTTTCTGTGTACATGATAAGGTAGTATGAGAAGAAGAGATACCACCTGATGAAGGGAAGCTGGTTCTTTTAAAAACGCGTAATTTCAGTTTCTCGTGTATAAAGTATTCCCGGCAGCGTTAATTCCTTAAAAAAATAATTTTAATTTTTTCTTCTGTTACTAGCAAAAAATAAACTCATTTAATAAATTGATAAAAAAAATATAAAAAATTCGTTAACTTTACAAAAATAGGATAGAAGAAAATTTGGGCTACGAAGACAGAAATGAAAAAGAACAAAGCACAAATAAAGTGCACAGAAATAGCAGTCCATTAATATACACATTTCTAAACTTTTATTTGTGCTTTTTTCATTGATTTAGTAAACATAGTTAACTTTGTTTCGATTATTAGCATTAGATAGGCTTTTAAACATTTTTAAAGTATATCCACGTTTTGTTACTTATAACACGCGCTTAAATCCTATCGCACAAACATAAAAAATGTTCTAAGTATTTTTTGTGTAAAAAAGCTTCAATTTTTACTTGAACATGCAAATTTAAAATATGGTAGACGAAAATACATTAAGTATTCTTCTTTTTTGAAGCAGGGCAGTATAAACATATTGTTTAAATACGGTGAAACTAGTTGATACAGTTGTAATACGATTAAGTTGATCACTTGCGGGATACTTGTTGTCCTGATACAGGACCCTCACATAATTCGTTGTAATAAGGTGATTTCTTTGATCTCATGAATAAATTACATGGCGCATTCAAAAATTGAGATGCTTTCTTTCCTGTTACGGAAAACTGAACAGTTCTTTTTTTTTTGATTACTTCTTCCAGTATGCAGCGCAACACTAAATTGTTTTTCAGCTTCCCATCTCTGTTTCGCATTATTTACAATTCATCTGTAGAAATGACATTTTCACGAAACTAAAAAACAAACGTCTGCTAAAAGGCCCTAAAATTTTGAAAAACAAAAAGGTTACCGTGAAATATCAAAACATTCCCTAAAATAAAGAATAATATCTCTAAAACTCAAAAAGAGTCAGTTATAAAATAAAATGCACATAAAACCGTAAAATATCCAGACATACTGTATCATTAAAAGGCAAAACTAAAAATGAATAAATATTTCTCTCCGATTTAATAGAATAAAAAATATATAAATACTCCAAAAAAAAAAAAATAAACAAGAACATTTTAAAATAGAGAATAGAATCAAGAGAAGACCATTAAAAACCTTTAACAATGTTAATACATTTTAAGTATGTACCCAGTTTCTCAACAAAAGGATTAAATGGTCCCCGAAAATTCTTTCAATGCTTTCCAACAATAGAACAAAAATTTTCTTTTATAAGAAAAGTTTCTGTCGAATGGGAAAGGAGATACCCGTAGAATCGACCAGGCGATATAAAGTTGAAACGTGACCGTAAAGACAAACAGCAGGTTGTAAAATGGTGTTTGCTAACTGCTGTTATAGAATATATGTTGATTTTTATTTGACAGGAGCAAAAAATCGTTTGCTAAGTACCAATTTATCTCGACTGAGCCATTTTTTTTTTTTTTTCTTTCTTCTTTTCTTTATTACATACGTAAAACGTTTTACCTTAACGTCTTTTGTTTTTCCAATTTTCTTTCCTGCCATTTATGGAATAAGTGAATGAATTTTA
Organism: Parasteatoda lunata; assembly: GCA_949128135.1. Taxonomy (NCBI): domain Eukaryota; kingdom Metazoa; phylum Arthropoda; class Arachnida; order Araneae; family Theridiidae; genus Parasteatoda; species Parasteatoda lunata. The sequence goes on along the minus strand of OX421970.1, from coordinate 91,092,303 downwards.
AAGGACTGGAAAAAGACTCCTGTTTTGTTTAAATATCTAGGGAATTTAAATATTTTATTTTCTGGGGGAAAATAGTGAAACATTTCATTGAAATTATATTTAAATAATAGCTGGTTGGCGTATATGTGTAAAATTGATAAGAAAACAACGAATTAAAAAGTTAAAATAGTTTTCAACGTTTAATCAAATGAATCATTTAACCAGAAAGAATCCCAGATTATGCCCTCTGAAAAATGAGAATATTTTGAATTGGATATTATTCATTTTTAGATTAGATTCAAAAACTGGATCCGATTCATTTCAAGTAGGCAGGGATGGCATCATTTAGCGATTCATCCCAGCATCGATTTATTTCATAGATAGGAGATACTTTTCTGTCGATGTGCTTTCTAATAGATAGGAAGGACAACTTCTAGCAATGCTTTCCCTGCATCGAGTTATTTCACATAAACAAGAATTGATTCTTTGTTGGTGTGTTTGATTCATTTCAAGCAGATAAGAAAGCCAAATTTTGGTGATGCTTCCCAGTATCGAGCTATTTCACATAGACAGGAGATGATTCTCAGCTGATGTGCTTGATTCATTTCAAGCAGATATGAAAGCCAACTTTTGGTAATGCTTCCCAGTATCGAGCTATTTCACTTAGACAGGAGATGATTCTCTGCTGATGTGCTTGATTCATTTCAAGCAGATATGAAAGCCAACTTTTGGTGATGCTTCCCAGTATCGAGCAATTCCACATAGACAGGAGATGATTCTCTGCTGATGTGCTTGATTCATTTCAAGCAGATAAGAAAGCCAACTTTTGGTGATGCTTCCCAGTATCGAGCTATTTCACATAGACAGGAAATGATTCTCTGCTGATGTGCTTGATTCATTTCAAGCAGATATGAAAGCCAACTTTTGGTGATGCTTCCCAGTATCGAGCTATTTCACATAGACAGAAGATGATTGCCGCCAAAAATCATGTTTGAAAACATCGGAAAAAGTGAAATTTATTTAGCGCAAGGTCTAGGGGTGGTCTAAAACTTCCTAGCCAAAAGAGTCCAATTAAACTCCTAACTGAGCTGTAGAAAGAGTCATTGTCATGGAGCAGCAAAATTTCCTGTAAGCATGCTAGTAGGAATCTTCGTTAACTTCACAAATCTGCCGGTGAATTTATGCAGCAGGCAGGTTTTTTGCAGACTAAAAACACATCAGGTACCATGCCTCATACGCGGCGGGCGATTTGTTACACTTAAACATTTTAAAGACACAGAACTGATAGCACAGGTTACCTACACAGCTGTTACTGAGCGCATTTGTTCTCCCAAGGAATGCCTGGACATGACGCAAGCACGCCTCATCTATTAGTGTACACAACAAAACGGCCCTTACTTAAAAAAACAGCCCTCGTATTTAAAATAAAGTAGCAAAAAGTAAAATAAACATTAAATAAATTTTTAGTAACAAACCTTGAAACGAGTCAAGTATCACAAATATCAAAAAAAGAACGAAAATAAGTAATGATTCTGAATTTTAAGTATGAAACCGAAACCTTTGGTTTCTGAAAATAATATTTCCTTAATTATTAAACCGAAATGGCACTTGACATGTAAGTATAAACTCATAAATTAAAAATGAAGGGTTTACCTCATTTCGTGCATGCAATTTAAAAACGTAAACGTAGAAGGAATAATTCATTAAGCAATTTCTCAGCCGTTTATTCATGGTTCATAAAAATTCCACAACAATTCTAATACAAGCACACTTGTATCACCAACAACGAAACAAACAAAAAACTAAAAAAACAAAACCACTCAATATTATACGTGGCTCTAAAAGAATGAGAAGCAATTAATAAATTCCAATACTTCTCAAAACGGGAAAAAAATTCCACTTTCTCGGGAACGTGAAAGGAATTTCTCGAAAAAAGAAAAAGAAAGCAAAATATCAAGAAATCGCCATTTAACCGCCAACCAAGAAGCCAATGAGAATGCCAAATTGGCTGGGGTTTATGATTGATAGCGGCAACACATCTTAAACAACATTACGCATGCTTCTTTCATAAGAAGACATTTCCTATTTTTATGGATGCATCAAAAGACGTTTATGTAAAGTCACGTGGGTGTAAGGGGTGCAAAGGATAAGGATCTATAACGCCCCCCAACCAATGAAACTGAGCAAGAGCAATTCAAGAAGGAAGAAAAGTGCTCCAAGCAAATGAAATATCTCCTTCTTAATAACTCTTGGCGGCTGTTTTATGTGCAATAAATAAAGTGAAGAATGGACGGGAAAAAATGCAGAGAATGTGCTTCTGAAGATGCTTTTCGGGGGTTATTTCCAGGAATCATTTGCTAATTTTTTTCCCACAATTATTAATTTCAGGATAAAGATGAGGTAATAAATTGTAAAACATTTATTTTCCAGTGACACAAAGAAATAAAAAACGATTTGATTAATATCAATACAAATAAATGGTGTTGCATGGAGCTATGCATCAAAACGAAATTCGACATAGCTGCTCAGTTGGCACCGCACACAAGTCATAGGAATTATAAAAATCCGGGTAATTGAAAATTATTTCGAACTGAGATGGTGTCTAGGTAGTTTTCAGACGTCCACTTATTAAGTCTCTTCTTAAAATATCATCTTTAAAACGTACTTTGATTTACATCTACTTGTTTCAAATGCAAATCGAATGAAAAGTATTTTAAAAATATTTCAATTTAATACTAAGCTTTTGTAATATATCTTTAAGCGGACACTCTTTGTGGTAAACAATAAAATGAAACTGGTGTGCTAGATATTTTTAATTTTTTATTAATTTATTTTACAACATGTAACTTCCTTAGTGGACGAGCTACAGCTTTACAACACCTGGAAAATGCCATAATGAATGATAATGAGTCCTTACTTTTTTTCTGAATACTGCCTATGAAACGTATTAGCATAGCAGATGTTTTGATTTATGTTTTCAATGAACGCTAATGAATAAAAGTAATTTAATTTTCACCGAAATATCATGTATGGTGTCCCACAGGATCGCCATCTCTGATCTAGGTGCGTTTAGGCTTACTAGAAAATGCTTAACAATTACTCAATCAACCTGAATTCACTCTAGGCTTTTGACTGATCCTACCCTTATACTGACCATAGTCACACGATTTTAAAATGGAAAATTAGTTAGCGGCATACAGACTAGCAGTGGGTTTAGGTTTCCTTAGAGTAAGTTCTCTTTAGTGACATTGCTTCCTTTTATTTCGCAACAATTTTTATTTGATCAGTTGAGCTTTTCACTTTCTCTAGTCGTGTTGTGCTACAGCATTTGATCTTGGTTTTTTTTAAAGCAAAATTGAAACATTTTAAGACATAATTAATGCTACGTAAAGTAACTATACGAAGAATTGTAACAACAGTTGAAAGATCCACGTCATTTCTTTGAAGCTTGTTTTACTTTGAATTTATTCTTTAAAGGGGGCACAGGACGTTCAAATTAAAAAAGGGTATTTTTTATTCGAACAATTTCAAATTTTAATAGTACACCGAAGAGCCATTACATTATGACCACACTCCATCTATAACAATGGGCTCGCCCAGGTTTTCATGGTTTCTCGCCCAAGAACAATGTTTTCATGGGGCACATTAGGACCCATAATCCTCATAGAACATTCCCTGACGTCTGTAAGCTACTTGAACATAGTTGAAGACCAGGTTCACCCATTCATGGCAACATCTTTTCCTGCGGGGAATGGTGTTTACCAACAGGATAATGCACCATGTCATAAGGGTCGAATCGTCATGTATTGGTTTGAGGAACATTCCAGTGACTTTCAAGTCATGTCTTGGCCCCCAAATTCACCTGACCTTAATCCAATAGAGCATTTGTGGTCCTACTTGGAAAACCAAATTCGTGCTGCCACGCTACCCCCTCGCAATGTGAGGGAATTGCAGGACCAGTTGGTGAGCGCTTGGTAGCAGATACCTCAGACTACCTATCAGCACCTTGTGGAATCAATTCCACGGCGGGTGCTAGCGGTTTAGAGGGCTAAAGATGGTCCTACATGTTATTAGCAGGGTGGTCATAATGTAATGGCTCTTCGGTGCATATTGGTAGCATTAGTAGAATCCTGTGTAAGTTTGAGAAAAAATGATACTTAGTTTTAAAGTTATTACTAAAAGTGTGGGTTTTAATTGTTGGTAATTAAAACGTTCCTTGCGAACGAATTTTAATTTAATTAAATCTTATACAAATACTTTGTTTATAAGCATTTAAATAAATTTAAGTGGTTATTGCGACCGTTTAAAAATATAACGTAACTAGGCATTCAATTTTTATTTGTCACCAGAACTTTCCTCGAAAAACGCGCTTTAATTATGTTTGTTCATTTATTAAAAAATTAAATTAAGATATCGAGTACATCAAATGCATTGAAAATTTAAAAAAAAAAAACACACACACACATCGAAGAGTATCTAAAAACTTTTTAATGCATAAAATAAAAAATGGTGCTAAAAGAATTTTTAACGTTGTGAGAACATAGAAAAATTCCATAACGAGCAAAAGCAACTTTGCCAGCGAGCAGTACATATGAGTGCATGGACCGTTACACAATCTTATAACTCGGTAAGAAAAACTTTGATTCAAACACAGTTTTTTACCCTATTACTTAATAAAATGTAAAAAATTTCAATATCTCAGAAACCAATGATGGATTTGTAAAAAAATTTTCTCATTTTAAACGCCCAGTGTCCCCTTAATTTGATTTTTTTTTGTTAAAAAGCCTTAATTTTCATCGGCTCGTATTAATTAATAAGGCTCTTTACAATAAGTCTTCATTATGAGCTCTTTCTAATAAGCTCATTATAAACGGATGAAAATAAATTAAGCTAACTGAGCTATGGATGAACTTTTTAATTAGTCTAATGAAAGCCGCGGTGGCTCAGGAAACAGAGCGCTAGTTTCCCAATGAGATGACCCAAGTTCGAATCCTAGCGATAGCTGATCGAATAGTAACGAATAACGCTGATAGTAACGATGATAGTACTGACAGTGATAGTACTGATAGTAACGAATTACGCAACCAGCTCGCACCGACCACAGTGCTGACGTAAAATATCCTCAGTGGTAGATGAATCATGGGTTAGAAACCCTTTGCTACCAGGCTAACCATGGAAGATTTTTGTGGTTTTCCTTTCGCAAAAGCGGGTTATTTCCATCAAAAAGTCCTCTACGAAGGCAAAATTTTTCCTAATACTTGATCCAGGAGTTCTCTTGTCTTCTGGATTGGGTTCAAAATTACTAGGCTGTAGAGTTGAACATTGGTAGTCGTAAATTCAAAAAATTACATCAGCTTTTCAACGATTGTTATATAAAAAATATTTAAGTCTAATGGTATCTAGGCTCATCGCAATCAGCCTAAAAATGTCAGGCGGAATGCCTGGCAAACTGTAAAAGATTTTCCAATTCATCTCTCACGCCAATAAAAAATAAAGATGAGTAAAATTATGGATGAAAACAAGCGATTTTGAGCAAGCTGATTGCTCAAAATTCAAGAGTTTTCTGCGATTATAAGAAATCAAATACTTATTTTGCAGACCTATAAATATCGTAAACTTTAAATATTTTAAAACTAGAATCTTACCATCAGACATGGGAATATTATTACGTTTATTAACTAATAATCGAGTAAAAGTAACAGCTAAATAATAAATACTAGCTAGTCAAATACAAGAAGAAAAAAATTGGAACGTCTGATAAAACAATTTTTGAATTGGTAAAAAAAAAATATTTATATAACAGTACTTTTGTTTTTCCTATACCAGCACTAGAAGAAACCAAAATATATATGTATATTAGTTTTTTTAAATATTAAGTCAACTGCATAGACTTTCGAGTCCTGCCCATGAAACTCAAAGCAATGCAAACTAATCACGTGTCATGTCCCTAACTTTAATCCGGCCACAACTAATCGCCCATTTCACAAAACAGTCACCGCAACAACAGCCCGTGACAAAAAGTTATCTAAACCCCTGGAACAAAACAAACAACTCTTCTTTTTCCAATCCCAAATACAAAGTTAAGCCTTGTCCATCTTCAACTTCTTATATGGTGCAGGGGCGATAATCAGTTACTATGGCAACAGTTTCCTTAAACCCTGAGGAAGATTAAGGGTGCGGGATGGATCCCGGAAAGAGGGCTGAAACTAATTAACTTCCTGACTTGAGGGGGCGAGATAGAGATTGGGGACGGGGGGGAACGAGACATTCACCTTTAATCGAGCAGAAAGTGTTATCTTCCGAACCTATAGCAGTGACAAAGGCTTTCTTCCCTTTTTGGACAGGAGAGCAGGATTAATCAGTTTTCCTGTAACCGTCACAAGTTGGGAGACGGAAGAGTCAGTTGCGTCATTAACCTGAAGCGAGAAAAAGTCATCGAAGTTCGCTGCGAACTACAGTCAGCAAGACAAAGATGTCAAAGTATCATAGAAATGTTGTATTGATGTGCTATTATCATAAGCGTATGCTAGCAAAAGCATTTATCTGGATGAAGTGGGGATCAAATAGCTTCAATTAAAATATCAAAGTATAAATTTTACAATCACTTTAAATATATGTGGAAAATCTGCAGCTAAAAGATAGACAACTCTGTATATTTAATTTTATTTTATAACCGTCGTTGAACAGCTGACCCAAATTTGAATTTACGACTACTAATGTTCAACTCCATTGCCTTGTAATTTTGAACCGAATCCAGAAAACAAACTCCAGCATCAAGTATTGGGAGAAATTTGTTTTTGTGGAGGACTTCTTGATGAAACAAACTCGCATTTGCGTTATATAAAGAGGAAAACCTCCCGAGGTTAGTCTGACGGCAAGGAGACCCTAACCCATGATCCGTTTGCCACTTAGGATATTTTTCGTCAGCACTGTGGTCTGTGCGAGCAGAGGGCGGAATTCGTTTAGACCAGCCATTGCTGGGATTCGAACCCAATGGGAGGCGAACGCTCTATCCCCTGACCCACCACGGGTCAAGTCTGGATATTAGTATTATTCAACCAATGGATATAATTAAAATCTCAAATGAATTAAAATCCTACCTTTACTGCTTTCAGTTTCTCGTAGACTCGGCCTTCTTGGCTTTTCCTTTCACGACGTCTATATCTTCGCTCCTCGTCTGAATCTCGACTGCGACTTCTTTCCTTTTTCCGAGATTGGGAACGATGTTTGGCCGGTGTCTTCTGGCGGGCCATTTTACTTTCTTGCAACCAGCGAGCGATTTCTGCTCGCCGGCGGCAACTTAACCGACGACGAAACACGCCTAAATATAATTTTGAGACACAAAAACAGTTTCTTTCCAATATTGCGATACACTGACAATATGTTTTGGATGTCTTGAGGTAATGACAGTACCTTTCTGATGTTGTGACACACTGGCAATGTTTTTCTGAAGGTTGTGATACACAGATTATTTGTTTTCCAATTTCGTGACACGGACAAGACAGATGTTGTAAAACGCGTTTAATTTCTTTAGATTCTCCTTTTTCGTTGATATATCGTATTTTTTTAAAGCAATTAAAATTTAAAAAAATACTTGATATTTCGCTAATCAAATATGCTTCTGCGCCAGTCCTATTTCCAATAGTTCAAAAGACGAAATAAAGATATAAATAGGAATTAAAAATATTATCAACGCAAATATTTGAGAAAAATATTACTAATAAATCACAAACGCAAAGTAAAAATTTTTAAAAATCATGTTAAATCACACTAAAAATATAAAATTAAGCAGCATCGCTTCTATTTAAGACACAACTCAAAACGTTATTTTTAAGTTTATAATTTCCGATGCGACATTCTTCAAACCACATCATCGAAGTTACTTTTATTTAGTGTACTTCAATGCGAAATGACAGTAAAAAAGTTAAAAAACATAATTTTTATCTTGGAGAACTAAACTAGAAACAATTAATCTATGAAATTGAATAACAGCAAAAAGATTATAATCTCCTAAAGCATTGTCGTCAAAGTACCTCCAATGCAAATTTTATATCATAATAATAGCCGTAAAATATTCATTTTATATTCAAATATTCATTTCAAAATTCTTTAAAATTAACTGCAATCATAAAATTCCGTTGATTTGAATGTAGTCCATAATTACATCACCACAACTTACAAATATTGATCCAGTTCATTTTCAATCCAAAGTTAAACCTCAGAGTAGTAAACAAACCACAAACGTAAACTCAAATTGCACGTATCCAAAGCAAACCATTATTTGAAACATTACACGCTTTCGATATAAAACAATATATTCAAGAGCATAACTTACTAACCAGTGTCCACTAATAATACTATTTCCGAAGAAGCGACTGAGAAAAAGCAGTTCTAAATTGCAAAGAGCTGAATATACCCAGTACTGGGATAAAAATCCTCACTAATTAAATTAACTGTAAGGAATTCTTTGGGAGCAATAAATCGACGCCAAGGCACAAACAGGTACTAACTCAAGTTTAATTATGTTTGCCCACGCGATTGATGATTGATACGCGATATGCTTAAAAAAAAAAACACATACAAATTTGTCTGTTACGTCAGAGTTAAGACCCGCTATAGGCACAATCCATCAAAGACGTAAACCACAAGAAAAAAAAATTTTGAGTTTTTCCAGACTCCTGTCAAATGAAAGAATGATTCCGTAACCTATACCATTCGAAAATGTCTGGGAATTCCACGTAGTGAAGAAAATAATGAAAAAATAATTAAATTAAAACTTGAAGCAACACCACACGAAGAATAGTAAGAAAAAGAATTTCCAACATTCCATCGAAATTTGACATGATAAAATAAAATTTATCATTATCAGACGCTTAAGAATTAAAAAAAAACGTAAAAACATTTTTTTGAAAACAAAAGAGCGTTATATATATTTAAATGCCTTAGGATACTATACCGCGGGTAATACTTCACAATTCAAAACAAATTCAGTTTTACTTTCATTGGGTACTTTAAAATTTTAAATATAAAAGAAATTGGGCAAATATAGAGAAACCATGAAATTTCAGATATTGACAAAAGTTTTCAAAATATCAAAATTAAAACAAATTATTCCAGAATCCACACGGTGTAATCCTAAGTAATCGTGTCATAATAAGTTTGCACTTTGATATTTTGAGAAACAAAATTCAGAATTTTGGTACTTCATAGTTTACTCTAGATTGGGTCTGGACTAAGTTTTCCTATATTTTAAATGCTAATGTAGTCGAAAGAAAAATTCACCATGAGTTTCTCCTGAGATATAAGCGCCCTGTTTAAGAACAAAATACGGCTCTAGTGAAGAATCGGGGGTCTTTGGGTTGGCGATCATTTTCGTTCAGTTTTGCTGTAATCCCATTTCTGGTTACCATGATATACTTTGCGGATTTTGCTTTCAATGACGTCTCATTTGGGATGGAGCAATTTTTGTTTACCTTTATGTAATTGCATCTTGGTTTATTAAGATACAAATTCGTCTATTTGCAAATCGCCAAAAATGAAAGCAGCCCCCAATTGCAAACTATAACCCAAAACACGGATATTTGATTTTGGCACAAATAAAACTTTTCGGGAGACAAAATTTTTAGAAAAAAAAAAGAACTTAAAATTGTAAAAAAGACTATCCAAGGTTATTGTTTTCAATCTGATACTTTCAAAGTTCCCGAAAAATTATCATAAATAGCACAACAAACATCTTAATGCGGACATGAAAATAATGGTATTTTTTACCTACATCGCTTACCAGAACAACTTAGAAACGCTTATCATTATATTCATTCGTTTATTATATTAACAGTTATTACTAACGTTTATTACATTTTCAATGGAAAGCCTGGAAGTGACGTAGTGTAGATATCTCGATCCTGATTGGTTGTTGAAACATGGCATTTGTTTACAATAGCAACGGCTCTTTCCATTCTATTTCGAGTAAGTCAAGCCCATCAAGCATCAATTCCCTTAAGTGACACATTCTAAAATCTTTCACTAAGATTCTTTGTCAAAGATTTCAAATCTTTTTTTATGTATTTACACAGAAACTTAACAAAAAGACAGGCACGAAGCCATGTAGAACATAAACAAACTAATTGTGCATCGAAGTTGTCAGGTACACAAAACAAAAATATATTACAGTTACAATAAAATACATAAATAATAAATCTAAGTTAAATAAAAGAAGTTGACGAGAAAGAATTATATTTCCACCAATTTGATGTGCGATACGGCTCTGTATTTAATTAACTAATAGTTAATTAACATTCTAACTTATGTTAGCTGGCGTTGACGTCATAAATCACTTATGTGGGTATGGGAGGTCTTCTTAGTCTAGAAGTGCAAGTACCCAATTTTACATTCCATAACACTGTAAAATATAATCCTTAATTTAATAAAGGCTGATAACAAATGGGCTTTACTAAGATGTATAGAACAATTAATCCCCCCAAGTTTCAAATGATTTTTATACAAAAAAAATCAGAACACTGTTTCAGAAATCTCAACAATACTAATAGAATAAACTTAGTCTATAAATTTATAAATTCTTGACAATTCCAATTACTTCTCACTGCAAGCGATAATTCTTACTGAATAAAATGAGAAAATCCTTTTATCATTTCAATACAATCATTCGAAATTAATTTTTAAAAAAAGGAAACTTAAGAACATTTGTTAATAATTCACAGCCAAGTATATTACGTCTTAAATAAGTAATAAAGTCAGTTCGTTTAAATGGATACAATATTTAAATTCAGTGTTTTAGAACAAAAGGAAGAAAAAAAATGGCGCTGTTAAGATAATTGAATTACGAAAAGATTAAGCTTGTATCAATAGAGACGGAAGCAACAATCACGATTTCGAAACGGAATGAAAGATTTGGGAATGAAATATTCCGTCTGGATTTATTATTAAGAAAACAAACAACGGGAGCGATTTTTCCGGATCAATTTCCAGACGGATCGATAAAGAGAAGTAATTTTCTTCATTACTGTAACAAGTATACTAAAAAAAAATTAGAACGATAAAGACTGAAAGAGATTAGGTACAGAAATAAAAGGATGCTGGAAGAAAATTGTCTGAATTGTTCGTATTTTAGAAGCACTCAAAGTTTAAAAGTGGAAAAAAATACCACTTTTTTGAGTTATATAAAAGAAAGAAACATACCACAACCTATGATTATAGGAATAAAGTTGGAGCAAAAGGAAAATTGGTTTTTGGTTCCCAAAGCTCCAACATTCTGCGCCAATTCATAAGCGTCAATTAAAGTTACATTAATTCTATTTCGTTTGCTGAGAAATATTTCCATTTCTTTGCTTAGTGCTAATTTAAAGGTGAAAAAAACTTGCAGATTAGCAAACGGTTTGAATGTGAAAAAAAAAATATATCTTTCACAACTGTTATTGTGTTTTTTAAATGCTTAGAAGAAATTTTTAAAAGGTTTCTTTTTTTTTTTTTTTTTTTTTTTTTTTGGCTTTAAAATATTTTTTTTTTTAACCCGAGGGAATTGCATAAAGAAATCTTCAAATGACTTTTCGACTAACTGCTTAAAAAAAACTAATCAAGGCAATCTACGGTGTGTTTTTTCCGAGTAAAAAAGAAAAAAATATTAAATATCAAAGTTTAAAATATTCGCTTCAATTAATTTCAAAGTATTATTTTGCACTTTAAACAGAATGTCTAAGATTGAATGTGTTTAGTACAGTAGTCGGAAGTAGCGAAAATACTGTAGTCGGTACTTTTTTCTGTCGTTTGTAGTGTAGTGCTCGACTTTTTTAAAAAAAAAAGATAGTGCAATGAGTACTGCGTAAAAAAAAACAAAAAAATAAAAAAAAAAAACAGTAGTTAAAAAAAGTGACTCCTGGAAACTACTTTGTTTCTTTACTCAACTAACGTAAAAAGTTCAAACGCAAAAAATTTTTCGAATCTGATTGGTGCAAATCCTTCGCGTTCTCATCAGTGCAAACAATAAGAATGTCTCTGTGGCCGAGTATTAATAAGGTCTACGACTGATGCTCGGAAAAAACGGTGCGAAATTGGTCGAATTGTTCCTGAGAAATCGAATTATAAATATATCTGATTTTTTAAAATTTGATTTCACAGGAACTATAAAGTAACGTTTTTGTGTCTAATTTCGTAACTTAAAATATCGTCTGCATTAATTAATTAGCATAGTTGAGGTCACCCCCTCAACCCATTAAGATTGAATACTAGAACGTGCAGATTCGATCATGAGATCAAAGGTTATTTAGGGTAGTCTGCTGATCAATTAAATCACAAATATTTGATCGGAGTACCGGGCAAATGTATACCAGGTATACTTAACTAGATCTAGTATATATTTCGGACATTTACCAAAGCGACTATGTGATTGTCAACATTCACCGGTGGAAGTCAACAACCACCAATTTCAGTCATTCACTGGAGCAGCGCCATCTGTAACTTTTAATGAATGCGCATGCGCTCAATGAACCAGGAAGAACAGTATGTAACCATATGATGATGTGAGAACATCTCATCATCATAACTAAATCTAAAGTTCCCTGGTTCGTTCCCGGGTTTCGGCACCATGTTGTCCTTTACAAAAAAAAACGCATTTAATGGTTCCTCAAATGTGTTTATTTTGTAAAGGAAGTTTGGCAATGTTATGAAATGACAATGTTCTATATGCCAATTAGAGGTGTTTAAGTATGAATTTGTGATGCTTTTTATTTTTTTTATTTATTTATTTTTTTTTTTTGTCTAAAATATGTCTAAATTTAATTTAACATAATATTACTAAATTTAATTAAATAAAAATATGTCTAAAATTTAATTTAACGATTTATTTTAAAACAGACCATAATTTAATTTAATTTAAAAAAAAATAAAAAATTTAAAAAAAACAAAAACATTTTTACTCATTTTTTAATTCGAAAATATAACACAAACATATTTTTTCAAAATATAAATAAATATATATTTGTCTTTTCTTCGTTCCTAATTTTTTAAAAAATATCAATCTTAATTAATAACTTAATAATTTAATAATTAAAATAAAAAAATTCATTGCGACCTTCAAAAAACCTTTTTTCGAAAACCTGGAAGAAAAAAAAGTTCCACAGTTCTATTCTATGTACATTTATATTTAATTAATAATTAAAATGTTTAATTTCATTTCTCAATTTTGGCTCTTCACGCTAGCCAATTATCTTTCGCATAAAATATTTCGATCATATCAATTAAATCATTATCTTTCCAAATAATACTTTTAACCAGACGAAGTTTAAACCGAATACACCAATAAACTGAGTTTAATACTTTCACCCGCTCCAGAAATTTCAGAACATGATTCAACTCTCCATAATCACAATGGTATAACATAATCGCTCACTGCAAAATCAGGACTTTATTGCTTCCACAATCAGATGCATAGAACGTCGCTAAATCCTCCCCCACCCCCCTTCTGAAAGCAAAACTCATTTCGTATGCATCAGAGCACAATGTGGAGCTTCGAGCACAAAACATTTCATAACAGTTTGCGCTCAATATGGCGGAAGAACCACCAGGGCATTCGAATGTTCCTTGTTCTGCAGTGAGATTCAAATGGACCATGCCCCCCAGATTCGACTGCCCAGTGGTCAAATCTTAACGAGATGAGTTAATGCGGTCTTCCGGCGATGAGGAGAGTATGCTTCAAGAAGTTTTGGTTGAGGGAGCAGCCAAGATGCAAACTAATGTCCACTCTGGTGGTCATTAAACAGGAAGGAATCTGCTGGGAGGGTTTCCTTATTAAGAATTAATTCATGAGGAAAGGCACAATTGGCGAGTTAAGCTGTTCAGTGAGTTGAGAAATGAGTGTTTAATTACAGTACTTAACATACGTTCATCGCAATGGATAATTTTAAAATTTCTTGTTAGCAAACAGATGTAAAGAGAATGTACATTGCAAGAATAGAAACGGAACAACTTCAATAATTTTTGATTTTAATGATCGGATTTTCGTGTACTAAGACTAGTCTAAAAGCCTCACTTTCAATAAGCTAATTAATTAGTGCAAACGACATTTTAAGTTACGAAATCAGACACCGAAAGCTTCACTTTAATATGCTAATTAATTAGTGCAAACGACATTTTAAATTACGAAATCGGACACCGAAAGCTTCACTTTAATATGCTAATTAATTAGTGCAAACGACATTTTAAATTACGAAATCAGACACCGAAAGCTTCACTTTAATATGCTAATTAATTAGTGCAAACGACATTTTAAGTTACGAAATCAGAAAGCGAAAGCTTCACTTTAATATGCTAATTAATTAGTGCAAACGACATTTTAAATTACGAAATCAGACACCGAAAGCTTCACTTTAATATGCTAATTAATTAGTGCAAACGACATTTTAAGTTACGAAATCAGAAAGCGAAAGCTTTACTTTAATATGCTAATTAATTAGTGCAAACGACATTTTAAGTTACGAAATCAGACACCGAAAGCTTCACTTTAATATGCCGATTAATTAGTGCAAGCGACATTTTAAGTTACGAAATCGGACGCCGAAAGTCTAACTTTAAATATGCTAAATAATTAGTGCAAAACACAATTTAAGTTACGAAATCAGACACAGAAACGTAGTCTCTCTGAATTAATTTTTTTCAAGGGATTTGAATTCTTGACCTTCATATCATGGGGGTAGCCGCAATTTAGGCAGGAGAGTAGTCGTTAGTTTCACTTTATGCGTATCTCATTAAAACTCGAAAAAATTTTGGATTGAAAAAAAATTTCGCAAACAATTATAAAATTCCTTTAGCAAAAGATCATTTAGGGTAAAAAAAAAGCTTATAATTATTTTTTTAGTATTTTATTAAATAATATGAAACATTTTGATTTGTAACTATACTAATTTTTGCATCAATTAGGGAATGTAATTTTAAATTATAAAATATAAAATTTGAACAAAATCGGTCAAATAATTTCTGAGTATAAAAATTTAAAAAAAAAAAAAAATCGTATCTTTAAAATTTAATTTTGAGAGAACTAACTAATTTTGTTCAAGTTTCGTATTTTAAATATTAATTATAATATAAAATAAAATATTAAGTATAATAATACCTTTATTCATTTATATTCAAAAAAATTAACGCCTTACTTAGAGTGGTTATAACGCACAACAATCCATGTGGGTTTTTTTTCTTTTGAAATATTACAAATATTCCATTAAAAACTCGAACCTAAAACAACACCCCGTCAGCGTACGTATTGATGAATAGACTTAGGTTCAGAAACAATACTCACATGAAGTACTTTATATGTAACATAAAAGGTTCTTTTAATCGTTTTATGTTATCCTAAGTAAATATTCTAATCGAAATACTTTCTCACACTTTTAAAAGCCACATCCTGTTCTTAAATCTATTTTTGGCTCAGGCATGCATTTGATTAAAAGCAGGACATTTTTCCCTTTTACTCTCCGTGGGAATCGCCAGACCTATTGGATAAACCAATAGTAATTTCTAAGATTTCACTCTTTCCTTAAATTGAAACATTTTAAGGATTTACTTTGCAAGATTTTCTCTAACATATAACCAAGGAGCGCAACTTTTCGTACTCACTCTCATGACTGCTCAGACAAATAATTAATAAATAAACTTTGTACCCTCCTTCCCTGCCTAAGACCGGTTTTAATCCTTCCACTCGGCAACGACGTTTATATATATATATATATATATATATATATATATATATATATATATATATATATATATATATATATATATATATATATATATATATATATATATATATATATATATATATATATATATATATATATATATATATATATATATATATATATATATATATATATATATACCAAATACTCAATATTTTATGAGCTCAAATATTTTAAATTGCGTTTTTTTTTTTCCTTAACTCTAACAAGCATAACAATAAAATATACTAAGCTATCTTAGTAGACTAAACAAATATCTAAGATACATCCCAAACATAATAGTACAATGAAGTACATATACCTGCCACCTAATATCTCCTACTCTCGACAACACAGCACCAATTTATTACTAAATAATCCCTAAATCCCTGAAACAGAGAGAAGTATACATGAAAAAAGGGAAAAGTAAAAATTTAACGGGAGAGAGATAATCATGGTCAAGAAAAATAGGAAGAAAAATAATCGAAACTTGTTTTTTGTTCCAGAAAAGGCTGTATTAGCTTTCCCATAACGTTTTCCC
The DNA here is from genome assembly GCA_949128135.1 of Parasteatoda lunata. Taxonomy (NCBI): domain Eukaryota; kingdom Metazoa; phylum Arthropoda; class Arachnida; order Araneae; family Theridiidae; genus Parasteatoda; species Parasteatoda lunata. The sequence continues at coordinate 91,076,061 of OX421970.1, read as the reverse complement.
ATTTTATGAGAATATGTCCCAGTAACAAAGCAAGAAAATAATCAATCAATTGGAAGGATATGAGAGATGTTTTTCACTAAAGGAAATACTATTATCAAATGTCTGCAAAAAAATAAAAATAAAAAAGAGGGTGTTTTTTTCTTTGAAGCGTGCAAATATTCCATTAAAAACTCGAACCTAAAACACCCCGTCAGTCTATGGATGATTAATCATTGTATGATATATAATGATGAATCCAAAAAGCGATTACGAAAAAAAAAAAAAAAATTTTTCAGAATGGTGAAAGGATGCTTTGCACAAAATATTTTCAAGAAAGAATAAAACTGGAAACAATGTCTCCTCTTGGAAAGTTTTGGCGATAAATTATTCATTTTTATGGCTTGACATGACGTGAAATTTTCTTCAACACTGTTTCATAAGATGTAGGATTTCAAAAAAATCTAATGATCAGAAGCATCTAAAACTGGATCCAGTTTTAGATGCTACAACTTCGGGATACAGAAAAATGGCTGCATTAATTCTCGATGTTAATATTCGAACGCATAAGGAAGGAAAATTCCAAAGTTTATTGACTAAATTCACGTAGATGTGGAGAGTTAGTGAATTAATCAAGCTATATAAAGGGAAGGGGGAAAAAACGTTCATCAAATACTTGCCATTATTTACTGAAAATCATTTTTAAACGCATATTTATTCAAATTTGCACACAAAAATTGGTTTAGATACTAGGAAAAGGTCAGTTGGTCTATTTATTCCCGCGAAAAATTCCACATTCGGTACATGTCAATTTTTTTCCGTGAAAATCGACGTTCATAGTCAATTCGCTGAATTTCGACATTTTACGCAATCGATTTGATAAATGTCCGAAATTCAATCGAAGTTAAAACCTTAATATTTTGCTCCAACACCAAAAAATATCGACATTAATAAGTGAATGGAGAATAATAATTAAAAAAAAAAGGTTGATTTACATTATTTTCCCCTTATAATTTCTTCATCAAAACTTCAAACCATCCCTCCATTAAATGCAGCCAACTTTCATTCTAATTTCAGGCATTTATATTTCGCTCCTACGCAGGAGAATGTCGACATTCAGCTGTGAATGTTTAATAAAAAGTAAATTTATATTATTTTCCCCGCACAATTTTTTTTTTCTTTCTTTTAAAGCATTCTGAATATTGTCATTATGTCAGTGAAAAATAATGATATTTAACGAAATTAGTTTTTCACCATTTACCGCCCATACTATGTTGAATGAGTACAATTACTGCTGCGAGAAAGACATAATGAAATTAAAAATAAATTACCGAATAATCAAAAAAAGGCAACTATGTAAAGTTCAACAATTTCGAACCTTCACAGTAACATAAACTTAAGGTTTGCTTTTGGAGTAATCTATGGCCAGAAATACTATTTTTTTTAACGTGAAAATAAAGTTCTATTTTTGGGAAAGGGAAAAAAACTATCTTTCAAAGAGTTTTAGTTTTAAAAAATTATGAATTGAAGAAATGTTTGACTCCGTTTTGCATCAGTTTCGTTTGTTAGCTCCGTTTAGAAAAAATTTTGTACAGGATACATTTTAAAAATTTTAAAAAAAATAGTCTAAAGGGCCCAATATTTTTCTTTGAAAAATAAAAAAATTATTGTAAAAGGCCCAATATTCTTGATTTTAAAAATGGTAAATATTGGACATCTTGCAAAAAACAAAATGTCGAGACAAAACTATCTTGTGTGAAAAGGTAAAGAAAAAAAAAATATTAAGGTGAAAAAAAAAATTTTTAAACAGTCCATTAAAGGACCCAGACCTTTTTTTAAGGGGTCTTTCATTAATGATGTCACGTGTGAAGGCGAATGAAGGGGTAAGAGAAATTGTATGTGTGAGTTTTTGACATCACACAATTTGTTCGAAACATAATCATTTAAAATCAGCAAATTAAATATTTTTGTATTAGGATTTTTAGACTTGTTTTTCTTCTCAATTTACGCTTATTTAAAAAAGACAAAAAAAAAAAAAAAAAAAAAAAAAAAAACACGCTGCTTTCTTTTGGATGCACATTAAGTGCTCAAAAATATGCACCCATTCTGGAGACTCGCTGGAAATGAATGAGGGAAAAAAGGGATTTGAAACAGAAAAAAATTCAAAGAAACAAGAGTCACGTTAACTCATCTTTATGACCTGGAATTTTGTTTCATTCATGTGTCTCACTACCTACCTCTAAATAGCGCTTGGAAAAACTTTTCACCCTGATTTTTCACTCTTGACCACCATGGTTTTTCTACTTTTAATTTTTTTACCCGAGTTTCCCTCTTGGCTCCAAAGGTTTGTTTAATTTTTGTTTTTCCCCTTTTTTTCCATTTTTGTAAGCAGCTCTACGTTTTCTGTCTTCTTCAACGTTTGGCGAGTTCTAGGCATGGGGGCCTATTTTTGAGCGCTCGAAACATGTCGGTATTTATAATCCTCATCATAATCTTCATATTTTTGTAAGCAAATAAAGTTTTATATCACGTATAACAGGCCGGGATAGCCTGGTTGTAGGGCACTGGGTCCATGTTCAAGGTGGGGTCGTGGGTTCGATCCCCGCCGACCGAAGACTCCCCATGTAGTAAATGGTGACTGATTCACCTCAAATCTGACGAGTCACAAAGTCCTACATGTTCCAAAAACAAATCATACCTCTGGGGGTACAGAAACAGGAGTTACCTTGTCTTCTGAATTGGTTCAAAACTACAAGGCTACGAAGTTGAACATTAGTAGTCGTAAACCCAAAATTGGGTCGGCTGTTCAACGACGGTTATAACATAAAATATATTAGTAGGGATTATTTTCACAAAAATATCAACATACCAAAGAAGAATTCTCAGATATATCATATTTTGCCTTTAAACGCCAGGCTTTATCTATAAAATGTCTAGGTATTCTATAGAATGGCACTGTTTCATAGTTTCATGCATTGCAATTTGCATATTTAAAACAATGCTCATTTTTGCAAAGAAACAAAATAAAATGACAAACATATAGTATAAGGGTAAAAGCCCAAATGTTATATTTAAATAAAAGCTCTCTGAGAGAGTTCTATTTAGTTTCCGTAAAAAGACATAAGGAAAGTACTTTCGAATCTAGGTTTTTCTCCGGGAAAAAAAAAGTTTTTCGGGGGAAAAATAGAGGAATCGATCGGGTTGGTTAATCTTTTCCGACGAAGAAGGCGGCATTTAATCCAGAGGCAGTTCAAACAGTATCGCCCATGAGAGATAAAAACAAGGAAAAATAAAATCCTTCCCTAATCCGCTTAAACTAGCACTACATGGAAAGCAAATTGTTCTTTTTTTTTTTCCATTCCATTCGTAAGAGACAACCAAATATCATTTTTTTTTATCATCATAACAATAGTTATAAGGTAATACAAAAAGATGAAATAAAAAGTAGCGAGATAGTGATGATTGCTTTCAGATCTTATTTTATCACTTGTTTTGCTTCGCTCAAGAAATTCGCCAGGAAAAAAATGGATTTATCGATTCTCTGACATGTGAAAATGAAACGGATTTGTTTCTTTCTTTGTGGGGAGAAGGGGGGGGAGGAGATAACATGTCGCTATGAAAAATTGACAAAATATGTTATTTAATGCAATGAAAATGCTGGTGACTTTTTTGCAGACGAAAAAAAAAAAAAAACACTTTGTACAGCTATTTTAAAATTCTAAATAACAATAAACACACACTCCATACGATATATCTAAACAATGTCGTTTCTAGTGAAATGTTACAAGATCTATGTATTATATATATATATATACATACATAGAATAGAAATAAAATAAAATAGAAAAACTTTTAATGGGAAAACGTAAAGGTCTTCATAAGGACACATTCCTTACGATAAATGCGATATTTCTGAATAAAGAATAATTAAATGATTATCCTAAAATAAAAATTACTCTTATTTATATATATATATATATATATATATATATATATATATATATATATATATATATATATATATATATATATATATATATATATATATATATATATATATATATATATATACTGACGCTCTAATTACAATCAAAAATATATTTTGGTATTTTTTAATTATAAAGAGTAGTCTAATATGTAGTTACTAAAAAAATCTGTAAGATTACCGAATTATGTTTGTAGTAAAATATAAAATATAAAAAAAGTAGTTTGAAATCTGTTTTTCATTCATATTTAAAAATTTATCAATAATTAATTTCGTAAACTAAAGAAATTTCAATTAATAAGCTCAAGCCTTTGTTGATCGAAGGACCGGTATATCAATAAGTATAATTGGCTCCATCATCTACAGGTTTTAGTTGGGCCAATGAGCCTTTGCGTCTAGTAAATTCCAGACCAGTGGTCAGAAGTAGTGAAACTATAGTAGTCGCTTTTTTTTTTCGTTATTTGAAGTGTAGTGAGCTACTTTATTAAAAAGGTAGTGTAGTGAGTAGTGCGAAACAAAACAACAAAAAAACAGTTTGCAACGAGTCTTGGCAATTACTTTTAACAGTTAGTTTAGTGAAGAAACACGGTCCTGACGAATCGAATTTTTTGAAATTGATGGGGTACAAATCTTCACAGGACCGCCAATGAATGCAATGCAAATGACTCAGTAGCTGTAGATTAGATTTAACAGAAATTAACGTATTTAAAATCACGTTGAACCAATCGAATTATATTCAAAGAAATTGGATGGCTCACTGATAATAAACGTAAAATTTAGCATCTTAATATAATACAATTTATTATTATTATTTACTTTATTTGATATTTAAATCTCTGTCACAGAATAACAAGTCTGAATTTCTTCGTAATTCTGAACATTACGTATTCTCCATAATTTTTCCTTCCAATGTCACTTTAATGACATTTCTTTTTTTTTTTATTATTATTATTATTAATTTATAATTTTTTTAACGTTTTGATGACTGCGCGTATTATAACACTTGTTATTCTGATCCATCAGTTGTACCAATGGAATTAATATTCAAAGCAATTCCATGCCCTGACTTAACGGAACATTAAACATCTAAATATAATAAAATCTAAATTTATCGAAAGGGTAGTTTGCTTTTTTTTTTAATTAGTTTACAAAAATTTTAATATTGTATTTCTTAAATTTCTTTTGTGTCATAAATTTTTAAAGTTTTTTTTTCCCTTCTTAAACCTATAATAGATGCGAAATTGACAAGTTCAGATAATTACAGATTAGAGACATCTTTGATTTCCTTACATTATTCACCCTAACTAAAACCGAACAATCATAGAAATGTATGAATTACGGGTACTCACCGATTCTTCGACAGGGTCGACGAGAGCTTCAGAAAAACAAGGTTTGTCATTCCATTTGGAAGGGGTGTTGGCTTCAGCATCGCCATTTTCCATAGGGTGATGATGATTATTCTCGCTCACCCTGCAATTAAGAATAAAACATCAAAAATGGAATGACAGGAATATGTAACGCATTATTATTCGAAAATAGTAACCATAATGATATTTAAAACATTTATTACATTATCCCAGCTTACAAAGTAATCCAGATTACCTGACATCAACTTCTTAAGAAGAAACATAATCCTAGCTATACATAGAGAGGGCAAGAATTTCCCACTTGAAACTTTGCTCGTGTTTGCGGACCCATTAGACAAAATGACAATAATTAACCTTCTCTTATAACTAACCTTCTCGATAATAGCCAAATCGATGCACTCTAAGCATCAGATGAGTTGCTTAAAAGTATGAATTTCAAGAAATCTTGTCTAAAAAGTATGAATCTCAAGAAATATGCATCAGATCAAAATCTTAAAAATAAACGTGCGAAATATATTCAAAAGGTGCAACGAATAAAACCAAACTCAATCCCAGTAAAGGGGTGTACCTCGGCTTCTAAATCTGAAAAAGAATAACATATATTGTTACGCAGCCGGCATAGTGGAAGTAAAAAAAAAAAAAAATTAAAAAAAAGACTATGCACAAGATTAAACAATACAAAATTTGAATAAAACGTACCTTTTATTTTAAATTTTTGAAATAATCAACAGAAAAGTGTGATTAGAAATAAAATCCAAAATTCTTTTAGTCGAAATGAATTAAAATTCTTAAATACATATTTACACATAGAGAAAAGAAATAAAGAATGTGAAAAAGTTGCTATTTTTACGCAAATCATCTTTTCGTTTCATGTTAAAACTACATTTTTTACCTAGACATATTTTTTTAACTTCATTCCCCTTCACTCTATACATACTTTTTTTTATTGTCTTTTAAAAACTCACCCCTTAAAAGGTAAAACCCTATCTATAATATTAGGTTAAGAGAAAAAAATCCAAACTAAACTAAAGTATCTTTAACCAATGCTGAATTAAAAAAGGGGAGCTCAATAACCCCCTCAAATATCGAGAGAAGACTATATTTCCATATAATTTCTCCATAGATTTCCTAGTTTCCAATTTTTGGATTAAAATCTCCTTATATGATAAATATGTTATCAGTTTAATTATGTTATTTGTTATTAGCTTAATATGTTGATATTTTATTTAATTATAACTGGAAAAAAATTTATAAAACTAAAAAAATATTTAATTTTAATTGTTATGTAATTAACATATTACTCCCGCAACAACCAGCTTTTAATTTTTAGAAAATTCTAAAAATTAGACATTAGAGTGATTAAATGAACAAAAGACTTATTTTTCCAAAAATTATTGAAACAGCTTGATTTTTTTTTAAACTTAAGTTTTAAGTAAAGTTTAAACCAAATTGAGTTTTTTTCTTTAGAAAACCAAGCTTAGTTTTTTTTAAGTAAAATTTTATTTACTAATTTAATTTTAAAATATTTATAAATATTTTAAGTTTGATTATAATCCAATAAAAAAAAAAATTCCGATTTTCGCGTTCGATCAAACCTGATAGCAAATAGAAACCATAGAAATCTTTATAATTTGTAATTATTATTTTTTAATCAAATATTTTTAACATCGAAAATATTCTTTTACTTTCAATTTTTATTTATTTGTTTCATTTACTATTGAGTTATATTACTAATTCCATATTTCTTCCCCGTTCTAAGAGTGTTTGAAATATGTGTAGTGCTGCCATCTATTGTCAGGGAAAAGAGACTACGCAGTCAGTACTAGAAAAGAATAATGTTTAACTACCATCTGAGCTACTTTTTAAATTTAAAATCGTAAAATAAATCAATGCAATGTGTTAGTTAGTACTTAGTACAATAAAAGAGTTAAGTTTAGACACAAAAGTTTTAAAATAAATAATATAGCAAAGACTCTTATAACAAATTTATAAACACAATTGGCGAAAAACAATTTAAATCTGAACTAACTGATGATCTTATATTGGCCAATTCAATCATAAAAATTCAAAAGTTAAGCAGTAACCATAACTACTACAGACATTACTCGGATATTGCGGACATTACCATATAAGGATAGACTTTCTGGTGTTAGTTAACTAAAGCCATTTGAAATCAGAGACTGAGTACTAAAAACATGTTAATTAAACAAATGGATTAAATTATTAATATTAATAATAACTGAAATAAGAATAAAGTTGTTTCTTAACATTAAAATAAAAGAAATAAAAAATCCAAAGCGATAATTCCTAGTGTCACCTCTGAGTGTAGCCATTGGAGTACCAATGACTATACTAGATTATATTTTACTATAAATTTGATTAATTTTTATTCCTTGCTAATCGTGCCCACTGTCGTGTTTACCCCAAATAGAAAATTCACGTCAACTCTGTATCTTTTATTAAATGGAAGTAGATGACATAGTACCGTCTTTACGCATGGGCACCACCGGGCAGTGCCCAAGAGCCCCATGAACTTGGGCCCTTGAGAATCTTTCACTTTTTATAAATTCTAATCACTTTTATCACTAATATAAATCACTTTTTATAAATTGTATTTAAAAAAAAAAACTAAATTGGCATATATATATATATATAAATAAATATATCCTATTGTATAAAGTGTGTCATTTGTTTTTCTTTCTACAAATAGTGATAGATTATCATGCAAACAATAATACATAATTTGAATAGTTTATCACCAGGGAAACTTTAAAAAAAACAACCGAAATCTATTTTTCTACGTTCCAATGAAACTTTTATGTGAATTCAGTTTTTTTTAGTGTCAACTAAATCAAAAAATCAAAATGTATTTAAATTTGTTCAAATTATTGCACAGGTTAAAAATGCAGGGGTAATTGTGAGCCCAACTCAAAAATCCTGAAAATTTCTTGAGTAAAATCATTAATGACGCATTTCAAAAAATTAATGTCTATACAAATTTAAACCATTGATATTTTCAAAACACGAAATTCTAAATAAATTATATGCAGCCTAATTTAAATGAATAATTTTGCATAATTTTACTTTTATCTTTAATCGCATTTATTATTCTACATGAAAAAATATTTTCAAATGAAAGAGATACCAAGTATAAATTCTAGTTCTAATATTTTTTAAATAATGTAGATAAAAAAATTTACACATAAATGTGATCGATGATTTCTTGAAACTTCCGAACCTTGGATTTCCGGAAACTTCTGGATTTCCGGAAAACCGGATTTTTTCCTGGAATACAATCATCCCTGAATATGCTTTATTTTTTGTATGTAAAGTTTTTTAGCTCGATTTTAAGCAGTATGACCTGTTATAAGGTCCCAAAACATTTCTGTGCCCCTGCCCGGACGCCTTGCGCGTTATTAAGACGGCCCTAAGATGAAAAAAAAATAAATAAAAGCAATGCATTTATTAGACAAAAATTAGAAATTTATTAACTTTTCTGTTTATTTATATTTTATAACCGTCGTTGAACAGCCGACCCAATTTTGGGTTTACGACTACTAACGTTCAACTCCGTAGCCTTGTAATTTTGAACCCAATCCAGAAGACAAGGGAACTCTTGAATTTATTTATTTCACTATTAACTGATTATCAAAGCATAAAATAGAAAACTCACAACGATCGCTTGCTACCAGTTTCAGCCAACGGTAGCAAGTATCTGGTCTGACAAGTTTGTTAGTTTTTGTTTTTATAGTTATTGTAATTATTATGAGTCAAAATTCGCAACGCGAGTATTGTCCAATGATCACGAGAACTCTTCCAATAACCAGGCTCGCGTGCTGGCGGTTACGAAGATAACTCACCGAAATTATTAAATTACCTGTTGGATAGTTTTGGCGACAAAGATTCTAAGTTGGCGATCGCTCTGTCTCTTTCATTCTTCATTTCACTGTACTGACGCAGGGCCGACTCTCTTTGTTGAACAGCAGCCGCATTCTCACGTAGAACAGAGTCTCTTTCTTTCAACGCCAACTGTAAGCCAAGTTTGAGATTATTTGTGCTGCTCGATCCATCAAGTTCTAAACCTATAAAAGAAAAAAAATTACATTTATCAAAAATCAGAGTTTCAACCAAGAAAAATCCCGAAAGTCTCTTACAAATACGCAGATTACATCAGGTGCAACTGGTACCACTATTAAAGTTCCCACACACATGAAGAATTTGGGGCAATATAAAAGGCTCCTTTCAATTTGCTCAGGAGAGCATTTTTGGCAACAAACACCCCTCCATCTAGAGGAAATTGGATGTTTTTGTGGAGTGTTTATTCAGTGATTAGTGTTCGAGTGATCATTCAGATGATATTATGTTTGTTTTTGTTTTTTTAGGGGGGGGGGCAATTTTTGACTCCCTCTTTGTTAACAAAATTAAGCAAATTTTTAAAAAAAACCTCTCATGCTAACTCAAGAAAGTTGAAAATTTTCGTTTATGCTTTGACTTTTACTATAATCATCCACTTTTAAGAATATTAGGATGAACCTCAAATAAAAATGTAAAATGTAATTTTTAACTAAGCAAAATTCACGTTTTAATTCATTTTTTAAGACTTTGAAACTCCGTGATAAAAAAAAATTTCCAACTTTTTTTTTTCTAGAATTAACTTTGATTTCAGATTTGAAGTTTTCCAAGAAGTGCAATTATTTTTACGTCTCAAAAAATTTTAAAATTACGTAAGCACTGCTCATACTCCTCCTCCCCCCTCTAATAGAAAAAAAATCTTAACATCTTTCGCACATTGAGGTGCTTACGTAGCATTCTAACGGAGCCTTTAGCAAAAATTCTAGAAATCTGAAAAATACCTACATGGAAACAATAAGGAATGTCAATAATAGTATGGTGATTTTTTCTTTTTTTTTTAATGTTTCTCCTTTATGAATCAGTATTATTTTTCCATTAATTTTGCGTTTCAATGCATAACTTACTTTTTGACTTCAATTACTGTTGATTTTACGTATTTTATTTTTATAGATTCTCGTTTCAAAAGCATAACTATAAATAAAATTGATAGAAAACTTAATTCGAGATTGGGATTTCCGTACTGCCAAGATTTACGCAATATATTTCTACCATAATGTGCCCTGGTTAGTATCAAGTAACAGTCAATATGTGCTTTTTATATTTATTAACAAAACATAATAATAAAAAGATAACAACACAACAATTAGAATTAGACTAAAATAAATGAAAACGAAAATAATATTCATGAACAATAAAAACAGGAGCTTTCGAGATGTGCTCCTTCCAGCGTGAGTGTATCGAGAACAACTGACTAACAATATTTTTGATTGGCGACGGATTGGCTCCGCCGAAATTTATTGATTTGTAAAAAAAATAAACAGGATGCTGCAAAAAATTTTAGAAATACTAATGGGATACTTGCAAGTTACGTAGTGTTGATATATCGATCCTGATAGGTTCTTGAAACGTTGCATTTGTTTACATTACCAACGGTACTTTCCATTGAATTTCGAGTAAGTCAAGCCCGACAAGTAGCACTTCTGTTACGCGCCACATTCTATATTTTTTCCCAAAGATTTCATTTCTTTCCCTACGCATTTCTTACTTAACACAAAGACAGGCACGAAGCCATGAAGAACATAAACAAATTATGCATCAAAGTTGCCAGGTACACTAAACAGAACATACATCACTGTTACAATAAAATGCATAAACAAAGAATAAATCTAAGTTAAGTAAAAGACGTAGACGAAAAAGATAATATTTTAATAATTCGATGAGTGATACGGCACTGTATTTAATTAACTTCACGTTAATTAACATTCTAACTCATGTGGGGATACTTAGCCCAACTTCAACGCGCTATTTTATCGACTGGCGCTGCGTCATAGGTCACATGTGGGGATATTCGTGATCTTCTTTAAGTGCAAGTACCCAATTTGGAGACGCAATTCGCCAATGCTATTGTGTTCATGCTGATCATTGCGATTTTCTGATTAACAAATAAATTATAAAACAAAGAAAAAAAATATTGAAGAACGTGTAAAAACCCCTCTTAACAAAAGCTTTAAACTAGCAAATATCAGTGATGAAATCTTTTATAACATTGAAGTTTTGAAGTCAGACGACATTTTATCAATGACGAGATCTAAGCCAATGAAAAAATTCCATTTTTCGTACGACTCTAAAGAACGAACTAATTGAAAATTTCGAACGAATTTTAGGATCGGAAGCTAAATTTGCCTCCAGCAATTGTCCCAATTTCAAGACGATAAAATAAATGGTTCTAGAGTTATAAGAGAGATAGACAATTTCATCTTATTATACATAAAGGGCAAAATTAACGGTCGCCACCGGGCACATTGCGATTAAATTGCAATTAAAAAATTGCTTGACAATCGCCACTCATTTCCACTTTTCTCGACAAAAGTGCGACACATATGCGTTCGATTACATATATTTAATAAATATGGAATTATTACGAATATTTTATTCTGAAAATTCCTTTATTTGCCGCTTGCTTCTTGAAACTTTTCTTTATTTCAAAAAAATTAACCTTATGGACCTTACTACATTTTGAGAAAACTTCAAAATAAATGCCTTGTATTCACAATATTTGAAATTTTTTAAAAGTGGAAACATATGTTTTAAAAAGTGGCTACAGTTAAAAAGACAACAACTCGCCACTAGTCAATTTCAAAATTTCCTAATTTTGACCGTTTACAATTTTAATGAGATTTTTACAATGTAATATTAATGTTATGATTACAATTTAATATTAATGCTTTTTAAATTTATTTTTACTATTTGAATATTTTTGTTGGTAGTCGTATTTTTCATAATGCATATAATTTTTAATAATATAAGATATCAACAAAAACTTGACCTAGAAAATAATTGATTAAGAGAAGAAAATTAAGCAAAAACAAAAAAACAAAAAAGAATAACGGGTATTAAAAGATTGGAGAAGAAATATAACTGAGAGAGAAAGAGGTACAACAAAACGGCTATTGTCTTTCAAAGCTCGTATATCAAAGCTCGTTGAGCAAAGGACAAAAAAAGGGTAAAAGGGCAATTGGCAATAACGAGCCTTTTAGTCCGATTTCAGGCTATAAAATAGAATCTGAAGGAGAGAGAGGGAGAAAAAATCGTTCCATTTGATATGAGGCGTGCTGTTCTTTCATAAATTAACTCTTAAAACAATATTTATTATAATCGCATCGGAGGTCAAAATCAGAAAGCTAAGAACAGCTTGATCTTTTCAAAAGCTTGACCTTTTTATCTTTTATTCTACGAGAATAGCGGAATGAATTTAAGAAAATTAAATTACTCGTTCGAAACGTCTTATTTAATTAACATAATGTATTTATTATTAACAAAAGTTAGATAATTTTTCATACTATTTTAATATTTATTAATACAACCAAATAATTATTGTCATCAGTTTTTATTAATGAAAAATCGTTATCTTAATTAATGTTATTAATGAAATGTTTATAATTTTCTTACTATTTATTATAATAGCTTTACAACTTTTAATATTACTGTCATATGCGCAGTATTACTATTTATAATTACATATTTATAACTACCATTTTATTACTTTTAAATTTTTAACGCCGATTGTAACTCTAAATAATTTTTTTTCTATTTATAATTGATGTCATAAATTTACGAACGGAAATAATTATTAATATTACTTTAAATACCGTTGCGTCTACAGCCGCGCTATTTTTCTTTTTTTGTACTCGATTTAAAAAAGAAAATAAACTGGTCCTCGTCACGTGTTTGTTAAATGGGGAGTGAACTATTAAAACACTGGTATGATTGTAAAAAGAAGAATCGCAAACAAATGATGAAAGAAGAACAATAAGTGGCGATCGCAAATAGTTTACTTCTTTGGAGAGAAAAAAATGTGAAAAAATGTGTCTTGTTAACAGTCCTGATTGCATTTCTTAAACTTTCACTTCGCCGTACTACATTAACTGTTAATAGTAAAATGTATGTACAAGCACAGAACTATTCGTAAATAAAAATTAAAATATTTAAAAAAAATTAACTATCGACTTACTTAAAGTAGTTCATTTTTAATCTGTAATTCATTTATTTTTCACAGTTGCAGGTATAGATTTTGTAAAAAAGTTTGCTATCGGAAATTCTAGACTTGAAACCAAAAAAGAAAAACAATGCGCTCAACCAGATTTTCCCAGTTCTTTTTTCCCGAAAAAAAACTAGCCCCCTAAAAAAAAAAATTCGATTGCAAGATGTGAATTCATATTCTGCATCTTAAAAATATATATTTACCTAACAATCGCACCGCTGAAACTCCTCAGTTAAAAATCTCTATTGCTAGCCCTATCCCCCCCCCCCCTTTAATACAGTCTAACCCCGATATAATGAAACCGGGATATAGGGAACACTCGGTTGTAGAACATTTTTTGGAATATAGTGAAAAACTTAAGTTCGTTTATAGTGGACTCAAATTTCCTTTTCTTTCTCTAAATGTTTAGTCTATGATGTGATAAGTTCAAGAGAGCTAATATTTATGACTTTTAATTAAAAATGAAGTAAAAATGTGTTTAGAATTAGTTGTTCCGCTAAAATGAATAATGCGTATAGTTCCAAAAAACAGAAACACCTGAAAACGAATCGGTTTTTTCCGTGTTCAAAAATTCGAACTTTTAAATGAAACTTTCTTCAAAAAAGAAAAGAAAAAGAAAAAAAGAACATCTAAAATATTCCAAAATTAACAAAAATTAAAAAGATAAATTTCGAATGCATTCGTTATAGGAAAACAATCACTTCGTTATATCAAGAGTACATTGAATGTTATAACGCTCCGATTAAAAATTTCGTTTGAAGAAAAAATTCATTGAATTGAAACTATGTTGTAGAGAGATTATAATATTTAGTTAGTAAATAAAAAGCAAATTATATACTATTGCAATTACTATTTGCAACAATACTACGTCAATACTCTATAATAATATAAAATTCGAAGGTTATGGCTACAGTGAGTGAATCATCGTTCCTATTGAACTTATTGCTGGGTCCACAAACTCTTCACTATAGCGGTCTCCAACTGAATATTATTATTAAAAATCAAGAAACAATTTAAAACTTTTTAATGATCATTATTGTTATGTGAATCCGTCCCATATGCTTACATAATTTCGATGCGATTTAAGCAATTAAACATAGGTTGATAATATTGCACTAGGTTGGCAACTTTTTACAAACGTGGGGGGGAGGGGGGTGACTGCTGTAATAACTAGAATCAATTAAAACCGTCCGACTAAAATGATAAAATACGTTGTTGCTGACGATTAGGGTGAAAACTGTTTTTGGCTTAAAAAATTTTTTTTAATTATATTTTCATTAATATACATAGAAACTAAACACTATTTTTAATTATATGCTTACGTGATAGTACGTATAAAGAGCTCATTTATAAGTTCCATAATTTAAAATAACTACTTAATTAAATATTATTAGTTACATACTGAATTGTATACAGTCAAATTTATTAAGGTTTTAATTATATCATATTAAAAAATTCAATAAATAATAATTAAAAATTATAATATTTTGTAGTAAGTCGAACAATTTAAAGTATGAAAGTATTAGTAAATAGAAACGTCGTTTAAATTAAACATAATCTTAAAATTATTATTATTTTTTTTTTTTTTTAATATTTTGAATACTTTAAAGATACGAAAAATTCAAAAATGCAACATTCAAATACATATTTTTATCCACGTACTATCACCATGTAACAATTTATAATCAGCAATTATTAGTTAATTACTTAAACTCTGCCTTTTATAACCAACCTTGGATAATGTCCTGCACTTTTTTTCCAAGCTAAATTATTTGAATAAAAACTTATAATTTAAAATAATATGTACTTTCTTTAAATGGAAGCATTTATATCCTTTCACTCGGCATATGTCATTTTCATAAATCAATTAAACTTACTAGCAATTACAATTTTATAAAATTTATTATAAAAAATGTACCAACGAGATAATCATTTTCCAACACTTTTTAATTCATTTCTAGCTTTATCTACATATCACTATTAATACGAAGTAATAATTAAAGGAGAATTCTAGTCGCGTTCTTCTTTGAAAAAGTTTTCTTTAATTGACAGGGCTGAAAACACTGAAAAATGTAGTGATATTACAATTCCATTGAGCATTTGGTAAACAGAACACAATGCAATGAGATTTTCTCTTTCCTCTCTTTACTAATCGTTCTTATAATATTCAATAGATGGCAGCACTAAATTTTTATTTACTTCTTAATCTAAAACATTTTATGACTAATAAGAAAAAAGAATCCACACAGGTAGCCGGCCACGTTTTTTGGCAGGGTGGTTTCAGGCAATTCTAAGAAAACTAGTTTTTTTACACACCTCCCGTGTTTCCTGTTCATTGTATGCCGACGTAAGTCTACCTGTTAGGCGGCATTCTCCTCACCCCCTCTCCGAACAATTTGCCGTTAGAAAATAGAATATAAACAGAGGTGGGCGAACACACAGTAAGAATAAAAAAAATAAAGAAAACAGAAATTGGTGGGAAAATGACAACAAATAAACATTATTTTCTCTCTGTTTCTTTATTTCTCTTTATACATTTTGGAACTGGGCCATCGCATAGCAATTGTAGTAAATAGTAAGGTCAGTTTCAATTCTATCACGTGGCAATGTCTAGTGTTAGAATTTAAAAACTTGATTACACAGAATAGTTAATTGAGTCAGCAAGGGAATTAAGAAGGTGTAACCTCCTGGAAATCAAATAGATTAAAAATTACGTTTTTCTCTTAAAAGTTTTTTTTTTTTTTTTTAAATAACCAATAAAGTTTTTACGTATCATATTGAATTAACTCTGATTTACAATCTGAGAACAAAAATTGCAACTTTAAATGAAATCTGCTATAGTAATCTAGTATTTATTTTCAGCTAAATAGAAGAAGAAATTAATTATTTAATACAAAAAAAAAAAAAAAAAACTACACAACACTAGATGCCACAGTTCCTAAATTGCTCAAGCATGTTTAATTTTTAAAAAAACATTATAATAGACTATTTAATATTTTTTTTTTTATTTTAAAAATCTAAATGCTGTTATATACGCATTTTTTTTTATCGAAAATTGAATTAAAATTAAATTGCATTAAATTATTGTAAATGATCATGACAACTGATTCGCACATGTAAAAATATATTTGTTGAAAATAGAAAAAAATAAATGAATAAATAGATGGAAATACACGATTTATGAAAAATGTTGGTGTTTATGCGTTTCAGGGGGTTATAAAAAAATCCTTGAACTATTATTTACGCCAGTGATTCATAATTTTTGTAGGATGAGTAACTGCATTAAGATAAGCAAAGATAGCGCTAGAGGTTAAAATTTGTCGTAAGACCTTTTTGTTACTACTTACAATTTATTTTTACGCCTAAGCTTGATCAAAGCAATATTATTATACTTGCTGTGTAACAATATAACACGTTCTTTCATTTTAACTTGAACTTAATTCATTTAATTTTAACTGACAACGAATTTGAATCACTCCACAAGCATACTATAATGCTGTTAGAAAAATAACTAACGGTGATACTTTACAACAATAAGGAATAACACTCAAAACATGACAAACCTTATGTTTGTTTTCTTAATTTAATTTAACGGTCACGAACTTTTAGAACTTATAAATTAGAGAAAATTAGACGAATGGTAAAATAACGCGTACATTTATTTCACGCAACGTCGTTGAACAGCCGACCCAATTTTGAGTTTACCACTATCAATGCCTTGTAATTTTGAACCTGATATAGAAAACAATTGAACTTCTGAATCAAGTATCGGGAGAAATTTGCTTTCATGGGGACTTTACGCATTTGCGTTACATGGAGAGGAAAACCACGAAAACATCTTACGGTTAGCCTGACGGCAAGGGGACTACCGTCTACCACTGAGGATATTTTACGTCCGCACCGTAGTCTGTGCGGAATTCGAACCCGGTCACCTCGTTGGGAGCCACCACGGCTCACGCGTAAATTTAAATAGAAAACACAATAATAAAGCTTACTAAAATATAAAGCCTGTTCACACATCATCTTGTCAACATAATATAAGCGGAGAGATACACCGAAAGTTTTTTTCTGAATTTAGGAAGCTTTTTATTGTTTACATTCAGTCGCCGGTCCATAGATACTATAGCGATACGCTTTTTTTTTTTTTTTTTTTCTTGTTTTTTAATTTTTAAATGTTGCTTCCCTAAATTAATGAGTACTTAAATATCTTCCCTAGTTGTACCCCTTCAGATAATATCTACAGTCATCCTACTATCTAAGCTCTGGTATTTGAAAAAAATTTACTTTGAAAAGAATTCTACCAGAAAAGTGTTTTTCCGGCTATAACAAAGCTCGAAGGGGGGAAAAAACACTAAAATAGAACTGAAAGCCAATACGAAATTTGTATGTCTAATCTAAACGATAAAAAAACTCAAAACAAATAGGACTAAACCACACCTAAAAACTAAATATCACTCATATCTTTTTCCTGGTAGACATTTCACCCCTCTCTCACACCTACAATCCCTCCACCCCTGAAAAAATGAGGAATTCGGGGGAAATGAAAAAGAAAACCAAAGACAGCTGGTTCTAATGGAAGCGAGAGAACTCCAGTCATGACTGGTTCACGAAATGTCGTGACGTCATTTAAGGCACGTGACTTAGAGGCGAACGTAAGGGGAACAAAGCAAAAAAGAAAGACAAAGAAAGGTTAACATGTAATTTTTTAACCTTTCTCAAAGCGTCAACACTTTATGTACTCTCAGTGTTCATCATTTGTCGCGTTTACAAACTATAAATCTTTATTAATTTAAAACTTAACTGTGTCATTTTGCAAAAAAAGGACAAAAAATCCAATAATTTTTATTGTTACTCAAAAACGAAATACCTTTCTCTGCATTATCATTATAAACCTGAAATAATAATCAAAGCAGCGAATAGAAGGGAGAAAAAAATACTATTTAAGGCGGGAAATTGAAGAAAAAAAATGTAAGATAAAATTCCAGTTCCACAATCGAATCTATTTTATTGAATATTAAAATTGGTTATTGTTCGAATAATATTAAGCCTGAATTATCTGCATACTCAATAAACGTAGTAACAAATGAAATTATCAATCGAAACATCCAATTTATGAAGAAAGATGATGACCTCTTGTCAATCCGTCGTCTTCAAACAATACATCCACAATCTGTAAACTAGATTTTACAAACTTATTTTTTTAAAGAAAAAAAAAAAAAAACACGAAAGTCGACAACCTTTCCAGAGCAATAAGCAATATCGTTTCGATCGACAAAAAAATAAAAATAAAAAAAAAATTTAAAAAAAGTTAACTTATATTAAAAATTAGGACATGACATTTCTAATAAGTAATTTTATCTATTTTCCATTCTTTTAGAAACAATATCATAGACCAATCAATGAAACTCGATCAAACAATATATTTTTTAAAGTGAAATTTTTATTTTATTAAAACAACGAGATTAAAACGTAAAAAAACGAAATACCGAATTAATTAAAAAAGGTACTTATCCATTTATCCGGCGCAAATAAAGTCAGCTCTTTTTATTTGTTTATATATTGATATTTATGTATTTATATTTTTTAATTATTTTTTATTTATATTATTTTATATTATATTATTTTCTTTTATTTTAAGTAAAGGAAAACGCAGTTGAATGTACTGTTTTTTCATTGCCGATTTAATCGCGTGCGTTGGTGAAATAAGTACCGAACAAATTAAAGTATCGGAATTATGAACATTGAATAGGAAACAGAAAAAGCAAAAAAATTTTAAGTACCCTCCTGTTAATAGAGGGTAAAAAGTATCAGTATCGGACACAACGGATTACGGTGATCTGATAAAAAAAATTAAAAAATAGCGTTTCTTCATTCAGATAATCAAAGATATCAACCATAATATAGTCAAATCCCGTTATAGTGAACCTTCAAGAGACCGAAATTACGGTTCACTATAACCGGGAGTACTGCAAACAATTTTAACTAATTTTTCCGAACTGCTCCCTTTTATTACACATTTAATTAAATGGACAATAAAAAGAAATACAAAAATGATTAAAAAAACAATATGTAGTAATGAAAAATTTGTTAACTTTTACTTTTTATTTTTACAGAGAATTTAGGGATGGTCTTTATTAAGGGATGGGAAACTGAATTAGAAGAAACAAACAAGAAAAAAAAATTTCTGTTAGTACATTCCACTCACAAGATGGTGTTAAAAATCGATATATGTATTTTATGTAGAAATTTCAAAATTACCAAAAAAAGACAAAAAAAAGTTCATAATATCAAATTTCCTCTTTTCTTTTGGTTCACTATATCCACAAAAACTAATATTATATGTGTATAGCAAGGCACGGGTGCGAACATTTCGTTCACTATATCCGGGAGTTCACTAAACCATGTTCACTGTAGTGGGATTTGACTGTATTTATAAAATTAAACCTTATAAAATTTAGTAAATGAATGTATTTAAATATTTATAAAATTTAAAAAAAAAAGGAATGCCGATCAGATTAGATTCATTTCACGGTGAACTCATTCAAAATCAATAAATAATTTCATATCTATATATATTTTATAAACTCAAACAATGCAATGATGGAGTAT
The DNA here is from genome assembly GCA_949128135.1 of Parasteatoda lunata. Classification (NCBI taxonomy): domain Eukaryota; kingdom Metazoa; phylum Arthropoda; class Arachnida; order Araneae; family Theridiidae; genus Parasteatoda; species Parasteatoda lunata. The sequence continues at coordinate 91,056,011 of OX421970.1, read as the reverse complement.
CTTTTCAAATACTAAACAATTAGATTACGAACTCTTCAAATTTTAAGAGATTTAAAAAAAAAAGCTTCAAAAATAAAATCTTCGGTTGATAATTGGTAATTACTTGAATAATTATTGTATTATAACAAGTTAAATAAACTTTAAAAAATTATATAAAAGTTATAATGAAAAGTGAAGAACTAGTCAACCGATTCAGTTTGTACATCGGTTGATAAAATTTGTGTATTTCAGAATTAAGTCGCCTTAATGGAAAAAAAAATTCTCCTAAAGATAAGTATGTTTACCCTAAAGATTTAACCATGGAGAAAAAATGTGTACCGGAAAAAGAATCCGGATAAAAAGAAACCGCATAAAAAGCACCCCTCTCACAATTATGCAAATGTAACGTACAATTGGATTCGTCCCGTTTAAGGAAAATTTAAAATAATTAAATAACTACTCGATCATAATTAGATAAATAATCTTTAGAGAATTAAGATACAAATGCAATTATATAATGCATAATAGTATATAATAAATAGTTTATCAATGAAAAGTAGTCTCTCTGGAAGTATCTTAACAAATTAACAAATATGATAAAATATTTTAATTTAGTGCAGTTTACAAAAATATTAACCACTTGGAAAAAATATTACTAGTAAATTATTATATCACAATATAATGAGAACAATTAGGGAAAATTAGAACAATTTTAGAACTTCTAAAGAATCCTAATAGATTTGTTAAATGGAATGAAGCAAGGAAGGTTTTTTTGCCTTAACTTTATTTTAATCCTTGCAAAATAATTAAAGATTATTTAATCACATTCGAATAATTATTTAATTATATTAAATTTGAGTTCATAACCCGAATCGAATCGGTTATTACATACATTTATTCAATAATTAAAAAAGTGCTTTTTTCTAGGAACTTTCTTCCAGTGCTTTTTCACCAGTTTTCGGTTATTGCTATATATCTAATTTAAAATTTAGTCTCGGTATTGTAATTGTTGTTTTCCTGTTCCCCTTGGTAAGAACTTCAGATAACACGCAGAATGAAATTTTACTTCCTCCTCAACAAATTAGAGATTGAAAGTCAAACCAAATCACTATCATCCTCTGTTCGAATGAGCCCATTTGATTATGAAATGTTTCTATTTTTTCATCCGGTCATGTTCTTAATAAAGAAACAGAATCGCATCAATGAATTGCATGCAACCAAAGTTACTATTCATAATTCGTAAGGCGGTGATCGAAGGAAGAAAAAAAAAATGTCAAATGAAATAGTGCCAAAGATTGTTTCGCCTAACTTAATCACAACAAGCTGATCGTAATGAACAATGCGATGCGATTTTCTGATAGAGGTGCTCCCTTTTTTAAATAATGGTTATTATATTGTTCCTTATTTACAGACTAACGGTTATCACTTTAAATAACGGATATTTTATAACGGTTTAGAACAATAAAAATTAGGAAAAAAAAACTTGTAGTTCTGAGACAATAAAATCTGAAAAATCTAAAGAAAGAAAGAAAAAAGAGGGAAAGAGAGCTTTTTTATCTTTTTTAAAATCACGAAATTCATATTTGTTTCTAGAGTTGATTTCGACATTGTTTCATAATTATATTTTATTGCTATGTAAGAAATGATGCGATAAGGGGGAAATGAGTTTTATTAAAAAATATTAGTCGAAAGAAAGGACTAAGAAAGTCGATATTTTAAGTAAATTATGTTTTTTGCGAGTAATACCAAAAACATCGAAACTATTTGATTCTTATATTGATGTTTATTATCGATAAAATAGTATAGAAGAAATTCTTTATGATCAAAAATACTAATAAGCAAAAAGTTTTATATATTACTCTTGCAATGTTAATGTATCAATAGTCTTTCAGCTACTTCGATTACATTTATTATGTATTCATATTATTTTATGAAAATAAACCGATACTACTGGGGAAAAAATGTATAAAAAAAGATAAAATTTTTATTTAAAATCAAGAATCTATGAATGATGCAAAAAATGACGATATTTCTTACAACAAAACGATAGTTAGCATTGTTCATACATACTATGTTAGCAAAAACGAGCGATTCGCACACTTCCCTTAAGCACAAAGCCCTAATTCAACTATAGAGTTAGGCAAAACGAATCATTTAAATGATTCGAATCAATAGAATCAGTTCACTAAGGTGATTCGAATCACTTATTCGAATTCCGAATCAGTTGCAAGTTGGTGATTCGAACCTCTGCGTAAATTCAGTGACTCGAACCACTGATTCGAATCATCGTATCAGTAATGAAGTCTAGTGCTAAGAGAAATTTGCCTTCGTGGAGGAATTTTTGATGGCACTAAACCGCATTTGCTTTACGTGGTGAGGAAAGTCACGAAAACTTCCCACGGTTAGCCTGACGGCAAAGGGTCGCTAACCTATGTAATTTTAAAAGCTTTTTCGTATTTTTCCTCTCTTAGATATATAGACTACTTATCCATTATTGTAGAAAAAATTATTTTTCACCCTCGTGATCTTCATTTTATAAGCTCGCGCTTGTGTTGGTGCTTAAACTAATGAAAAAGATGAATAGATTAGATGTCGCTAGATATAAATATCCACATCTGCAGTGAAATGTGAAATTTATAAAAACGGAAGCACTTAGTGAAGAAAACCGCTTGGTCTACTAATAAGTCTCGTTAACGATTAACATTACGTTTTATTTTTTAATCGATTCACACTATCTGTATCCCAAAGGGAAAAAAAAAAAATTTTAAGCACAGATGATTGTTTTTCAAATCGTCGTTCATTTCATTAAGAAGACTAAATTTGTTTAGAGAAAAAAATTCAATAACTGTATATTTTGCTAACTAAATACTTTTTTTTTGGGGGGGGGGGAAACATTGACTTTTAAAAAGAACAAGCCAATGATAAACAGAAAAAAATTACAGGGGTCGGTGAGGGGAGACAGCAGAAAGCGAGGCCTATTATTAATAGGAAGAGAAAAAAATTCAATCTGGAAAAGAATTTAAGGTTCAATTCTTTCCTTATCAACACTTCATCTTTACATATTATTTGTTTTATATTGTCAAAATAATGATTGAAATACGTTTTAATCTTTCTAAATTCGTGATTGCATTCAATATTTGGATTGGAAACATCGAAAAACTATGAAGACATTATTTATTATATTAGACCAGTCGCTAAAGAAAAGAAGAAAAAACATTTCAGATGCATTCTGTGAAGCTGTTTCATTTCTAGAATAAATAGAAGGGTGTAGCACAGACAGATAGACGAAAGTTCTTATGCTTGGAAAAAAATGTGTTCTTCACCTGATGCGGTAAGAACTGCCAGCTGGATAAATTTTTTATCTGAGAGAAACTGATTTTTCACGGACATCCATCCCCCTTGCACACAGAAATAGCAGTAAGTCTCAAATGACGCAACACAAAAGAAAGAAAATAGCAGTGAACCCGAAGGGGATAAAAAACTACACAACAAAAATGAGAATTCGTTTATTATATTTCGGCACTAAGCATTAAAATAAGCAACAACAACAAAAAAAAAAAAAAAAAAAAAAAAACTTAAAGAGATGAATAAAATGCCTCTTACTATTCAAAATTAAAAGTAAACATAATACATAACATTTCAAGTTCATTTAATGTCCATCATAACTGGAAAATATTGCAGTTTATCGATTTCGTTGACTATAAAAATCCCTAAAATTCCCTATTTAGTAGATTATGCAGCAATTATCATTAAATTTATATTACTTCGTAAAATCTACTGGATTTCTTCCTAAAAATGCTGGCAGCTATGCCATTCCCAGTACGGGTCAAGAGGAGAGGAGGGTGCAAATGTTGTTTTTTCCTTTATACACGTGACTACTAACCTTTGGAGACTGGTTTGCATATGTCAATGGAAGTTAGACTTCTTGTATATTCTTTGCTTGTAATAAGCGAAAGGGAAATTTTCCTTTTTTCAAATCTGCACAATTGAAATTTGAAACAATTTTTACACAAAAAAATGTATTAAACATTATTTGGACGTAAAATTTTTTTTTCTTTTCGTTTTTCTTACAACTCAAAATAGGAGAGTAAGTTGCTTGTTCCAAATTAGCAACAAAATCGTTTTCGAAAATTGAAACAAGTTATAACAGAAAAATAAAACAATTTTTGGGTATAACAATTTTTACCTTTTTCTTATTGTTAAAGACTAAGAGCACGCTAAAGACATGCGATTCTTTACAAAGGGGAGTTCTTCGAAACATCTATGCCTGTGCGATTCTTTTTAAAGGGGAGCTCTTTGAAACTTCTTTAAGTTTCGGAACCACCGACTTAAATGACTCTTGAAGGTCACAGTAATTACGCATTTCTTTATTTTTCGCTTACAAATCCATAAAAAAAAAATAGAAGATGTTGGGAAGGTCAAGCATTTTTTTCATGAAAGCAGTTCAAACAGAACTCAGCAGTGTGACGAAGCCAACATCCGGTTTTTGAGTCAGCACAGATTGAAATTTCATTTTGAAAAAGCAACTGCGCTGGTCAAGGGTTCATAAGAAAATCAATTTGGGTTTAATTCATGAACAAACACTGATTTATTTTATTGTCAACTGCATAAAAAAAACAGATTTTTACCTCGTTAAACAAACAGTCTTCAGCTCTCTCTCTCTGTAGACAAATCACAGATTCAAGGTATATGACGATTGAAGGTAAAGAACCAGTGAAAGATTAAAAAATAATCAATTTCGATTATATATCAGTCATATTTCAGACATTTGTTGTTACGGGATTTTCGAATTTTGATTGAACAATCAATATTCTATAATTTTTGAATGAATTTTTTTAAGTGTAAAACTCAGGAAATATATACATATTTGGCCATGTTATTTATTACCTTCTGCCTCTTTCTCAATCCAACTCTGTCACAAGTGCTGGTTTTTCTAACTAATTTTCTGTAACCATTTAGAAAACAGTTGCAATTTCCTGGAGTCTTGGATCTCAAATATGTAACAAATTTAGTAAGAACGGAAAATTCTAATTTGTTGCTTCCAATTCTTTTACTCCGCGTGTTTATTGTTTAAATTTTGTGTGCTGTACTTAAAATAACTTGAACATTTATATTTGTGTACTGTCATTTTCGTATTTTAATTGCTAAATATTTAGAATTTGAGGCAGGAAGTTTTTGTTGACATAGAAGCTTAATCGAATTTTAATGTTTAAAGTAATATATTTTTGTTAAAAAAATTTTGACAAACAACTGGTTCTAAATTTCATAAAAAGTTTCAACAGTTCTGAATAAAGGTACGTTTAGAATAGTTTGGTACAGGGTGGGCTTCAAGTTGCACCTTAATCCAACTCCGATGAAACACCCAGTTTTAGCAATAGTTGAAACTCGAATGAAAGAATAAAGCCGCAAGTTTATTGTTACGCAGAAATGGATAATAATCCCCTCAAAGTAGTAAAAGAGTTTGTAAAAGGGGCGCCTAAAAGGAGTAAGGCAGTTTATTTATAGAATCAAGGGCATACTATTTTTTTTTTTTTTTTATTTGTATGTATCCATGCGTCGGAATGAACAAAATTTTAAAATTTCACGCACTCGGAAAAGCAGATGCTGACTTAAATGCTTTATAATTTACGCAATTTATATTTTTGATTTGAAAAGGCATTTTCAGGTTATAATCGGTTACAAGTAGAGTGAAAAATTTTGTTCATTTTTGTTTGTTCTGATTCTGAACAAACCGCTAATCTGTACAATCGAAGCAGAATTTACTATCCTTAATTGAAAATTTAGTAGTTTTTTGGTTCTCAAGCTCACTTCAAACACCGTTTATTCGTGTTTTGGATGTCCTAAGTGAAATAAACTCATTTACAGCTTTTCTGGAAATTAGTTTGAAGCACGGCGTTTTTTTTTGCCATCTAATTTGGTCTGAAAGCTAACTGTTAAGTTCGTACAAATGAACTATTCCATATTTTTGTTTTAATAATGCTAATTGGTTTATGCACGACGCATGTAACATAATAGAATAATTTAGAATAATTAATGTAGGAGAAAGATGCATTTTATCGCCGAAAATACGCTGCTCCTTGATTTATTCTTCACCCCCCTAACTTAGGTATCCTACCTTGCTTAAGTTAAAGCAACGAGAAGAGGGCGCAACAAGCACGGGAGAGATGGGTATTTTATATATATTAGTATATAAAAAAAAAAATAAGAACTTATAAAAATTTGCATTAACTGGAATGCTTGACCCGTTGCTAACTATCATTAAGTAATTTTGACGGTGATAGTTAATTACCCAAGTGATGTGTCCAACGTTTTTTGTTTGAAACTTAACAAAATTAAAATTACTTTCTCTTTTTTAGTTTACTCAAAATATGTAGCACTAATTAGAAAACGCATGTTAGCTGAAAAGTGATCGGAATTTCGATAGACTATTTTTAAAAATAAAATGACGATAAATCTTGCTTGTGGCAGTTACAAAACAATTGAAACTGCTACTGTTACTATGCACGGAACTCTAGATGAAATTTGAGTGCTCTAATTTGTCTGAAAGTAATCGAATTTTCGATTGCAACATTCCACAATTCATAAAAACATAATTATTTTACCATTTGAGTGAGAATTAATGTAAACATATTTTGTCATTTCGAGCCAATCGCCAATTTTGAGAGATTTTTAAACCTAGAGAAAGACCATTAAAATGAAAGAATAGTTATTAATTTTTGTAAATTTTTATGAGCCCAGATAATGCGCAGTACCGTTTCAAATACTAAAAACTTTTCCAAACGCCTTTTATTTTCACAAAACTGTAGTTTTTATTCATATGGAAGTTCTGCGCCATCTTCAGAACTATCAGTAAGTGCTTAAGATAGGCTTAACATGACCAGACAGACACAAATAAATATTGTAAACTCGGTAACAGTTATAAAAACAGAAAATAGTTATAAAAACAGAAAATAGTTATAAAATAAAATATATCAGTTATAAAAATAGTATATTATTAGCCAAAAAGCGTCACCAATGAAAAAATATTAACACAAATATCTTTTGCTCAACATGATTTGAGAAAATAGGTTTTTTACAATCTGAACAAAAACAAAGGGATTATATACACGCTACCGCTAGTTTTAATAAGATAATAAATCACGTAAGCAGTTTAGTTCTACTATGAATCACTGTTTCACCCTGACATAGCAAAAGAATATTTCTTGGAACATTCCGCCGGGTGGTGTCGCGGAACCTCAAAAATGACGTTTCTTTCTTTTGTAAATGTCAACATGATTCATATTTATGGAATTTTTTTCTTTTGTTTTATTATCTTTGTCAGTCACACGACGTCAATTAAATGACAGTGGTGCCAAACCCATTTTGAAAAGAAAAAAAAAAAGTTATTATTTTACCTGTGGTTCCAATAATAGTGTGCAAATAGTGATGACTCTAGAAGATAACGGGTTCAATTAACAGTTACTTCTTGGAACTGTTAAGAAGGAACGGTTAATTTCAAAATTTGTTGTATTAGTTGAGGTATGCAATTGAATACGAGTACAAATACCCGATTGCAATCAAATGGCGAACTTTTTAACCCTCTCTGCAAAATAATATTTTGAAAATGTTAAATTTAATAAGAGAAAAAAAAACAAACGTCAATACAATGAATGTTGTAGACACAAGAAGTTTTAAAAATTGTTAAAGAATGGTCGCTCTTTGCTCTCTTTTAATTCGTAAAAAGTGTGTCATATTAATAAAAAATAAAAAAACCTTGGGTCATACTTAAAAAAAAATTAAAATCAGTTGACTTTAAAAGCGGAGAAAAGTTTTGAACCTTTTAAAATCATGCAATCTTCAAATCAGTACTATACAAAATAACAACGATAGCTGTTTTACAAGAAATAGAAGGAAATATAAAACTCTCAGTTAAATTATTTTTTAAACAAATAAAAGCATTACAGTTTGGTCGCTTTTTTTCGTGATAAAAGAAATTAATCTTCATTTGAAAGTTAATAAAGACATTAATTCTCGAAAACCATGCAAACAGTCAATCAGGTTACAAAAGCTGACACATAAATTTCTCTCCGCGCTTTTTTGGAAACAAACGCATAAGTAATTACATTAGAATCGACAAAACGAAGAAAATTTCACTAATTATTATGTGATTCGTTGCATAAATCACGAATCTACGCTCTCAAATTATTGATTTTATGATCGTTAATAAATGTTACATTTCGAAATGAGAAAATAATTTCGCGATGCTGGAAGGATGTTAAGAAACATAAATCAAAATAAGGACACGATGTTGCTTAGATCGAAATAGAAAAACCCGGAAGTTAGTTAGTAGGATAAACACGATCTCAGTCCACGCTTTTTTAATTTAATCAAATATCGATTTTTTTTTTTTTTTTTTTTTTTAAGACCCAGAACACACAAGTGTTGCTTATTAAAATAATAATAATGAATACAGAATTCGTGTTATTCTAAAATTCATGTTCTGAGGAATGATTCAGATGTCGTTATTCATGAGGGTTTGTTTATGGAAATAAAAATTAATGTAATTATAATGAAACTTTAATAATCAGAAGAGTTTGTGTCAGTCCGTCTTGTAAAACACCCTGTTCTTTGGTGACATTGTATTTTCATTTTATTTCAACTAAATAAAATTTAAATAAAATTATTTCAACAAAATAAAAAAAAAGTTAAGGTTCACTTCTTATTTAAATTTTATTTTAATTTATTAAATAATTCTTGATGTATTAAATTTTAATTATAATTTCAACAAAAAATTAGTTAAGATTGCTTATAAAAATGTTATATATTTTTATAACTATGTGATAGCTATTTGTAAAGCTTTAAAAATGTGATAAACTTCAGGCTAGATGACAAAAAGTGTACAAAACTATGGCTAAGCAACGAAAAGTGTGCATTTGCTTTTATCGCAAGCTTCAATACAATGAAATTGATTACTAAAAATGTGATTTTATAAATCATTATGATTAGCATAAATGTGAGTTTTCGATTAAATAAAAGTTTTAAAATTGGATAAAATAAGTGGTTTTTCATAATTCGATCATATTTAGTTACAAATTTTGGATAAATTCCTCAAGATTATATACAGGTATACAGATCCAATGTATAAAATATTGATAATGAATGGATATTAATAACAAAATATATCCTGGACGGTACACAATTTGCTTAAACATAATTTTAATATTTTCTTCTTCTTCAGCACGACAGCCCCTTACAGGCCTTGGCTGCCTCAACCACACGTAGCCTCCAACGCCTCCTGTCCATGGCGACTTTTTTCCAGTTGTTTATCTTTAACATTTTTAGATCTTTAGCAGTGTCATCCAGCCATCTAGTTGGAGGTCTTCCTCTAGCCCGAGATCCCGAATGATTAATTTTAATATTTTATAAGTGCAAAATTTCAATTTTTAGTTTCGTCGCAAACCAAAACTTTAAGACCAACAATTATCACACCTTTTAAATATTTATATATGATAGCATATTAAAATAATATAAATACATACATACATAATAGCAAAATTAATTGTAAATAAAAAAAAAATTTTAATTTATTGTCTGTTGTACCACAAGCAAAAAGGCAGGTTTTTTAGCGGTTTTTACCGACGATGCATCAAAAACCCTACGTATGTGCGTCCCTTAAAACACTAGAATCATTTATGCAAGGATTCTCGAATTAAAATGGCAGCAGTAAGGGGAAACTTTAGTCTGCTTAACTTAAAATCATCTCACGTGTTTGGCAATATGCATTGTTGTAATTAAAACTGTCTATTTGTCTTAATCATGGCGTCAACTTGTCACGTACACAATTAAAATCTTCAAAAAATTAACTAATTATCAGGAATTGTATATGCTACATGAAATTAAAAAGAAATCTAAAACAAATTAAAATTGCGTTTTTAGCGAATGATTAAATAAAAGTCGAGGCAGTAAAATCAACGAGAAGTGAATTGGAAAAAAGGGAAAGAAACGAAAAAGAAAAACGAATATGAAAAAAAAAAAAAAATTTGGAAAAAAAAAAGCATTAATACTTAGGGTTTATACTGAAATTTTCAAATATCATCAATGAGAAAACTATGAAAAAAAATCATAAAAAAGCAAACTTTTAAACATACTATCATTGAGAAAATTTGATTTAAAAAAAAAATAAATAAGATTTTAAAAAAAGAAAAAAGGTGGGAAAATCTAAATTTGAATAAAAATATCAAAAAAAAATCACGGTGGTGCTTCAAGCTCACTGATAAATTAAAAGATCAAAAAACTCATAAAACTACTTTTCTTTTTCTTACATCGCCTATTAAAGTAGAATAACAATTCTAAAACTCGTAACACGGAGAAAAGTCTGAAGCACGTTCCTAACTTGTTTGAAATTTTTATTTTATCATCCAGCTAAAGATTAATATTAATTTCTGTTTCTTCAGTCCTCATCCTATAATTTTACTAAAAACGTAAACTAAGAGTTAAGAGAGGGTTTATTATTATTATTTATATATATATATATATATAAATTTCCTTCGTTTATGTGCAACAAATTAGCGAGACTTAAAACTAATCTTACATCTTCTCTCACTGTTTTGAGTATTTACTTAATAACAACATTACATTTTGTTTAACTGCATATAAACTATAAGGTTCAGAAACCTGAAATTACGAAGGTACAAGAAAAATGTACAAGGTATCCGATGGAATAAATAAAATAAAAAAAATTAAGATTTCATAGTTATTTTGAGAATTATTGATTGTGTACTAGTAGTAAAAAAATAAAAAGCAAGCCGTAGAAATGCAACTGTTGAAAATGCTTGTCGAAAATGCAATTTTTCTTAAACTTAATGACTTTTTTTTTTTCCCCCGACACTACACATTGTTAAACTTAGAAATTTGAAATTACGAATGTGTATACAAAAATATGCATTGGAAATAATATTGAAAAAAAAAAAAAAAAAAAGATTCGATCATTATTTTGAGAATTATCAGCTGTTAAACATGTGTTAGTAAAAAACACCATGTGAACCAACCTACTGCCCGATGAAAAGCGACCACAGAGTTGCTGAAAGGACCGTCCAATAAAATAAAAAAAACTTGAATAAGTTTTTCCAATTTCAAATGCTTTTTTGAAGAATTTTTTTAAACTTTTTGCTGTAACTAACTATTTTTTTTCTCCATTTTTACAGGAAAATTTTGAGAGCTTCATTTTATAAGCTCGCGCTCGACTAGATGTCAAAAGGAAAAAAATATATATAAAATAAAAAATAATAATAAATAAATGAAATAAAATAAATAAGAAATAAAAATTTGATGCTGCTATATAATCAGATATAAACCTTAATATTTGCATAGGAATTTTGAAAAATAAATACTCAAAAGAGATTAAAAACGTTTCAGTTTAAATTGTTATATGATATAATGTTATCCGTGTATATTGTTAACAAGTAAAAATATTTTTCACTTTTTACTTTCCCATTGTTTCGAAGTCTGATGTATTTCGAAGAATATTTTTGTTTTCGAAGTACAGTTCAATATCGAGGTAATCGTACATTTCAGATAATGGTTGACTTACGAATAATGAATAAGCATAATAAAATGTGTTATGTATGCATAATGATACGTATTTAAAGGTCAATACTTTGCCTATTTTCAAGATAATTAAATAAAATTTTAATGAAAGTGGCCCTTAAATTGAGATTTTAGTCGCGAATAAATTTTAGAATGCCATTCTAAAAGAATTTAAATAGATCGCCATTTTTTTTTTTTTTTTTTTCTTTTTTCCTTTCTTTCTCATCTAAATAGATTACGGCTGAACTTAGAGTTAAAAATAATAGAACAAATTTAACGATTCCATTGTATTTTACAGAAAGAAAACATTTTTAAAAAAGGAAGCAAATTCAAGAAACTGTGACGGACATCCACCTTCATAAGTCTTTATCATTATTTACCTTTATTATACTTTATTATATCTATCATTATTTACCTTTATTATACTTTATTATATCTATCATTATTTACCTTTATTATACTTTATTATATCTATCATTACTTACCTTTATTATACCTCTCGGGTCTTAAAAACAGACCAAACCCCAGTAGCACTGTTTTTATTTTTGCCTATCAGAGCCCTTTTAAAATTCAGTAAATTGTATTATTGTTACATATTGGACAGATATTTATTTTATTTAAATCTTTTGAAATATTTGGCTAAAAAAAACAAGTTTGAAAAAAATAAAGTTATATATCTTGAGACTGTAATAAAATCAATTATAAATTACTAAATAGAAATAAAGAAAATCAAAAATTAGCTTGCTTAAATGCAAAATTGTCAGCAATTTTCCAAAATCGGATCAATGCTAACGGATACATGCCATCTCCCTTCATGCAAGTATCATTGATTTTGTGTCATTTTTGTCCAATAGCATGATCCGGCCATTTTGAAATTTAATCGCTCGTTTTATATAGTGTAAGATATCGAAAAGTTGTCCCTTTCTTATATATATGGTTTTGCACAACTTCAATATTTTGTACAAATATGTTTAAAAAAATTATAACTACCAGCTCTTATGTTTTTTTTTTTTTTTTTTTTTTTTTTTTGTCGTATGCCTGTTAACGCAGAGGGGGTGCGATTGTTCTTGTTTTTCAGTGGCGCCATCTATGGCCAAGAATTCGACTTCTGCCACGCCATTCACACAACCACAAACCCGTTTATAGGGCGGGTCACATTTACACACACAAAGGAGAAAGGACATAGAACACAGAGAGAAAGAAACATCCAAGCCTTAACCGGGATTCGAACCCAGAACCTTTCTGATGCAAGGACAGTTCCCTGCCCCCTACACAAGCCGGTCGGCAGATCTTATGTTTTAATAGGAAATTCAATTTTGAATAAAACTCTTTTTACTCTAATCGAACAAAACAAAATTATGATTAATTTAAAAACTAATAATAAAAATACTTTCCAGGGATTTGGTGGAAATTTTAATTGAACATAAGTCGAGGTCTCAGAAATGCCCATTAAAACCCCACTGAGAAACATACTGCAAACATAAAGATATTTATTTTTTAAAAAAATTGTAAAGCATTTATGTTTTCAAAAACATGAGCTGTAAATAAATATGTTAAAAGGGGTGTTAAATCATTAAAGTTTTCGAGTTTTAAAGTATTGAATTTCTTTTTAGTTTCAAAAAAATTAGAAATCAAAAATTATTATATTTCTTTATTTGCAAAATATATAATTAATTATTTGTAAATTTAAAATTACAAAGGGAAATTTATTAGAATTAGGTATTCAGGTAGATTATACTATTTTAATGTATTAAAAGTTTTATGTTACTTCATTTCACGAAAAGTGGTTTGTTGTTCGCATTCTTTTTCAAAATCCAAAAGATTCAAATATATCAATAGTTTCAAAATCTTATGACGCCTTGAAACAATACCCTATCTCTAGGAGATATTCCTGAAACCTATTTTATTGTTATTATTTATTATGTACTCGTTACTCTAGAATGTCTGGTGTCGTTTGAACCCAATCCAGAAGATAAATGAACTCATGGAATTGGTCAAATAAAAAAGATATTTCAATTTCGATTACTCAGGAATTATTCGACCAATTTCGCTCGAACTTTGAATTTTTCCATGTAAAATTACATTCTTAAAAATGATATAAAAAATTTTATTCCTTACAACTCAAAAATTTTTCGACTATTTTTAAATAAAATAATAAAAAATAATGAATATCTAGTAAGAATGTACGAAATTATCTTCGGATAAATGAATTTTATATTTGTATGAAATTTTTTTTGTTAATTTGTTTACAAGATGTGACGAAATACGCAGAGGACCACTCTCCTGACCAAACTATTGGGATCATCTTTCCCTAGATTGCAGGTGCCATATTTAAGGGGTCAGAAATTCGAATCCATGGAGAAAAAAAAAAGGGGTATGTTTATTCAGATAAAGTATGTTTATGTGTCAAATTTTGTAATTTAAAAATATTCTTAAATTACTATATATCCTTAATATTCTTGAATTAAAAATATTCTTAAAATATATTATAAATTACATTCTTTAAAATGATATTAAAAAATTGTATACCCTATGATTTAAAGTTTTTTTTTTTTTTTTTCCTATTATTAAATATAATAATAAATATTTACTAAATGCTATTTTTTATTCCATATAATGTTATTTCTCGAAATATGACAAAATATGCAAAAACTAAAATTAACATTAAGATATCCAAACCTGGGATCCGCTCTTGGTCAAACTATTCAGATCTTCTTCAGTTCCGACCCCCTAATTATAAGGGCGGCTGCCCCTATAATTAGGGGGTCGGAAATCCGAATCCGTCGAATAAAAAGGTACATTTATTCAGAGATATCACGTTAAACAATATCACGTTTTTGTGTCTGATTTCGTATCTTAAAATATCGTGTGCACTAATTAATTAGCATATTCGAGGTCACCCCCTTGAATCATTAAGATTGAATCCTAGAACGTGAAGATCCATTCATTAGATCAAAAGATTCTCCGAGTGGACCGTTTATTTATTGGTTTTTTTGTTTTGTTTGTTTTTTATTTATTTATTTTTTTTTTCGCACTGTACATCGTTTTTTACTTCGTCAACAGTACATAGCTCCGACAATATTAAGGCATAGAATTTGGTTTCTCAATCTCGAAACATGTTTTTAGTAATCAGTTCAGAAACTTAACGTAAAACATAATTAATTCAAACTATAATATCGCCCTCATTCAAAATAAAACTATACCAAGAAATAAATATTTCTCATAGAATAATATTTGGAATTTATACCAAATTATTTTATTTTGAGATAATAAAAAAGAACAAAAACTCAACTCTTATGGATAAACAGAATTTGGAGATACATGATTTTAATGATGAATGAAATTCTGAAAATTAAAATAGTAAAACAATATCATCCTGGATAAAAAAAAAGTATCTACATGAAGAAATATTAATCTCTGAGTAACATTTAGAATTTATTCCATGTGAATTTTATTTTAAGAAGAACAGAAATTCCATTTGAATAGTACACAGATTTACGAAAGATATAATTTTAACTGCTTCTTTTTTTTCAATATATTTGGAAATATATAATTTTAATTGTTCAGAAAATTAACATAATAAAACGAAAGTACAAAGTTTTCATAAATAACTATAACAGCACTTAGAAATTAATATTTCTCTTGCAGTAATATTTCGAATTTATTCTATAAGAATTTTATTTTAAGAAGTACGAAAAAAATCAACTGGAATAGAAAAAGAAAATTTGGGGATATATAATTTAAACTGTTAGTTTAGAAAAAAATTTTAAACTTATTCCACATGAATTTCATTTTAAGATAAAGAAAAAGAACAAAAACTCAACTGGAATGCAAAAACAGAATTTATAGATATATTATTTTAAATAGTTCAGAAAATTAGCATAATACGAAACAGTAATATTTTCATAAATAAAATATATCTACATCAAGAAATAGATATTTATCCTGCAGTAATATTTCGAATTTATTCCGTAGGAATTTTATTTTTAGAAGAGCAAAAACTCAACTGGCATGGAAAAACAGAATTTAGAGATAATACTGTCAAAAAACGTGATCTTATCTTCAATAAAAACAGATTTGTACACAAGTTCAAAGAACTGCACGACACAAAAAAAAAAAAGAAGACGACAAAATAAGAAACCGGTAAGTTGACAACCATCGTCCCAACTCTGGAACGATGGTGCATTATTTATGACCACCATGTAATTAAATCACGAATTAAAGAGAAACCCATGTTTTTATTTTTTGTCAAGACGAGAACAAACTATTATTTAACTGTAGTTTATAGTATACATTATTCAAACTTGAAGAAGAGAGTGGGGAAAAAGAAAACAATTGAAACGAAATAGAACCTGCATTTATAGTTCGATTTTTTATTATTACTTTAATAAAAAAAAAATCTGATTATCTTTATGCAGGTCAAAACACTATTGGCCTTAGGTTCAACTCCAGGATTTTATATTCTAAAGACGATTATAACCTTAGGCATGTGAATGGTTTCACAGGCACTGTCTAACACTGCAGGCGTATAATGCTCAAAAAAATAAAGTCTGGTTTTAAAGAGATTTTTTTTTTCCTCATAAGTTTTGAACTCTGATGTACTTCTTCATTTTAATAATGAAAGAAGAAACGTGGTAGCTCAGGGAGATAGAGCGCTCGCCTCCCAATGAGGTGACCGGGTTCAAATCACAGCGATGGGTGATCGACACCAATTTCGCACCCGGCCCACATCGACCACAGTGCTAACGTAAAATATCCTCAGTGATAGGCGGATCATGGGTTAGAGTACCCTTGTCATCAAGCTAATTATAGGAGGTTTTCCTCTCCATATGTAGATGTATATGGCTTCCGTGGTTTCCCTCTCCATATGAATATATGTAGATGTCTATGATTTCCATGTTTTTCTTCTCCCGCTAATGTGGGTTAGTTCCATCAAAAGTCCCCTACGAAGGCAAATTTCTCTTAATACTTGATCCAGTAGGAGTTCCCTTGTCTTCTGGATTAGGTTCAAAATTACAAGCCATCGGAGTTGAACATAACATCGGTAGTCATAAACTCAAAAATTGAGTCGGCTGTTCAATGACGGTTATAATATAAAAATAAAATTATAAAATTGTGTGCGTCTCCGGAAGTCACTGTAACCGTTCACACGTTATAACTCTATCGCGGCTTATTTACTTTCACCTACTAAGCTAGAAAAAATGAGTTCTCAGGCAAACCTTAGAGTGAACCGTTAAGTTTCAAATGACAAAAATTCAAAATGCAAACAAAAATTCAAATTTCAAAATGCAAGCAAATTACGTACTTTTGATTAATCCTGTCATAATTCAATTTACCTTAATAAATTAAAATACATTTTTTTTTATTTATTTCATTGCTTGCTTGAGGTTTATCAGAGCTCTTTTTTTCTTTAAATAACTAAAAAAAAGTGAAATAGAATTTGCAATGAAAAATGTGGAATAGAGCCCTCTTAGGTTCTCAATCTAAAACGTAAATTAACCCGTTTATGCCACAATGCTATAAATCTGCACCAAACATGAAAATCGTATTCACAAAAGAATTTTGAAGGAATCAATTATTGCAATATTACTCTTAACGCTTAGTTGTCAACTACAAGGCAAATACTGATGTGAATTTTAGAATTGAAATTCAAATTGTTGCATGCTAAGTAGCACACGTTTGTTTCAGGAATATTACTCAAATTGAAATTCGTGAATTTTATGCCATTTTTTACAATGTTGCAGAAATAAAACAATAATTTTTTTTTTACTATAAATTTTTAATTTTATTAAATCTATTTATCTTTTAGGCGCTTTAAATGATGTAATCTAATTATCATTTGCAATTTTTTTCAAATCGGAAGTGTTGAAATACAAAAGTATAAGCAAAGGTATAAGTAATACTGATGTGGAATTTTAGAATTGAAATTAAATTTGTTGTTGACTAAGTTCCACAAGTTGGTTTCAAGAATATTACTCAGATTGAAATTTTTGAATTTTATGTCTTTTTTCACTATGTTGCAGAAATACAACAATCAATTTTTTTCTATAAATTTTTAATCTTATGATGTCCATTTTTTATAATCCTTTACGGGCCTTAAATGATGTAATCTAATTATCAATAGCATTTTTTTTCAAATTGGAAGTAATGAAATACAAAGGCATCAGCAGCTAATAAGTAATACTGATATGAATTTTAGAATGGAAATTCAATTTGTTGCTTACTAAGTTACACACATTAGTTTCAGAAATATTACTCAAATAAAAATTCTTGAATTTTATGCCACAATGATGCAGAAATGCAACAATCAATTTTTTCGATAAATTTTTAATTTTATAAAGTCAATTTATCTTTTAATGTAATCAAATTATCATTTGCATAATTTTTTTTTTTCAAATTGGAAGTGTTGAAATACAAAGGTACAAGCAGGATGTGTAAAAATCTAATTTTTCTCAGAGATTAGCATTATGCAATATTGTATTTTAACCGGGAACTAATATTTTTTCTTTCAATAATTTTAAACCTCGGTTTCTAACGTGGAGGCTATCAGGCGTAAGAACTTTTGAAAGAGTGTGTAATAACTTGCCAAATTAATTCTTTTAAATATCAAATGCACTTTAAAATTAGTAACCTTATAATGAAAAACCAACAGATACTTTACTCAGCATTCACTAGATATTAATGCAGTCATAACAGTTATAAAAATTTATTAGAATAAAGAATTCGATATTTAATTTTTCTCTTTGGAAAAAAAAAAAAAAAAAAAAAAAAAGCATAAAATAAGTTAAAGTGAGAAAAGAGAAAAAATTCACTTTAATGTGGTAAGTGTAATGTGGTCATCAAAAAGTACTAACAAACTCAAGACATGATCTAACGTGAACATACTGTTTTAAAAAATTGAATAAGAATAAAGTTTTTTTTTTTTTTATTGTTAAAATCCAGCATGAAACATCAAAAAAAATAATAATAATAATTCCTACACATTTTCCTTCAAGCAATGAACTAAGAAAAACTATAAAAACAAATAATAACTATTTTTTTACGATAATTCTTTGATCAAAATTTTTTTAAAAATAATTAAAATATTATACATTTTTTAAGATACATGGCAATTGAAAGTAAAGTATACTTTTATTTGTCATCAGTATTACAGTTCGTTGACAGGTATCGCTTGATGATTTATTACCCAAAATTTATTAAAATAATCATCAGGACACAAGGACATTTTTGGACAAACTATGCAGAAATAAATTTTTCGGTTATAAAAAAAAAAAAAAAAATACCGAAAATAAGTAACTTAAAGGATTAGTTCAAACTGAATTATCCCATGTTCATCTAATATCTATTAGAGGATGCTCCTGTTCCTATTCATTTAACCTAATAGAAAAAAGCTTTCAACTTCTATATAATTTTTTTTAATGCACAGCAATTGGAGTTAACTTTTTTTTTAATAAAAATAAACATATCTGGCATGTAAAAGTAAAAAGTACGTGAAAGAATGTAATTTTTACATGCCCCGATCATGTCTGATTTTCCAAGCCTTGCTTTTAGCGTTAATTAAACTATAACTATTTATAACAATCATGACATCGTAATTTCATACGGCACTCTAAACGCAAAAAAAAAAATAATAATAATAATAAAAAATAAAAAAATTTACACGCGAAATGGAAAAAATGGTGTCAATAAACTCTAAAATTTAAAAAAACAAAATCATCTCCTTTTAATAACTTCTCAATCTTGCTTAACATTGCTTCATGCGCAATAATTATAATTTAAAATGTTTGTACAAAATGATACCTTCTATATTTTTTTCTAACAATGATTAATTACATCCATTTTAACAAAAATAACTGAATTTCGATTTCTACAAAGCCTGTATGAAACATTTTCATCAAAAGTTTACTACAATGGGATATAAAAAAAGAAAAAAATACTATCTAAAAATAAACTTGTATGGTTTGCTAAAGCTCCATACTACACGCATAAACAATTATAATATTTAACCTTTTTGCAATCTGTAAAAATTATAAAATTTTAATGAATACAAATCAAGTACAAAAAACAAAACACTTCTTGAAACAAGACTAGAACAATATTATCGAACTCCAACGGAATTTGTTTACATTATTAGCTGTTTGACATGTAAACAAAGAAATCTCACATTAAATTTCACTTAATTAAAATTAAAGAAAAAAAATAAAAGCCTCTTGTAAAGTAAATCCCAATTAAATCTAATTGATACATTTTGTTTAAAATATTTTAACAAAAATCGAAATGTATTTAAGAAGCTCTATCGCTTTTATTAAAACGACCGCCGACAGGTAGTAAACAAAAAAACACGTGCATGTCGCCCAGAAAGCGTTCGCGACAAAACAAATTTCCAAATACATGTGAAGACAGAATCAAAAATGAATTATTTTAAAGAAACTTACCAGCTATATCCAAAGCAAACTTTGTTAAAAGATGGGGACAAACACTTTCTAAAGATAAACACAAATCTTGAAAAGCACTGTATCCTTTGCGACTTATGATGGTTATTAATCCTTCGGTCCTAGAACTCGGTGTAGCAGCTTCATCGAGCTGGGCTTTTTCATCTTTCGTTATTACACCATTAGATTCTAATTTTTGTAATAATTTTAATGCATCTAATTCATTAAAATCATTTTTATGTCGATCAAGCATCCGCGTTACACTTGTCGACCCCGCCATTTTGAACTAGCAAACTTTTGCTGTCACTTTTCAAACTATTTTCGCGCCATCTGGTGAGTGTTATTTATAACTCATTTTAATTGGTTAGTATTTTTTCTTTTGATGTCAACTAATATTGTATCACTTATTAAATATTTTAAGAGTCCTAAAAATGCTCATTTACATCTTTTTAAAATCTTAAACAGTACGCAGTTAAAACTTGTAAGCGTTTTCATGCTATTTGATTCTACGTCAATGAAAAAAAAAAAAAATTTTATTCAGAAAACTGAAATTATAAATTTAAAAATATTTTTGTTGTTATTATTAACTGAGAATGTAATAAAATTAAGTGTATTTTGATAATTCCTACCGTTGATAAAAATTTAAAGGAGGTTACAATTTCTTTACATTAAACCTTTATTTATTTCAATTAATTCTTGAGAACGATATTAATAACTATTACTTATTTATTTTAGTTATTGTCTTCGTAAAAATTTGAATCATTTTAAAAATCATTAGGTCATTAGAAAAAACTTTTCTAGAAGAACAAAAATAATTTTTAAATTATTTTATCTTACAAAAATTAAAAAAAAAAAAAAAAGAAAGAAAAAAAAAATAACAAAAATAATTAGCGTGTATATAAAAGTAATGAATACATATAAAATAAATTATCTACAATTTACTAGTTTTAAATAGTTAAAAGTGAAAAATAAATAATTGAAAATACTATTAAAGAGACATTTAACATTCGCTTAAAAATTTGGTATTTTGGATTTTTCCATTTAATAGTTACGTTTTTTTTTTTTTTTTTTTTTTTTTAATGCGTTCTTGATACTTTAATTGACATTTTACATTTTCCTTGACGTTTCCGGAAACCAGAATGCGTGTTTTCTAAATAACATCCCTAAATATATGTTTTTAAAATCCTTGTTTAAAGAAAAATTATACGCTTTAGAGTTCGTTAATTAATAATTAAATTAGAACTAACAAATATTCTACTCATGTGATATTTAATTTGAAGAAATTAAATAAAGTATGCTTTTCATGTTTTTAAATGAAGTTATGAAATTTTATTTTTGACCAAATTTATTGCTTTTGGTTTTAAAGCTAAAACTGATTTATTGAAATTTTTAGTAAAACTTCTAACACGCAAATGCAAAAATCTTTTTCTGAAATATATATAGGTTTCATGTACGACAAGTTAAATTTGAAGTTGTTGTGCTATATCTAGTCCAGTTATGAGTTTGTTTTTGGTGTATCTATGTTAACGAGAGTGACCAAAATCAATCACATAGTCGCTTTGGTGAACATTCAAAATATTTGTTATATCCGATTTGATATTAATTTTTTCGTTGATATTATTATATATATTCGTTATTTTAATATCTGGTGAGGATAGATTGGGAGAAACATCAGTGTTCAGAGTATCGGTTAAATGCATACCGGGCAGTGGCACTGAACCTTAAAAAAACATCAGTGTAGGGTATACCGGGCAAATGCATACTGGGGAGTGGCACTTAAGTAGATCTAGTATATATTTCGGAAATATATCAAAGCGATGATGTGATTGTCAACATTCACCGGTGGAAGTCAACAACCACCTATTTCGGTCATTCACAGTAACATATTCACGCGGACATCAATCATTCTAAAATTTTGGACACTAGTGTCATTCAGGAGAAATGCATTCAGTATTACAACAGCTCGGCGAAAATAAAAGTAAATTGAAGTTACTGCTAAAGAGACAAATTTGTACTAGCTTTAATAAAACTTTGCTTACCACTTCCTTAAACATATTTGTATTACTGTCGTCGAACAGCTTACTACTACCAATGTTCAACTCCATAGCCTTGTAATTTTAAACTCAATCCAGAAGACAAGGGAACTATTGGATCATGTATTGGGAGAAATTTGCCTGCGTGGACGATTTCTTGATGGAACTAACCCGCATTTGCGTTACACGGAGAGGAAAACTACGAAAACCTCTCGGGTTTACCTGACGGAAAAAGAGACTCAAATTCACGATCCGTCTACCACTGAGGATATTTCGACGTCAACACTTTGTTCGGTGTGAGAAGGGTTCGGAATTCGTATCAACCAGCTATCGCTGGAATTCGAACCCGGGAGGCGAGTGCTCTATACCCTAAGTCAAAACGGCTTTCCTTAAATATTTATCTATAACAGACGAAATATATTTTTATTTATTTATTATTATAATAATTTTTTTGGAATATTACAAAAAAAAAGGGTGTCGTGTCAATACGACGGGCTCAATTCATTGACGGACAATTCGTAGTGCACATTTTGCCGTAGGACAATTCACTGCGTACAATTCGGCAGTGCGACAGTTCCTCGCGGAGAGTCGACACAATTCATCGCGGCGACAATTCATCATGGGCCCGATTGTTCGTGAATTTATCGCAGTGCCGTGTGTATGTGACATTAGTCTATTTTAATCCTTTAGGTTTTGTTGATGTTTTTTATTCTTTTGCATTCACAAAAATACTTAAAGATGATCCCCTCTGACGTCAATGTGAAGCTCTTCTTAAAGTTTTTATTCGCCCATCGTGTCACTGTGCACTCTGGAAAAGCTAAAAAGTAGTGGTTAGTTGATATTGTAAATTAGAATAGTTGAATTTCCATGGTTTATAATTTAGAGCTGCTGTCATATTTTTGTTCTCTTCTTTACGATTATATACAGATAAATATATAAAGAGATTCCACTCTGTCTTCCATGCTTGTAAAAAGTCGATGCATTTTTTTTTTCACTTATACGCAGCCAAATAGTACCACTATTCAGAGCCTGACAAAGGCATAGGCATACGGAGCAGTTGCCCCAGGCCCTAAATGAGAGGGGGCCCCAAATCGAATAGAAAGTTTATTTTAGGTTTCCTTTTTTAATGAACTTTTTTTAAACAAAATATCAGTACAGTGTGAAATCCGTCAATTTTATGTTAGCTTCTTCATTAATCTATTGTATGAACACAAAAAAATCTATTTTTTGTAAATCCGTGGCCTTCGAAAGCGGAATTTAGGCAAATTCAATTTCGGTGGACAAATTTGGCCAATCAAAAGGCTATTTTTACATATCGCAAAATGTTTACCAAAATACAGGTTTCTAATTGGATTAAGTGAGCAATCGTAATTTCAAAAATGTAGCTGAATTCCGCCCTAATGTCAACAAGGATATGATTTTTTTGCAGCTGGATGACAAAGTTAACAATCAGAAAATTGCATTCGGTATGATGGACATAGAATTGTTAGAAAATCAATAAAATGGACAGAACGATATTTCTGTCTGACCATTGGAGGGGGGGGGGGGACTTACTAGTTAAAGATTTTAATAAATTCTCTTGCTATATATGTATAATGAGGTGAAAATTTAAATACCTTCATATAGTTCGGTTCTTCATTACTGAGTTAGTGAAGCAAAGGGGAGCCCCCCAAGGAAGTTTTTGCCCCGGGCCCCAATAAGGCTAAGTCGGGCCCTGCCACTATTCCAAATGGTCTTAGCGCCACTGTTTGGTAAAAAAAAAGCTAAACTACTATTTAGATTCATGAGTTTATCGTTTTATTTTTATTACTAGGTGATAACCTCTCCCCCCCCCCCTTTGCAGTCATTCTACCGCCTACCAACCCAGATGGTTTGCTTCGCAATAATTGCTGGTTTTTTTTTTTTTTTTTTTCAAAGTTGAAATTATAAACTTAAAGTATATGTACTAAAAAAAAATTCCATTTTCTTACGCTTGTTCCACCCCCACTTTCAACGTAAAAAAAAAATTCTGATAACTATTAAGATCTGTTAGTAAACATGAATAATTTTTCTTGTTAGTAAAATTTTAAAATTACATTCAAAGTTACAGGTATATTGTTATTACAAAGTAAGTGCGCAACCGTAATTTAATATTTTTGGTTTACGAAATAGCTGATAAATTAAATACAACTTGTGCATGCACTGAATTGAACATGAATCTTTTAATCATTTAAAGAATATTTTTAACTGTAATTTTTAATTCTATATTAATGTAATTTGCACCAAAAAATAATAGATGTAAAACGGTTAGTAAATTTAGACACCAATTTAAATAAATTTATCTTTAAAAAAAATCTCCTTTAGTTTTAAATTCTTTATTTAGAAAACAATCGAAACCAAAAACGTAAAAATAGAGGTGTATAATGAAAACAAAAAAAAAAGCATCTTTAAATTAGGGATACAGAAATATTTTATAAGAAAAGGATACCTTTATCAGAGCCCGCGCTAAAGATTTCAAATTATTAAATTAGCCAAATATTAAAAGTATTCGCCAATTTTCGAAAGTCTTTGCCAAATACAAATTGTAAAAAAAAATTTTACATTGAAAACTATTTTACTGTTGATTGTTACAGGCTTATATTATGTGTTCCCGATTCTAATTGTTTATGCGGCGTATCTACCGAAAATTACTGTAATCAAATAAAAAATACTGATTTGTTTAGAAAAATTTTGAGGATCCAGTTAAATATTTATTTTTCTTTTCAGTGGAAAAATCATACGCCAAAACTCAATTTTATTCTCCAAATTTACGATTTTATCGCATTTGGAGAAGAGCGGTAAATGCTTAGCGTTGGCCCTGCTTTATGATTTATAATAATTCTATTTTGATGACAATGAATTATATGTACGGAAATTAAATTGGGGAAAATTGAATCCTACCAGGCGATTTTCTGACTAATAAAATTGCACAAACAATGGAAAACTGTTTAAGACTATTTTGTTTTTATGTTATACAGAGATTTATACCTTGTATTTGAAATTGTTCAAAATCAATTATTTTATTAAGTAACAGAGATAATAAATAAAAGATGTGGAACAGATTATGAAATTTCATGTTTGCCTATAAAAACATACTGTAAGAAATTATTTTTTAAAAGCTTAAATTAATTCAGGCAATCCTATCTTCATTCAATAATTTTTACTAGAAAGAAACGGAAACATAACTTTAAAACAAATTACATTTAACGAAGTATTTTATTTCTTTTATGCAATAAATATAATCATCGTTCATAAGATAATCTTACAGAAATAAGCAAAAATATATCTGAGTATGTTTAACAAGCAGCATGTTTATCAAACGATTGAGACTTCCATTGGTGTTACATCTTGCCAAATGATGATTCCGAATCAACCAAAACTCGGGGATTTTTGTCTCCAAGAACCAGTACAATTTCAAATTTTACATGTTTTTCCCGAATAAAAGGTATAAAGTGCCTTCTATACTCGCTACCTAATATTGACTTTGCAAAAGATAACCATTTCAGTGGACATTATTCCAGCTACAACAGTGGATATGGAGGGTGCCCTGGACTGCAAGACATATACCAAATTTCAACAACCAAGGTGTTATACTGTTCCTCCTCCAACACCTTTCCATGATAAATCTAGTGTGGATCGTGTAATGCAAATATTTCCCGAAGAGTTTAAAGTTCCACGAGTGTCCCATGCAAAATTAAATCATGAGCCTAAAGTGGTGGATATGCCTCAAGTGAATGATGAACACCAAGTGTTGGATATTGACCAAGTGGTGGAGGAACCTCAAGTGATGGATATCTTTTCTAACGATGGGTTGGACAATATCCGAGACTTTTTGAACAACCTTTTGGAATCTTTGGAAGCCGAAAGTTCCACCACAGCGTTGGATTTAAGTACAGGTGTTAAACACTGTAGGGATAAACAGTATGCATTTGTTCCAGTGACCTCATTGGATTTATCGTTAAGAAAACAAAGGAAACGTGTAATGTAAATATTGTATTGTATATTGCATTATATGAAGAAGAAAAAACCTCTTTCTGGGGTATATTTTTTTCAAAACCGTTTGCTATCTTTATGAACTCATTTTAAAATCCGTCACGTCACAACACTTTGCGGCCAATCAGAATGCCGTCATAGCATTTTATCCTTTTTTTCGTATAAAAGGGGACTCAGAGCCACTCCATTTCACATTCCCCATGAGTTTTAGATTTTACAAATTCTTATACCGTTGCGAGAGATATCCTCCTGCCGACCAATTTGCGACTTTTATTGAAAGAGTTTCAAATGATGTGAATAGATACAGATCGCCAGATGTAATTGGACCGTCACCCCGTATGCCTTATACAAAATGGTATTGTACAGCAGATGTATGGAACTTCATGAGGAGCAAAAACAATTTTTCAGAAATGGTGTACAAGTTGGATAGGAAATGTTTTGCAGAACTGATGAAATCCTATGAGGGATCCATTGCCTGAATATTTTGGGATGCTTTTGGAAAGATTTGACTCCTGGTGATGGCTTTCATCATGTGGAAGAGAGAAAGCATTCAAACCTTCATCCACTACAATTGGTTGAGGATGGGCCAGGAGTTGATTGAAACAATTTATGCCTTGGACATGCCAGACAATTCTTCACAGAGTCAGAGACCTATTTGGACGACATGTATAATCAAACAAAATCAATCTGAAGACATTTTTTTCACTACTATTCATGGTTACAAGAGAATAGGACATGTTCGTACTTTAGAAAAATTCTGATTTCAGTTGGAAAAAATTGTTCAATTTTTTTGTCGCGTTGTTTTGCCAACCTTGAACTGCTCATTTTGTGAACTTGTGCTTTATCACTACATGAGCTTCATCTCCCTCAGAATGGTCGAAGGCAACTAGGAACATTTACCTTTTTGTGTGACGCACGAACATCTTACGGTGGGTTATTCATTTTAGTCAACCAATTTTGGGAGGATCAATTTCAGTTTTGTGAAAATTTTTACAAGGGACCCGGTGTTCAGCTATTAAATCGATATTTTTCATATTGAATTGTAAAAAATAATTTTTTAAATTTCCACAACGCTTTCTTTTAGAACTACTATATTAAATGTAGTTTACAGTTCTATATAGTAGCCTAACTTAAAAGTTTTTAATCTATTTAAAAATCAAGATCGAGACTAACGTACTTTCTTTTTGTATGACTCTCCACAAGCTAATGGTGAAGTACCGCAGTGGACTGTTAGTCAAGACACTTTTCCCAGCAGATCACCGAAGTCCCAGCAGATCACCAAAGTCAAGCATCACTGGTTGCGGTTAAAGCTCCTAGCTGCGGTCAGTGTGCGGGTGGATGAATACTGAGACCAGTCTGCGTAGGGACCGAGGGTGTGCGGTAATGGCCCTCGTTAAACTGTTCAACCGTAAAGTGCTTGACTTCGCGTGCAGGTCATCGAGCTACCGAAGCGGTGGTGTCATCCCCTCTTTAGAAAATCAAAATTGTGATGGAATGTATTCGGATCATCCTCAGGGATGCTTCCCAGACCGTCGCTAAAAGCCCATTGTGCAGCTCTAGTGTGACGTAAATGAACTACAACTACAACAACAACTAATGGTGAAAGCATGCGAAGTGTAGCCATTAGTAAAGAGTTTTGCTCTACTTCACCTTCAGCCCATTTCGATCATCAATACATTAAAAATTATTGTTGTTGTTGTAGTTCATTTGAGTCGTTCATTGTGCATTTCATTTGCGTGTAGTTCATTATGCACTAGAGCAGTACAATGCGTTATTGGCGACGGTCTGGGAAGCATCCCTGAGGATGATCCGAAGACATGCCATCACAATTTTGATCCTCTGCAGAGGGGATGGCACCCCCGCTTCGGTATCCCGACGACCTGTACGCGAAGTCGAGCACTTTACGGTAGAACAGTTTAACGAGGACCAATACCGCACACCCTCGGTCCCTACGCAGACTGATCCAAGTGGTCACCCATCCGCACACTGACCGCAGCCAGTGATGCTTGACTTCGGTGATCTGCTGGGAACCGTGACAATTCAAATTAAGATTCATAATTAAGATTCATTATTAAGCTTAAATTTCAACATGCAACTAAAGCGTGATATAAATTTATAAAAAAATAGAATTTATAAAAA
This sequence comes from Parasteatoda lunata, assembly GCA_949128135.1. Classification (NCBI taxonomy): domain Eukaryota; kingdom Metazoa; phylum Arthropoda; class Arachnida; order Araneae; family Theridiidae; genus Parasteatoda; species Parasteatoda lunata. Next base: position 91,027,852 of record OX421970.1, on the reverse strand, counting down.
GATATGGAAGACATTTAATTGTTTAGGTGTAAACTATGTCATATAGCTGAAATACAAAATTGAATTGTTAAAGCTTTATTCACGAAGTAAAAATAAGCAGACCAGAACGTACTAAACAAATATTGAGGTTTAATTTCAATGGCGGTAATTTCTATGGATAATCAAGGGATATCAACTTTGGTAATATTATGTAATTTTATTACTTTTGCATGCTTGATTACTTAAAATATATTCTAACCTCTTTTATGTTTCCAGTTGTGCTGATTTTCTACCCTTTTATTCTTCACTTCACATATTATACCACATTTTAATAGCCAGTGTGTTTATTTTTTAGGTTATTCCTGATAGAGGTCTTTGTCAGGGTTTACATGCTCAATTTTCATCTAGAAACAGCTTTTTAGTGCATGGCACGGGTAAAACAGCAGGTAAAATTGTGTTCATTACTTAATTTAATAATAAGAGCAATATCATTAACACACGTTTATCGTTAAACCGTCTTTCTCATTCATATTCTCATTTATTCATATTTTCAAGGATATTCTGGTTGATTTCTATTAATTTTATTTTGCATATGCGTCGTCCTTTTTTTGCTCCCAAAGTTTACTAAGTTGTATTATATAATACCAGGCCTTAAACAAAATGAAAAACTTTCTGCTGGCAATTTATTTACTCTTGTAAATAGTTTCTACCCTTTCGCCACCATTAATGCAGACAAAGTTTGTTTGAAAATCAAAAAATTTTTTTAAGCGTTTTAATTTTTATCAAACTATATATTTATTATAACATATGCCAGTATATATTTCTTTAAATTTTGCTGTTTTTTGAAGATTTACAGCTAGTTATTTATTTACCAAATTTTCTGTTGTATCCAAATTTTCTAAAGTTTACAGCAGGTTGCATTCTTATTCTTTTTTTTTCATTTTTTTGAAATAATGAGTTTTATAAAAAAAGTTTGACAAGACAAAGACAAATTTTTCTCAAACAGTGTTCATACATGCTATGCATACCTGCCCCACAATAATTACTACTTGACCATAGTATGGCGTAGCACCATATTATGGTTTTGCCGCTCAGGACAGAGAGTAATATGGATACTTGTCCAGTTATAGAAACCATGTGTTTGTGAATGTTTTCTGATTTGTCGTCAATACAAACAATTGGTTCTTATAACAAATTTTATAATAAATTTTAATATCTCAATGTATTATCAAATATATCAACATTTAATATAAATCATAATATTTTTACACTTTTGTTAATTTATGTTAGTTTTACATTGTTCAAGATTTTCTTTACCTAAATAAAATTCACCAAGACTTACAATAGACTTACTATATAAAAGGTAAATAATATGACTACTCATTACTTTATAAACTTAAGATAAATTGATGTTTGTTTTCCATGTTATATCTCTTGATTTTAGTAATTGTTATTTAACTCTAACTTTTTTTAAGAATGATTGTTCAATAAATTTTTCTATGCATTAAAAATGTACACTTTATTAGTCTATGACTTTTATCTATGACTATTTATTTATGACTTTTTTTAACACTTTATTAGTTCAGTTAATTTCAGTAACTAATTGTAGAATTACTACCAAACATTAAATTATTTCATTAGCTGCCATCCACTTACCACCATTAATGAAAATGATAAAATTGAATTAAAGGGGAAAAAAATAGAAGGAACTTATGAAACTGACATTTCACGAAACTAAAATGAAATCTCTCTTAAGTCTCCTTGACCAGACATGCCTTGTCTTGCGACTGACTCAAGAAAGAGAATTCTATCTGCCGTGTGGGAACGTAACCGTAACGCCTCCTTAAAAGTGCTTGGTTGGATAAAAGTGTCTTTATTTCAATATTCTAGTGACAAATTGTAAATCACATGTTCATATGTTAGAGTGGATAAACTGAATTTGGAACAGGGAATAAAAAGATTAACTAAGATAGAAACCGTATATTACCTGCTCTAGATAAAGACATTTTAACCTGCTTCCATTTTACATCATCTATGATTTACTTATTTTTTTAAATACTGGCAATTCCCAGGGATATTAGTTCCCCATTTCTGTATTGAAGCTAAAAATGAATGAAAATGTCTTTCGTTTTGCTATTTCTTTTGTAATATTGTTTATCTAAATAGTAAAAAAAAATATATATATATATATATATTTCCAATTGTTTTTTTTTTTTTTTTTTTTTTTTTTTACAATAATGGGAGGCTGGTAATTTTCTGCTTAATGCTCAGATTTTTTTCCTTTTTTCAGATATCAATGCAACTCAATATCTTCACGAAGTTACTCCCATACCATCTGTATTTAATGATTATGTTCGTAAACTTGTAAACGAAACTCACAGTAAGTATTTGTTCTTATATAGACTTAAGGTAAAGTTGATCATTCTTTCTGGAGAAAGGACACAATACCCAAAATAACCATTAAAAAATTGCTTAAAATTTATAATATTTGTCCGAACAAAATTTTAAAACAAGTTAAATTACAACACACTGTAAAATCTCTCTTTTTTTTTTTAACATTGAATTCCCCCCTCCCCTCTAAAATCCTGCTCTTTTCATACATATTACAATACTCGAAATTTAATTTGCGTATTTGATCATTGACTTTTTAATGTGACAATTCCATCATTTTTATGTTAGATTCTTTGATGTTAATGTTGATTTGCATGTGGTGTTTAAAATGCCGATCTATTTCATATGATGTCAATAGGACACATAAAATATGAATTGTGCATTTAAGTAATCACTTTTTGCCGCAGTTACTGGTTTTATTTGCACCAATTCCATGAAGAACCCATGTGGTGATTTGATGGTTTTTTTCAGCTATTTTTGATTTTTCTATTGATTTTTATTTTGGATTCTTTGTTATCGATTTTTTCCGAGCAGTTCTTGATTGTTAAATTTTCATTCGCAAGCAGAACTATTTAACCAATTAGTTTCTAAAAGTAGTTTCAGATTTTCTGTTTCTTAAAATTGCATGGCTGCACAATCGGTATGTCCAGTTCTCCAGATTATTCCATGATCATTGAATTCATAAAGCTTCAAACCCTTTAAAACATTACGAAAAATGTCATTTTACTAGGATTTCATCAGCATCCCATTTACGTTAAGAACTTCTTATATCATTGCATAAGAAGGAAGAAAAGTGACATTTATGGCAGATAAATCTGCATTTATTTTAAACTACTTGTGAATGCCTGCACAACCAGAATGTTCAGTTCCATAGCTAGTTCTGTGAGAGTGAACCTTCAATTTATAAAGCTTTGTTAATCGGAAATTGTTATATAAAAGTTGCCTCTAATGTAAATCTTATGGAAAATGCTTGGTTCTATAAACATGAGACTGTTATTTGAATGAAATTTATTTGATGAAATTTACGGTTACGGTTGATAAGTTTTTTTTTTTTTAAATGTTATTCTTTAAAAATTTGTGTATCTTATTGTTACAAATTTCAGCAATACAATTACAATAATTCCTTTTATAGCTTAAAAATTGATTTGTGAAAATTGATCAATTAAAAATTACTTTTACCAAAAATTCTGTGTAATTTAATACAGTAAACAACGCCTGTGTTGAGGATTTACATCATGCTTCACGTATGTTTTGCTCACATATTTTCTTTTACATTAAAAATAATAATAGTAAGATTTTTCAAAGTAAAATTCATCTGTTAGGAAATATTTTTTTATGATCCTAAAATTTAGTTCAAAGAATTTTCTTCATTGCAAAGTGCTTTTGCTGGTCCTCTTAAATTCCTTGTTATGAGATTCTATTTTGATAGTTTTGCTTCCTAGTTATTGGGTTGTAACTGCTGGAATATTGATATCTTCATGAAGTGCTTGATTTGTCTTTCTTATATTTGTTTTCTAGGTATCTTCTTGTCTTTTAATTCAAGAATTGGTAAATTTTCTGAAGATCAAAGGCGATTAGAGTATGTTAAATTTTTATTTTGCAGAATTTTTATAATTCTTTTTACTGTATTTTTAATTGTTTTTGTGTGTTTTTCTATTTTCAGAATCGTAAGAATTAGCCAACAGTACCGTTCTGTGATTTTAGCCTGTGTTGAGGATTTACATCATGCTTCACGTATGTTTTGCTCACATATTTTCTTTTACATAAGAAAATCACTCTTTCTTAAAAAAAAAAAAAAAAAATTCATAATTTTTTTAACATTATTTTTTTTATAGAAACATCTCAGGACGAAGAATTACTTGATCTCGTAAGTTTAGTTTATTTATTTAGTTTAAATTTTCTATTTTACTAATTATCAGTAAGAATTTCTAAGAAATGATCAAGAAAACTAAAATCTATTCGCAATAAAACATACATAAATATATAATTATACAAAAATAATAAACATGTAATTATTGTAAATACACAATATGTCTGACTTTCCTTTCTTATTTTTTATATTTTTATTATTTGGCTTGAAACACTCAAAACCTTCATGTTAGTCTGTTTGGCATTGAAGTTTTTTATGCTATTTCTGATTATTAGTTTTTGATGATACTTCTGCTATGTCAAAAAACCTGTGACATAAATTTCAAAAGTTGCTTTTTTGTTTTGCTAATATGTATATATATATATATATATATATATATATATATATATATATATATATATATATATATATATATATATATATATATGATATTTTAAATAGCAGATTGTTAATGTGACATATTTATTTTTTAGATGAAAAAGAGAATGCTTTGGATTTAAAAAGAAATTATAATAGTTTATCAACAATTATAACGATATATAATAAACAATTATGTATAATAACAATTATAATAAATATTATTGACAATTATAATTGTTAAAAAACAATTATAATAGTTTTGCTGATATAAATTATAATTCTAAAATTATTACATTGTACAGTGCACACAAAAAAGGACCAAACTGAATAATATTTGTCTAATGATGGGATCTTCACATTCTAGGATCTAATCTTAATGGCTCAAGGGGGGAGCCTCAAATATGCTAATTAATAAGTACAGACAATATTTTAAGTTACGAAATCAGGCATAAACACATACTTTCTCTGAATAAACATAAATTTTTTTTTGATGGATGCAGATTTCTGAATTCCCCAAAATATAAGAGGTAGCCACAATCTGGGAAATATGGTCCCAATAGTTTGGTCAGAAAAGCGCTCCAAAGCTTAGATCCCTTATTGTTAATTTTACTTTTTAAGCGAATTGAAAATTTTTGTACCCAATTATAAAATTTGTTTGTCCAAAGATAAATCCAGACAAATAATAACATTTATCAAATATTAATGATTTTTTAATGTTTTTTCTGAATAAATTTTAAGTTATTCAACTTTTTGCATAATTTTAAAGAATATAAATTTGCATGGCAAAATACAAAATTTAAACAAAATTAGTCTAATAGTTGCTAAGAAATCAAATTTTAAATGTCTGACTTTTTTAAAATTCAATTTCTCAGAAACTGTTCATCCAATTTTCCATTGATTTTGTATTTTGTCATGTAAAATTATATTTAAAATGATGCAAAAATTTTTATACCTTACAATCTAAAATTTTTTCGACCATTTTTAAATAAGATAATACAAATAAATAAATTTGCTAAAAGTTATTTTGTTGCATGGATTTATTTTTGGATAAACAAATTTTATAATTTGATGCAAAAGTTTTTCAATTCGCTTTAAAATTTCTTGGGATGTAGCGAAATATGCAAAAAGTAAAATTAGCATTAGGGTAACTTTGGAGCACTCTCCTGACTAAACTATTGGGATCATATTTTCCAGATAGCGCCTATTTTTGGGGTCAGAAATCTGAATTGGTTGAAAAAAAGGTATGTTTATTCAGAGAAAGTACGTTTTTGTGTCTGATTTTATAACTTGAAATATCATTTGCATTTATTAATTAGCATATTTCAGGTCACCCCAGCAAGCCATTAAGATTAAGTCCTAGAATGTGAAGATCCGATTATTAGATCCAAAGTTATTCAGGATAGTCCTTTTTTTTGGCGTACTGTACATAGATATTTTTAAAGTATTGATAGATCCCCATTCATTATATATACAAACCTATCATCTATGCTAACAAAAAATCTGCTGAAGTTCTTTATTCTGCCGTAATATACGTAATTAACATAGACCGGGCCCTTGCTAATGACTTCAAATTATTAGCCTGTAAATTAGACAAATTTCAAAAGTATTAGCCAATTTTCGAAATTCTAAGCCAAAGGCAAATTTTAATTATTTTTTATGATTGATTTTATCCCATAAAAACTTTAAATCAAGAGTTAATTTGCAGTTGGATATATTTGTTGTTGGATAAATGAGCGGTAAATGGGAAAAAAATAGGAATAGGGGAAAAAAAGAAGTAGGGTAAATTTTTGATCACTTCTTAAACTAGCTGGGCCAGTAACATAAGGATAAACCTGAAGCAACATTATGTTGTTGTCATCTTATTGATATGCGACTGTCGCAAGAAAATATATTTTCTGCATAAATAGTTGGATGATAATATGCATCTTGCTACCACTTAATCTTTCATCGCCACAAACTGTAAGAAAGAATATTGTCACGCCATAGCATGGTATTCGATAACGTATGTATCAATCTGCATTTTACGGTAGTTTGTCTAATGCTTACGTAATCTCTCATGTTGCTTATGCTTTCCTTACCTGGACTTAATATAGTTCTAATCAGCTTTGTGGCGTGTCTGACAGTAATTACTCTAATCGAATAGTAAAATACCGGATTTATCCAAAAAAATTCTATTTGACCTTTTTTTTCTAGGATTGAGATGAATATATATTTTTCTTTTCAGTAGAAAAAATCAATTATCAATACTTTCCCCAAAATAATTTTTTTTTTGTTGCCGAATTAACGATTTCAGTGGTGAGTGCTTAGTGTGGGACCTGCATAGATTATTAAAATTGGAAAAAAAGGTATAATTTGAACTATAATTTCTGCTTTAATATAATTGTTAATTATCCATTTCTATGTTAGTATCATATATAATGGAATATATTTTTAGGTGTAACATTTTAAATATACTATAATAACTCTACGCATATGATTTCCTGAGTATCCTCTTCAGTTTGAAATAGTTTTAATATCGTAAACTTAACAGTGTTGCAAACTGATTAATTCAGCTAAAGATAATCTAGAGTTTACTGTGTTAATAGATGTGTGATTGAAAAATGCTTCCATTTATGTCTTTTCCTCAGTTGAATGTTTTTTTTTTTCTTTTAGCTTCAAATGTTTTCAGATATTGAACTTCTGTGGAATCTGCTTCACACCTTAATACTTGATACTCCTACTGGTAAAATAAAGTTTTATTTGTTTTATATGTGTAAGATATGTATGTTTAAGTATCTTTTGTAGAATTATTTACATTTCTTATGAATCTTGTTCCATGTAGGTACACGTGTGCTATATAAATTGATAGATTGGATTAAATGGCATTTTGTAGATGCCCAAAAGAAACGTGAGGAACTTATGCAAACAGAGGAACCATCTTTACATCCAGATTACTGGGACACTGTTAGTAATATATGTCTCAATCATGATTTTTACTATGCAATGCTATTTAATTGTGAATTTATTATCTCATTTAAAATTTTTTTTTATATGTCCAAATCAGACTTAGTTTATAAAATTTAATATTTTCATAAGTTTTTCTATTAGTTCACCTTAGATAATCAAGTTTATTATTTTTTTCACAGATTATTCAGTTCCTACTTCAGGGGAATATACCAGTGGCCCGTTCATTGCTGTCTACCCATAAGAAGTACAACAGGGAAGATTATGCTTGCCTTGACGATTTGATGAGAAAAATGCCCATGTATAATGTAAGTTAATTTTATATTGCTCATCTTTGTGAAATCTACATTATGTAATCTAAATCATTTGTTAAAAAAATAAATAAATAAACTGTATTTACTCAGACCTGAAATTTTTCAGACTTTAGGAGGAATTTTTCGGAGAATGGTTTTATGTGCCACACTAGTTTTATGTGCTAATTTCCCTTTCATGTCTGTTACTATCATAAAATATATCACATTTCATCAAAAGATCCTCTTAAAATTTTACTTTTCTTAAAAATCCTTTTAATCAAATATTAGTCTTGCAAATTTTCAAGATTTTGTGTCTAATCAAAGGACCTCAGGCCTTAGTATAAGACCCTTAGATTTCTTCCGAATAAGTGTGTGAATCGACAAATTGAGAGACTTGTGCACTCTTTGGAGTTTTCTGCGTTTGTTAATGTTATTTGTTACATAATGTTGGAGAATGACTTCTTTTGTTTACTTATGTACATTACCGAATTTATGTCTTAGATTTTTTGAACTGCTGTTATACAAAGCAAATATTGATTGATAAAAGGTGTATCATACTTTTAATATAATTATAAAATTATAAAGTGTGCAAACATGCTGTAAACCACATGTTAAATTTATCTACATAATATCCAAATTTCGCATAGTTTGTATTTTTCTACTAAGTGTCTTCTTTACCAGATAAATTAGTCTTTACCGTCTTACCGTTTGTTCATAGATTTTGTGTTTGTTTAATTTGTATTGTCTCTTCTAATTTTAAATTTTTCTACTGTTCTAAATTTGTTGTCTAAATTTGGAATTTATAATTTTTCGAAAGTATAAAATGACCGCTTTTTTTCACTGAAAACTTCAAGTATTTTTGTATGAATCATCCCTGGGGCCCTACCATGAGCTACCAGGAATGGAATGGAGATTCCCGGCTGGAAAGTGAAACTGGGAATGTTTGGTTCCATGAACGTTCAATACCGTACCATGAGCACCCACTTGGAATCGGACACTCCATGATAACTCTCTCTCTGGGCGTGGCTAAAATTTAACCAATCGCACAATTTACCTTAGATTTTCTTTTTAAGTGTGGCAACACTAGTATGAGTAAAATGAAACTGAATGTGATAATAACATTATAAGTTTACGAAATGAGCTTATGCTATTTAGATAATACTTTTGACTATTTATTGTTTGTTTTTATAATGTTCTTTGTTTTCATTAGACTAAAAAAATATGAATTGCGAATACTTTGAAATATTTTTTAATTTATTAAACGAATAATTTTTTAAATTAAAAACTGTCATATTTATTATGTATAATTCATAGAATAAAACCATTTTTTCACAATAAAAATTCTGTTATATCCTTTAAGTTTCATTATTTGTTTCAAATAATTTAAGAAAAGTACAACTCTTAAAATAATGCTCATATTTTAATGAATTAAAATTCAAAATTTCGTGCTTGAGTACTGCATGTGGATAGATTACTAATTATACTAGCTTTTATATCAAAACTAATTACCAGAAAAAAATCAAATTTTATCGGACAAAAAATTACGTTTACCTATTGGTCTCTTAGAAATTAATTAACTTAATTTCAGAAAAGCTCATTACTTTTCAATTAAATTTGTAACAATATGACAAAAGTTACTACTTTGCTTATTACTTTGGTTTATTTGTTGCATTATTAAAATGACTGTTTTTACTGATAATGAAATAAATATGTTCACAAGAAATTAATTTATAGATTTGTGTAAAAAATTTTTCGTGGTTTGTAAAATCATTTCACGTATGAAATACTTAAAAAATTATAGTTCAAGGAACTACTTCCATAGCTTTTATATTATATATTTTAATGGCAGAATGAGAATAAAAATTTTTAAAATGAGTAAGACAAGAAATAAGTACATATTCCATAAATATTTTTCGAAATTTTCTTATTCTATTTACTTTTCCCATTTTTCTTTTTCGCTTCTCTTATTATAAATAAATTGTTTACTTTATAATACATGCCTGTAACAAATTCTTTTAAATGTGCTGCCATCTGTCTATAGTATAAAGAACCATCGCTCGGAATGAAGTTAAATACTGTTGAATTAAAATTTTATCGAAAGAAAATTTAAAAAAAAAAATTTGAACTTCAAAAAATGGTATTGGCCAAGTAATATATCTCAGGTAATATAACATAAAAATAGTAACAATTATCATATAATGAGAGCATAATTATATTTAGTAACTCTAAAAGTATCTTTTCGTTCTTACATACTAATGAAACAAAATATTTCTCTTTTAATTATCGTCTCTTTTTATTGCTCTGGCACGTTTATCTTTTAGAAATTTTGTTAGCTACTCTTATGAAATGGAAAATAATTAAGACATTCATCGGCGAAATATCGTATTTAGTCCTCAAAAATTTATCATTCCCTCCAAGAATGAAGATTCTGAGCAGTAGACACCAGCTGGAAAGAACAAAGATTGAGTTTTTTGCCAAGAAACAGTTTCCAGGGGGCTCATGGTGAGGAAAAAGAAATTCCCGCTCATTCCCTCATGGAACTTCATTCCAGGGAGCTCGTGGTAGGGCCTCTGATTATACATTTTAAACCTTTCAAATATTTAGCATTGTGCTTGATCTTTTGTTAAAAGCTTTAATTTGTAAATTGGTTTAAAAAATTGCTAAGTATAAAGAATCCTCAACTGTTAAAGGTATAAAAAATTTAATGAAACAAGTACAAATGGAAGTTTAAATGGGTGAGGTAATAAAGGGTTAATTAATTTTATAAGATCTCTGTGAAATAGAAAATTGGAAGATTGATATACTCATTTGAACTCATTCTTGAAAACAAAGCTCCTCTTAAAGATGAAGAAACAAATTCATCACTCTAATTTTCCCGTGACTTAACTTACCTTTTTTAGGCAAACTGTATGATTTCTTTGAATGAATTTCGTGTTAGATGGAAACAATGGCAAGAAGAATGTCGAGTTAGACTCGAGAGAGAAGAATTTTCTTCTGATGAGAATCTGGAAAAAATTTGCCAGGTAAAATAATTTGAGTGTTTTTTATTTTTTTAATTTCTACTGATTACTGTTAAAATCAATGAGTTTTAGTACTTGTGTTAATGCATTATAAATCCAGATAAAAGGGTTATTTGCTATTATCTTATTTTGACTGTGAAAGGAGTGGATTCAGGTTTTGTTGTATAAATGGATTTTGGTGCAAGTTATTATGAAAATGTAAATATTTTGATGATGATAATGAAAAAAAATACCTGTTTAATGATTCTCGCACTTAAACTCTGCTTTAGGGGTGTGGGAGTGGCAAGTTTCATATCATTAGGTAACCTTTTTTGAAATTTTAAATAGATTATTCTTATTTTTTCGATCGGACACATATTTCATTAAATAACTACAATAAACTCTCGATTATACGCAGGCAGATTATCCGTGCTTTACTTTTTTTTTTTTTTTTTTTGCAATGATAAACAATGTAGTGTTTAGAATTGAAAATAAATAAATTCATAGAGATGGAACTATTTGAGAATGACATACTACATTCATGTTCGTTTCCCAGATGCTTGCAATTAATCATATAATGGGTCTATGTTTCAACATCGCAGTTTCATGTGCTATATCTAAGTAAAATGGAGCATTGAAGAGATAGAAATGGTGAGGCATTCATAAAGAGCAAGGTAATGTTAGTCGTGATTTACAGCTTTTGAACTACAAATGCAGGATGAAGTTCAGATTTCAATGAATAGATTCGGCACCCGTCAAAGCAGTTTCTTCTCCTGGATCGTATTGTAATTATTCGAAGCAATGATATTGATAGCACATAAGGAGATTTAGTTTTCTCCCTCTTGCCTTCATATGATGAATGGGAATGAATCATCCCCAGTCATTTATTTAGTCAACATGTAACACATTCTTGAAATTCTTATCAGTTATAAGATTGATAACTAACAAATGAGGATGGTCCTCACACAACACTTATACCCCTGAAGAAAAAAGGATGAAGCAGGACTTTGAATAATATATGGGTTATATGCATGATTTCAAAATTGCTGTCAGTTGTTTATTTTTAGTTTTTTGTTTCTGATAAGAGTTTTTAAACATCGTGTATGCACAGTAACTCTTAATAAGAACTAATTCACATATTTAGACTATCGTTTTGTGTGTTCTTTTTTGAATAGTGTAGAAATTTTTTTTTAAAAAAATGTAAAAGAAGAAAATCTGTAGAAAGCTGCTAGCCGCAAGTATGTAATAATAGATACTAAAATTTATTATTTATATTTAAAAAAAATTGATGATGTTTGACTTTTTTAAGAGTTTTACGGATTATCTGTGAATTCCTGGGCTTTGTAACTAAACCTGCATTTATTTTTACTTTAGTTCGATTGCATAATATATACACAGTCGGACTTCTATTTAACGAACTTCCATTTTACGAATTTCTCTTATTTTTTTAATTTTTTAGAGGAACCAAGAACATTTTGGAAATTTCTTCGCAAAATAACTTCCAAATAACGAAGTGAATTTTCTATTTAACAAACTTTTCATTGAGATCCACTTTCCCTATTTTCCAAAATATTTCTGAACATTGCAAACTTGTTAATGCATTTTATGAGGGAAATGGCATTGAATTAATTTTTGAAGACACTGCTCTATGAAATGTTTTACTGTTTTCTCTCAAAATTATCTTAGAGAAAGCAGTAAATTCCCTTTCCCTTTTTGTTTGCATTTCAAACGAAAAACTCAGTTCAAATTAACGGATTTTATCCTTATAGCAATTGAACTTAAGAACGCATGTGGTAATGTATGTTTAAAACTACTTTTATAATAAATGCAGCTATAATTTTACACATAAATTTAGCCTTTTCTTAGTTGAAAATGAATATAGCATAATAGTGTAACACTGGATAATGTTTTGCTCTATTCTTTCTTTCCATGCAGATTTCTTTTATGGTTAAAATTTATAAAATAAATAGATACTAGTTTACAAGATAAAAGTGCATCAATTGGTATTTTAATAATTATGTCTAGTGTTTATGAATTTAAAACCTGTTTTGTGTTCCTTAAGTATTTTAAAAGATGATTTTCTATTCAACTAATTTTCCATATAACGAACTTATTATCGGGATTTAGCGACTTCGCTAAACAGAGGTTCGACTGTAGATATATTGAAAGAGAGAGAGAAGGAGTCAGGTGGGGGTCAAGTGGGTATAATATCAAGTTATTTTTTAAAAAAAGGCCATGTAGCTAAACCATTGAATTTATTTTACTGAAAATTTTGATGCATCTTATGTATATTAGATTCTTATAGATTGAATATGTGGCATGACTTATCTATTTTGTTTGATGGTTTTTTTATTGTAATGCATTCAAAAGAACATGATTTGATATACCCACTTTACTCCAGAGTGGGGTGAAGTGGATATAGTTCGAAAATTGTATATATTTCACTAAAAAACACTTGCAAATATTGTTTTAGAAATAAAAATGCTCTTAAATAAATGTATAATAATTATGTTAAGAAATTTTTTTTTTTTTTCATATTAAATAATATATTAATGTTTCATATTAATGTTCATGGCTATCAAAATTTGGTTTCACTTCGGATGCAGTACATTTTGCTGAACCTTACACAATATCATCAAAAAGTTAGAAAATAATAATAGTTTTTAGTTTATTTTAAATATAAATGAGAGTATAAAAATTAATTCTACAGAGGTAATTTAAAGCGTTTCAGACATGTATTTTTATTGAATTTAGTTTCTTTAAGGATATTGTTTTGTTTTCGTTGAAAAACTGCCACATGAAGGCAGAAACTTGAGTGAAAACTCATCTATATCTTTAAATATGCTTATGTAGTTGTACCATTATGCTATTTTTGTAATTTTTTTAATTGTATAATATGTCTGTTATATTGTTATTATCATATCATTCTCCTCTTTAAAAGATAAAATTTAAAAGAAATTTCGTTCTTGGTGTTAAAATCACTATGTAGGGCTATAATCAAACAAGTAAATTATTTTTTTAGCTATTTCATTATAAAATATAGAGCATTAGATACTTACTAAAGCTTACAGAAGTAAAAAAAAAATATCCTATCATGCAGAACTTAACCATGTAACCACTTTACCCCAACTCAGATAACTATTCATAATAAATTTAATTTTGAAATTTATATTTCAATTTCCATGTAGATCTGTACTTTAGATCTCCCCTTACCAGTTTAGAATAAAATTAATAGTTTTTACAGTTTTTAATGATATTAGAATAAAGTTCGTCAACAGTTTAAACTAACATACTTTATAAGTTGATCATAAATAGATAATTTGTACACATTACATTTTATCAGTTTCTAAAACTGAAATAAAAATGCTTTCTGCAATCCCAGTAAATGTTTCTAGAAATATTAAATAAATTATCACAAGTTAAATAATATTCAATGCTTGCTTTATATTTTATTTTTACAAAGAAAAAAAAACAACCAGATCCAACCTTATTAATAAGATAGCAAGATTTTTTTAAATAATTTATGTCGTATTAATCTCAAGAAGTCTGATATCTAGGGTGTAATAGAATAGTATAATGTAATCGAGTATAGTAATATTATAGAGTATAGTAATCTAAAATATTTGTTATTGTACGTTTTAGCTTTTGTGTGGAGACTTGGAAGTGCTAAGTGAGAAAAGGTCTGTAATTTTTTTTTAATCATATTTTTGAAATTTTAATGCAGACTTTTTTTTTTTTTTTTCTTGAGTAAAAAAAGAATTTGTTTTCTATTTATTTCAGTTATTTGTGTCGTAATTGGTACCATCTAATGGTTTCTGTACTTTTGTATACAAATCCATGTATAAATATCTCAGAATTAGCTGATACAGCAAGAGTAAGTTTTCCTTTTTTGTATTACCTTCTTCGCACATTTCCATTTTTAACATGATAGAATTATATTTCTTTTTTTTTTAAGGGAAAAAATAGTAGGCACTGTATGCCAACCCCTATGAATTCTACTCATTCAACGTTGTTTTCTTTTTTTAAATTGGATAAAAAAAGCTGAATTTGTTTGTGAAAGATATAAATATTACAATTTCATGTAAGAACATACATTTTGTTAATATGTTAATCGGTAAGAAATAAACAAATGCTTAAATTTAACTGTATTTAAAAATGTAATGTTTAAAGTTGGAAACACAGAATCTGCAAAGGAATAAGGAACGAGAAATGAGAAGTAATTTTTCTACATCAATAAAAAAGCTTTTTAGCAGCACATCTAATTTCAATTCTGTAGTTACATTTCTGTGCCCTACAGGGCGGTCGACATTGCATTATTACTACAAGTTTAACAGTTTATAATTTTTGAACTAATTTTTAACTGTTAAATTATTTTTTAATTCCATTTTAAACAAATGTGTTAATTTTTCTACACGTTTTTGCAATTTTAAATTTCTAAGTCTTATAGTTTTTGCGCAGCAAAATATAAAGTGAAACACCCAAAACAGCAGCATGCTTATCACTTATTAATATATAAAGAGAAAACATCAATATTGAAGTATAATTAAAAAAATTTCATTCAGATATTAAAATAATGATTTTTTTAATGCAGAGTGTTTCTGCTGTTCTGTTATTCTTGATAAGAAATATCTTGACCTAAATTTCTGATTTTCATTTATTTATTTGTATGTGTATCTTAGGAACATTCTATTTTCTAAGAATACTATGCAGCTTTTGAAATAAATGATTTTTAGAAGCAAAAAATTTGAATGTTTTATCCAATCTCTTTTATTTGAATTAATACTAGTAAGAATCTAAAAATTCAAAAGATCATACTTAGAGACTATCCATTATATACATGGTTATTTCATGAAAAGAAACTCCATTTACAATACTACATTATTGCAATTCAGGGGTAATACGCTTATTTAGTATATTCATCAAGTGAACTGACTAAGCGTCAAGGGTAGAGGGTTTCACAATTATTGATTCGTCTTTTTATATTTGATTTTGAAAATGATCAATTCCGATAAAAAATACCGTAATCATATCGGGGAATTCCATAACTGTGAACTGAGGGATTATTCACTACATTACTTTTGTACGAAAATGTTAAGTATCATATTCACCTTGTTTTGTTTCCGAGATTGTTAAAAACCATACTTAAAAATTATGTTTGATTTTTAGTTTTAATTCTTGAACTTGATAACAAAATTTTATTATATATTAGTGTGAAAAAATAACTAATTTATGCTGTTTTTTTCTCTCTTTAAATGTACTTTAAAAATCCTCTGTATATGGGATTTTCCAAGTTGCCAGTAACATAAAATGCAATTTCAGAAAATTAAATTTTTCATTATATTAAAATTTTTAAAAATGATGTTTACTCATTTTAAAGATAATACAACTTCTGTAGATACTAATCAGTTTTTTTTCCAATGATGTGCCAAAATTTAATATATTGTATTCTGAAATCTGTAATAACACACCACTCAATAAGCCTCTGGTCTGACAAAAATAGCACCACTGCTAACAGAGCCATATGATTTCTGAATAGTAGCAACTTTCAAACAATAATTGTCAAAATTTCATGACATTCTGATTATTATTAGGGATTACAGTCGTTTTAGTGAACCTCGTTTTGCAATTTTTAAATCAATAGATTAAAAATGTGTGTTTTGATTAAGCATTGTTTTCCGAAGAGAAAAATACTGTTGAAGCAAAATAAAGGCTTGATAATAATTATGGTACTCTGCATCAGGAAAGTCAACTATTGTTGATTGGTATGCTGAATTTTAATGCAGTTGTAAAGACAGTGATGGTGCTGAACGCTCTGGTTGTTCAAAATCAAATGTTTTTCCAGAAAATATCAAAAAAGTTCAGAAGATAGTTTTGAAAGACCCTAAAGTGAAATTGCTTGAGATAGCTGACACCTTAAGGATATCACAAGGTAGTTTGTTTACAATTTTACATAAAAAGTTGAGCAGGCTTGTGTTGCTTTCAAAATGGCTGATGTGTTTACTCTCCCCAAACTAAAAAGAACAATGTGTTGACGATTCAGAACGCTGTTTGGAACCTTTAAAGCAAGCTGAAAGGATTTTTTTATTGTTGGTATGTGACAATGGATGAAACATGGATCCAGTGCTACACTCTTGAATAAAAAGATCTTCATTTGAGTAGACAACAGTCGGGTGAAAGTCGTTCTAAGTGATCAAAAACTCAAAAGTTGGCTAGCAATGTTGTGGCCTCCGTATTTTGGGACATGCATGGTATTTTATACATCGATTATCTTGAGAAAAAATAAAACTCTCAATAGCGACTATTACATTATTATTGGAATTATTGGATTGAATAAGCTAGAAAATCAAAAAGAACATGCAATGAAAAATAATTCTGTTTAACTTAGACAATGCCCCTTTGTCACACAATGGTTGAATGAATTATTTCCCCACTCACCATAGTTTCCAGATCTGTCCCATCACGACTACTGGTTCTTTGGAGATTTAAAAAAGATGCTCCAGGGAAAAAATTTTGGCTCAAATGAAGAAGTTATTTTTTAAAACTGGGGTCTATCTTGGGAGCAAAGACAAATCATTTTCCAAAAAAGGCATAAAAAATTAGAAGAGCGTTGGAATAAATGTATCTTTCATGAAGAGGCCTATATTGCTGAAGTAGTCTAGGTTCTAAAAAAGAATACTGTTTCTCTTAGCTAAACCAGAGACTTATTGAGTGATGTGTTACACTCTTACTTTATTCAAGTTGTCTATAATGCATGTAATATTTTTTTCTTAGACTTACTACAATAATGTAACCTGTGACTCGTGGAATAAATCTAATCTTGTGGATTCAGTGATATTGGCTGCTATGGAATTAGATCTAAAGAATGTCATTGCTTTGATATGGTAAATTGAACCTATGTTGTGCATTATTGCCTCTTTCTTCAAATGATTTTAATTTTTTAAAGAAAATACTATGACAGACACTGCAAAAAAAAAAAAATAAATAAATAAATAAATAAGTAAATAAATAAAAGGCAGAAACAATTCAAGTTTTATGCATAGACCCTAAAAATGTTTCATGTGTAAAATTCTTGGTCACATAATATACATCAATGAAAAAATTTACAGGGCTCAAAGTTGTTTTGAAATTCTTTAATTTCCTTAAAAAAAAGAAAGTGTCCTTAATTATTAAAAATTTCACTGAATCTCCTGAAATTTTTGTATTTTCTAAATTATTGTTGAAATTAACAGCAAGAATAAATATTTATCTAAAAACAAATTGAAAAAATTTCAAATTCAGAAATTTTTTTATATACCATGAAACAAAGTATGTAACAAAATAAGCGCCTGAGTCTTCATAGCGTGTTAAGTATGGTATTAGTTTACTTCTTTGTTAGGGACAATGACCCTTGCTTTATAGTATAAAACATGCCACATGAGAAAAATACATAAAAAGCTGTTATCTCTCTTTTCTCCTTCCATGACTATATCATACCATACTGATTATCACGAGAATTTTGCTACTGCTTAAGAATTTTCTGTATTTATACTATTTACTTTCACTTTTCTATACATATATAAACAAGAAATGTTTGCGTAAACCTTTTTTTTAATAAAAAAAAATCTGAGTTTTATTGAAAATTTATTTTTTTGCTTAAGTGAAGGAACTACAGAAACTACTACCAATTGTATATATATGCATCCATGTTGGTATCCTAGAAATCACTCCCATTAGAAAATCAGCATCCTTGAATTTGGACGCTATTTAGTCCCTAATTTTTATATTCTGGACTTCTAGCTCTGATTTTAGTTCCTGCAAGACTATTAAACTTAGTACTGTTTAATATAATACTGAAAGCAAGTGTGATTTTTTCAAACAGTAACATGGCACAGAGGTGAGGTGAAAAACTCCTTTAATTTACAAAGCCCTACACAAAAATGTCTCATGTGGTATTGATATCACTGGTAATACCGTGCTGAATATCGCAGTAGTGCCCACTTTTTCGATCCTCTCTGTCTGCCAAGTAAAAAGTATTTCATCTTACAGACAACTACCCGATTTATTTATTTATTATTATTTTTTTTTTGATAGAGGAGGGCGAAAATTTTCCAACTGAGTAGGTATTATAAATGTCTCCTACCAAAACAAATTTTTTCATGTTTTTTTTTTATGATTTTTCAAAAATTAATATTTAAAAAATTATTGTCTGAGTGTACCTGAATAAGTTTTTAATTTATGTGAACACCTCAAATATTTTACTTCTGTTCTCTTTTTTTACCCCAGCTGTGTTAAATACAGTCTTCAAATTGATATGAAAATAAAACATTTTCAGTGTTGGGAAAAACATTGAGAGCATTTAAGATGTCATTGCAAATTGAGGATTCTCATAACCTGTATGGTCCAGATGAAAAGATGCTGATGTTCAAATTATTTCACAAGAGCAGTATAAATTTCTCTCCTTTCTTTACAAAGATACGGCAAGGTGACAGGAGAAAGATTGATTCTTTAGTAGTGAAATATCTTAGCAAAAATTTTAGTTATGGGTAAGGCAAAAAATTTACATGCTTTAAAAATGGGGTGAGTAAAAAGTTAAAACAAAAAGTTCTTGCAATTTGAGGCAGAAATAGTTTTTTTTTTTTCAAGATCTTTATGTCTGGTTTAAAGAGATAGAAAATAACCTTTCAGGGCAAAAATGACTGTCCGCGTCTGGTTACGGGAGTGTCCACTTTGCGGAGAATGTACTTAGTGGTTTATTCATAGAAAATTCCTAGGGAATTAAAAATATGTCCGTATTGAGAGGCGTCAGTTTTGCAGGAGTGTCCATAACAGGAGGTTTCACTGCGTATATATATATATATATATATATATATATATATATATATATATATATCGCTGGTTCAAAACTAAAACGATACATCTGCAAGCATAATACGTTTGCAGATGTGTCGTTTTAGTTTTGAACCAGCGATATATATATATATATATATATATATATATATATATATATATATATATATATATATATATATATATATATATATATATATATATATATATATGATCTTTACTGTATTGTTCATCTATTTTTTTCTAATGAAAGATATTTTCAGTACATTTAATGATGGATGGTGGTTTGCTACTCATCTCATGGATCTTTTTTCGCATGGGGATTTCATTGAAAATAGTGCTGGACAAAATGGGTAATAATTCTATGATCATATATTCTTGACAACAACAGTATTCAACAGTAGTGTTTCAGAACTCTTAAATATTTTTTTGTTTTTTGTAAATTAATCATTTAATAACACTAACATTACAGAGTGTGTGCCTGTAACTATAAGTGGTCACTTTGGCCACTTAACTGGAGACTATACCTGAGGAGAAACCCTTCACAACAAATTCTTTTTTATTTATGTAGGCAATTTAAAGTATAGTAACAAATGTGTTTGTGTAAATCTAGATTTAGTGTTTAGGTTTCAAATGCTAAAAAATTTTTTACAAACAATCAAATGCCAAGTAATTATGTCAGAATTACTTTGGATTAAGTTGTGGAGAAGTTATCCTGTGATAATTTTTTGTATTTTGATATTTTAATAAGCACTTTTCTGACATTTGAAACTTTGTTGTTTATTCTATGCTTATTTTTCTCTAAATTTCAAATTACCAGTGGAGGGGAAACATAATTCCTCGTGAAATGTTTCTCCCAGGGCATAGCATTCTCTTAAAGTAAATGAGATGAAATGCTGATATCATGTATATTTAAAGTATCTAGCCATATAATTTGCTTGTTATATAATTTGCTTATAATTTGCTTGTTATATAATTTGCTTATAATTTGCTTTGCTTCCTTCAAAAGTTTTCGTTTCAGTTCTATGTATATAATGTTAGTCTGTTTAGAGGCAGCCAAATAACCATTTAGAGGCAGCCATTTTTACCAAATAACATACTGCAGAGAAGTGTTAAGTCTAAGCAAAAATAAAATCAAGAAGAATATGAATACCACTTGTTTCAACTCTAAAATTAATGGCCTTCTGCAATACTTTACAAAAAAGAAAATACAATTTTCAAACAAGATATTTATGATTCATAAATTTATTAAATCCTTTGAAAAGGAATTTACAAAGGTTCTGAATTCATTTAGGAAACTTCAAGAGTGATTCATCCTTGAGGAGGTACTATACACACTTAAAGTCTCTTTAATGGAAAATAATTGATATTTTTTTACCATAGAATATGCCCAAGACTCCCTAGGTTAAAAATAGATGTTCTGTCACTTTTTCTTCATTCATAGAGAATACAAGATATCTCATTTATTGAGCAATAACACACACACATACACGAAAAAAAAAAAAAATGCATGAATAAATAAATAATGGTTTGAATAATTTCCTCCAAACTTTGGTTTCCCATTGACTAACTGTCAATAGAAAAATATTAGTTTTCAAAGAGCAAAACTGTGTTACCTGTTTTGAGAGTGATTTTATTATTATAATATATATATATATATATATATATATATATATATATATATATATATATATATATATATATATATATATATATATATATATATATATATTTGAATTGAGAAAACTGAAACAAAATTTAGGTCACTTTATTGGAATGAACGGTTCAAATTGGAGACTCTATTGGTTGTAGAAGCATTTTCTATCACATGCATTTAATATTGTAATAAATATATAATAGTTAAATTGGATTTCTGGAGAAAAAATGAAATGAGTTGTTTGGGTTATGTTTGCCTGATAAATTTTTTATCTGGGATTTAAAAACTTTGAAATTATATTTATGTTTTTTTTATTTTAGACAAAGTGCAAATTTTAGAAAGTACCTATTGAGAAATTATGGAGAAAATCTAATGTGCCATCCAAGGTAAGTTTAATTTAAATGCAAATAACAAATGAAATTATTATTCAATGTATTTTTTTTCTGTGTTATTTAATTTCCAGTAGTTTTCTTTTAAAAAACCTAAATGCTTACAATCCTTATGAACTTAAAGTCAATTAGGAATATTCCTGGTTGTTCTTGTTAACGTTACTTTTATCAATGCTTCAATTGTAATGTTGTGTAGTATTCCTGATAATTGTCCTATTCCTATGTGTCTCCTGAAATAAAATAAAAAATGTGGAAGATATTGCTTAAAACAATAACAGATTTCGTATTATCAATCTCACAATATTTACTCTTACCATTACATATCTGCCAAGTTAAACACATTACTCATAAAATGAGCGTATTTTCATTAATCTCTACGCTTTTACAATTGTACCACGTGTTTTGCACATTTTCTTCATGCTTTTCCTAAGCACCGCAAGTGCGCTTTTTATGTTTGAAATCAGAAGGGAATGGATGCTCAGAAACATAGCAGTGAGAACAACCTTCTTAAGATAAATGTTTTTCTCCTATCAGTCATGTCAAAGAATCATTTCCTCTGCAGAGGAACAAAATTTTGATGACATCTCTTTGACTCATCCTCGGGGATGTTGCCAATCGCCCATTGTTCAGCTTTAGCGCGACGCAAAAAAATTACTACTTCTATCGTCTATGTAAATGGGGCTTAAGAATTTTTTATGAAGGAGCTTGTGTGGTATGTGCAGCTCAACTTCACTTTATAATTGTTTTTGTTTAGATCATATTGACATTGTCTACACATCGCTTTGAAAATTAAATTTTTAATGTGTATTTTGAATTTTTTTCCACCTATGATAAACAATTCACAATTTTAGTTATTTTACAAACTAACACTCAATGTGAACAAATGATTAGTGTTGTGAAAAAAAACTTGAGCACAATTACTATGACAAATAAGACTGGAAAATTTAATGGTAGTTTACACTCACAATTCTAAGCAGTGTTATGAAAGAAAATTTTTCTGAGAATTAAAAAAAGAAGGCAATTGTTGCTTTCCTTTCAAAATCTAATTTTTTTAAATACTTGAAATGCTTAGAATTATGCATTTTAAGTGATAAATTGAGTAAAGTTATACTTCCTACCCACTCTCGTATGCAATTAATAAGGACACACAACCCATAGTTCAAAATTAAACCCCACACTTTTTAACTTTGTCCTTGAACAGGTCCTTGAACAAAAATTAAAAAAACTTAAATTAAAAAAAAAACATAAAAATTAAAAAAATTTTTTCTTCCAGTTTTAAAAAAAATGCTGCCATATTAGAAAGTTGTTTTTTAGTTATTTTTTTAAGGTCGCCATGCTATTTTATCCATTTATTTTCTTAGTTCAAGCCAGAACTTAATTTTAATCATTTTTTTTTTTATTGAGGGTTATGAGAAAAAATTTTCACTCACTATGTATACATGTTACTACATTTATTTGTTACTTTCAATGATGATCTGAACACATTTTACTGTTTTAGCTTTTTCATAATGGTTTCTCAGTTTATAGTTTTTGTGGCCTGCTATCAAATTGTATCAAGAGTTGTGTATCCCTATAATTAAAAGTGATTCATGCAAAAATACTTAGTTTATTAATAAACTGTATCTGGTAAAAATTATAGCTAGGAAAAGTCAATGTGCAGACATTTAGTATTTCTTATTTTTGGCTTCTCTTCCTACAACGGTGAGTTTTACAAATGGCTGGTTTTTATATTCTTAATTTTTTCCAGGCCTTTGAATCAGGAACTTGCTGTAATTAGATACTTAAAAGCGACATCACGTGTGGGTCAACTAGTCAAGTTCGACGCACATAGCATCGTTTTCAAGTATCCTGTTAAATATCATCCAAAAATTGATTCAGCCTGATAATAAACACAAGCCTGAAAGCTGTAACAATAAAAAACCATGCACAACCACATGATTAGTTGGAAGTAACCAAATAAAGTTTTTTTTTTCTTAAATAACCAGTTTAGCAAGTTTTTTCTTCCTAGGTGAAGAGATGAATATCAGATTAAAAGATTGAAATCAATGAATTAGTCTTAATTTTTGCACACTTTTATATGAGTCCAAACAATGTAGCATTGCGATAACCAGTTAATTATTAAACTATTAGATGATAAAACTCGTTTCACAAAACTATGGATTTTCTTCGTAACTAGCATAGAAACTATATTATCTAATTTTGATACCTGTGTAAAAGTAGACTCCCTATCTTTCAGTGTAGTTATGATAGTTTGAAAAAATAAGTCTGTTTTTTTTTAAATCTATTTATCAGAACCATTTGTGAATTGTATTTAAATTGCTATAAATGCAATAATTTATTCATATTGATTTCAGTTTGTGGCAAATTGGAATCGACTATATTGATCACAGTGATATTAGTTGGTAAGAATGCTTATTTATTTGTTAAATTATTTAAAATGTATTTAACTCCTGTTAATGATTGTTATTAATAAATTTTTTTAGTGAAGTATATCTTGAAAGAATACCATTGAAAACTGAAGCTCAGGCTCGTAAAGTATTATATTTGGCGAAAAAACGAAATTTGACCAGTCTAGGTATGCATTACTAATTTATAGAATAAAAATAATTGATTAGAATTTTTTTTTGACTTTGATTTTTTTTTAAAAGTCTTTGTACATTTTTTGTCAGTAAAAGATATATTTTAGATATTTAACTTGTTTAATTCTTTGTTGTAAAAAAGAATGTTCTGAATTTTATTAATTTGAAATATGTGTTTCAATCAAAAATGACAAAGTTTGATGGAAGAAATATGTTTAGTAAAATGTTTAAAACATTCAACTGGAAAAGTTACAAAAATATATCATTAGTTGTTGGTACAGAACACTAATTTATTCTACCAAGTCTATTGATTAGGCAGTATTTAGTGGAAAAAGGTTTTGTTATTAATTTTCTGTTTTTTCTATACATTCTAAGGTTGTCATTTTTGTCCATTTGCTAAAATATTACTTTACACTTATTCTTCCACTTAATTCTTCAATTCAAGAGATCAGTGAAAAGATGTACCTAGTGGCATTTTTAAAAAGTACAGAATTGTTGGGTTTTAAAATATAATGAGCCCAGCTGTATGTATAGAACTTTAATTGTGTCTCTCTGATCAGTCAATATGGAAATTTTTATTTAATGGATATTTGTGTTATATATGGTATAAGCAGTTTTATTTCTTTTCTTAAAAAAATAAATAAATAAATAAAATAAAGCTGATGCTTCTAAATGTCACTACTAACTTACTAACTTAACAATGACTAAAATGTCACTTAAAACTTAAGCTTATACTAGCAATAAAAATTTGGCAGTCCAAAAGAATTAAATTGGTATTTATTTAGTGGCTCTGAAAATTTAACATAGTACTCTATACTGAAAATAAAAGTTTAAGCTTTCAAAGTATATGAGAATGATTGAACCTAATTAAGCAAAGAGTTGTACAACATTTCGATTCTCAAATATTCTAAATGCTTCACATGTTTTAAAAAGCTTACATTTTCTGTAGGGCACACAAGAATTTTCAAGGTAGTGTCACAACTAACAATATATATATATATAAAATAATCAATAGATTTTTCATTATGTTTTCATTTGCTCCCCATCGCATCTGTGGGGTTAGAATTTTATTGCTGGAATTTGCACTAATTTGTGAATCGCTGGAGCAGAATTTCTATTCAAGCTTTTTGCTTGATAATAATTCAAGTTTCAATCGATTCTGATTCTCTACAAGTAGAAGTTTTGCAAAGTTATAGTCAAAGTTCCAACTATTACCTGAGTAGTTGTAGCACTTAAGTTTAAACATAAGCTTTGTTTTGAATGACTTTGAATTGTATTCTGATGTCAAAATCCAGAATTTATTACAATATTTTCTCCAAGAAGAAGTTTATCAAACAGAAGTCTAGTTAAAGCAATCAAAATTTTACTGAAGCTCTGTGCTAGTTTCAATTGTTTCCCCCTGAATAAGCCCTGCTACAAGCGAAATTTATCATCAATGAAAAATTTCTTCCACTTTTCCACTAGCTAGAAATATTAGTTCATCTGTTTATTAATTAGTAAAATTTGATAAATAGAGGAATTCCTAAAATTTTGAAAATGTAAAAATTTACATTGAAACTGATTTATTTGATTTCCCCATGATAATTACTTTTGGATTAAAGGAAAAAAATGGACAGGCAAGCTTCTTGTGACGTGATGTAAATGGTGGAAAAATAAGTTTATAAAAAATAGTTCAAGCAGCAAATTTGCCGTCCATGCTTTTGATTTTGTCGACTTTTAATGATGACTTGACCAAATTGTCCCCATGCTGGTGTAAACCTTATTCAGAGCATTCTTCCTTTAAATTCTTCAATTATACATATTTTTTTAAAGCAAAAATCAAAGTTATAGTCTGTCTATCTAAAGAACTTCTCTTGCCACTCATTTGGAGCATTATTGGTGACTATGGTTACACGTTTAAACTAATCCATATAGAGGTATGGGTACACATGTTGAACCACAATATGGGCGCTTCTAAGCAGTGCACTTGACCCTTCAGGGTTTTTTTTTTTAAAAATACGCATGGTGCTCAACGTGTTAACGAAAACCCTACAAAAAGGGGCACATTGGGCACAAAATATTTCGTTATGATTTTTAAAATTCAAACTGAACATTATTAAAGAAATTTTTGTTAACCATGTTATTAATAGTTTGAAATAATTTTTTTTCCAGTGAAAACAGTTTCTAATGTTATGACTTCTAAGGCAATGGCAAAAGGAAAACTTGGAACTGCTTTAACTTGGGTTATGTATTCTAAGGTCAATTCTCTCTGATTTTTTTTTCTTTTTTTTAAATTAATAAAAATATTTGTCTGTATGTTAGAGATGTGTCAAGCTCACTTTAAGAGGTCTGAACCTAGTATATAATACATGATTACTTTGCCCTAGTCAGTTAAAGATTGAAGTTAGCAGTCTCGCAAAAGTACTGAACAGAAAAGCAGATTGCTGTAATTTTTTATATTGTATACATTTTACATTTTTATACTTAATGCTCAAACCAAACTTTTGCTTAATAGTTTCTTTTAAAAGAGTTAATGAAAATTTTATCATGAGTCCAAGCCTGAAACATTTTTTCAGTAAGCAAGCCATGCCGAGCTTTGGCTTGGCCCGTCTCATCTCTACCATACACATACATTTATAAATGATTTGTTTCTATACTGCATTTTTTTAACACATATTTCTATTTTTGTTCTTTTACAGAATGTCCGGTACGCAGATGAAATAGCTGATAGGTTTGTATTTTATTACAGCTTTTTTGTTCAAAAGTGTGCTATATAAGTGTCATTTAGCCACAATTCCATTGTCAAAATTAGCAATAAAAAATACATTTATTGAGAAAAATAAGCTTTTAAATAATTTTTTAAGCTTTTTATTTGCCCTGTTTGAAATTAGCTTTTATCCCCCTTGAACTGCTAAGGGTTGTGAAACTTTAACGTTAACTTCTCATCTACGATAATTTTTATGTCTACGATAATTATAGAATTAATTACTCCTTAATCAATTCTATAAACGATGAAAGAAAAAATTAAATTAAAACAAGCTAATAAATCTCATCCTTCCATTTCCAACAAGCTATTTAGAAACTTAAACTTATCTCTTCACAAAAAAAAAAAAAAAAAAAAAAACCTCAAATCTTAAATACTGTGAGCAAAAGTGTTTAGTGTAGTTTTAGTTACTTTAATTTTAAGGGCTGGATCTAGTTTTATCAAAAAACTAGAACATTGTTTACAGGCAAGCAATTTAATTTTATCAATGACTTATAATTTTTTAATTTTGTGTACTTTTTAATTTAGTACCGTTATTCAAATGTTATTATTTTTTTAATTGTAAATTCATGTATTGAAGGTATGTTAGGTACATAATATTAATATTATGTACCTATATAGTTTTAAGTAATGCACAGCTGCCAACTCTATAATTCTCAAAAATTCTCCTAGTTTTTGTTTATTTTCGAAAATTCTTTAAAATTAAAAAAAAAAAAAATAAATCCTGTTGAAAATTTTTTTATTATTTGTTTGAGTTTCTAAATAATGAAATAAGCTGAACTTTGATAATTTTGAAACTTTTCTTTTTTTAGTATTATAGAATTTCTGTATTAGTATTCGCAACTCTCTATTTTTTAGTTAATTGAAGGTTATATAATAAATATCTAAAATATTTGTTATTGAAATTTATGAATTCAAAAATAAATGTAAAATAATAACCATCTGTATCCAAGTATGTTTAATGTCTATCATAAATAGAAAATATTCCAGTGAATTTATAGTTATTAGTGGAATGCAGTTTTTGTATTTTACTGACTGTAAAAATCCTAAAAATTGATGCATTTAAAATATTTTAAATACTATGTAATTATTAGCAATAAGCGTTTTAGTTATGTTATGTTCTACTGGATTTTTTCCTTTACATGTTGGCAGCTATGGTAGTATATACTCCTTAAAATTGTTCTAATTTGAATTTTGTAGACCCTAAAAGTATATATTTCTGTGCTATTCTACTTTTGATTACTGAGAGCTAGTATAGAAAGTTGGTACCTCTGCGTACATGAAAGAATATGAAGTAATCATTTTTGCACATTAAGGATTGCAAATTAGTATTGATCTATTTTTATCTCTAAATTTTGTAATGTTTTATTAGTTCTTAATTTTATTAGTTATTAATTAATCTAAAGCCTGGTGTGTGAAATTGGAAAAGTTAAACTGTATGAATTATGCAGAAGTGGAATTCCAATTAAAACACTTATTTTGTTTTATCTATTAATAATTTTTATGTAAGCAAATTTATATTTATTTAAAAAAATTAATGATGATCATTTTTTGTTTTTTAAAACAATGTATTTTAACTTAATAGGTGGCTGAAAGATTATGCTGAATGTGGAAAAGGTGAAGGCTTTGAAATTTTTAGAAACATGGGTTCTTGTATGCTGGTCAGTGATAAGTTGACATTTGTTGGTAAGAATTAAACTATAATTTATCTATTTCAGGCAATTAATTAGTTATTAAATCAGTTGATTTTTTTTATATGACCCATTTTAATATAAGCAGGTCCCTATTTAAAATATGAATTCTCTATCTCTTCTCACCTTCCGTTATTAATAAAGAGGAAAGAGATAATTCTTTTATATTTAAGTTTGACTATAATTTTGCTTACATAAATCTTATAGTGCTATTTTTTTCGCTCTAAAAAATTACTCATCTCGCATCTTATAGTTTGCAAACAAAATTGCTCAGATTAATGTTACTAATTCTTTTACTAGTCTATTTATCACATTTTTGTCAAATTAAAAACTTTTAGTTATGGTATTTTGTATGTTTTTGTTTTTATATGAATTTTGTTGTTCTCTTTCAAATAAATAATAATAATTTCAGGAAAATATTGTGAATTCCATAAATTATATGAAGACCAAGATTTAAAGGCAGCTGCTGCATTACTGATTTCTTTGATAGCATCCGGATTAGCTCCACCAAAGTAAAGAGATATATTCAGAATTATTTTATATTTGTTTTTTTCTCATCTATCATGAAATTTTTTTTTTTAACTTGCTAGTTATTCACGAATATACTGCAATTATTGAAAATGAATTTATATCTTTTACTATTCAAAACTATAAATTTAGGATTATATTATAATAAAAACTTGTTTTCAAATGTCTATTAAATATTGCAGTCTTGAAATATGTATTTTTCAGTGAATGTAATATTTTTGTTCTGTTTTATTTCCTTTAGTTTATTAAATGTAAAAAAATCTCTAAAATTATCTGTGGGGCAATATCTTATGTATACAGAGATGATTGTGCTCCGGAAAAATTCTGGATTTTTTGTTAACCACGATCCGGAGGTTTCCAGAGCTCCAAGGTCCTGGAGTTTCAAGTTATGTTTCATTGCAAGTTATATTAAGAATTTATATTAGCAAACAATATTTTTTATTTAAATTTTATTCCGTTTTTATTTATATATTTCATTTGATATTTTTATATATTTCTTTGATATTTTTTCATGAATACTTTGTTGGCAAGCTGCCAGCTGTATAAACAGATCTGTCTTTAATTATTATTTACTTTTTTGTTGTATAGAATATTGTTTACCTCTAATTTTCTCATTTTCATTAGAATCTGTTTCCGCAGTTGATTTCTTTATTAATTTGTTTATTTATACTATAACTAGGGCGTGCAAAGGTATGGCTGTGCCTCATAATTACTGATTAAAACATGCAATTTATTTGTAGATGAAGCATACTTTGTTCAATTAATAAATTGTTTTTTATTATTATATATTTATTTCCTTATTTATTTAATATTTTGTTCGGCTGTTCATCCTAATTGATACTAAATAAGCTAATTTGAATAGGAAACTTTTTTCTTCATTTAGAATTTTTTCTATGTTTTTTAGTCCTCAACTGAACAATATAAGGTTTTTATTTCGACCCTATCACAAGTGCTGTGATAATCGATGACAACAACTCTGTGATATGTCCAGACATTGCAAATGATGTAATTAAATCAATAAATTTTAATGCGAAACTTTTCTTTATTTGCTATTATTAAGTTTATTTAAAACTGTATGCTTGTACCTCAAAAATGAAAATAAAATTTATTTAGAGACAACATGTGTTATTCGCACATTTGTTTCTTTTCTGAATGATTGATCACAATACAGCTTTAATTTGGCCACGTATTGTAAATAGAACTAAATAAATTTATAAAGTAAGAAATGGTTTTTTTTCCTTAGTAGCAACTGATTTATTTAACAATATTTTCCAAGTGAGGTTTTTGATTCGACGCTATCATAATTACCATGCCGATTGATAACTCTATGTTGTACTTTTAATATACTCAAATACGAAACTTCTTTATTGTTACTTTTTGATTGCCTTTTTCTCTCTCGTTATTTTAGAAATGTGGTCTTTATTTTGGTGTTTATCACGATTTCGGCCATAATCTATATCATATACCATGATGATTTGACAGCGCATTGTAATATTAGATAGATTAATTTAAATACAAAATTTTTTTCATTTCATATTTTTCAGCCTTTGGTTATTTATTCATATCGCTATTCCCTAATTTTGCTATAATAAAAAATAACTGGAATGATTGTTAATTTATGAATAAAATTTACTTTATTATTGGTTTTGTATTAATGACGTTTCTGCAAGTCATGTTATCTGTTCTAAGAATATCTTTTGTTTTTTATTATCGTTGTGTTTCCTATGAAAACAAAATTCAAACTCTTTCTTTCTTTCTAGTTTTCAATTGATTTTGCTTCTGGATGCACTCCCTTTATTGGAAGCTCCAGTTTCAATATTCTCTCAGAAAGATACCTATCGCCTCATGGAATGTTTAGAAGAATCTAAGAAAAATTCAGTAAGTTTATTTTTTATGTAAAATTGAGTCTTGATCTCAAAGTTACCCAATTTTGCATTCTAATGACTTTTTTCCCTCTTAAAATAAAGTGATTACGAAATAAATTCTAGCATTTCAACATCTAACAAACCCCAAGTTAATGAAAAATAAATTATTTCAATAGAAAAATTTTGCAGAATTTTAATTTTTTTGAAGAAAAATTATATTACACTTTTTGATATCTATAAATTTGTTCTCCAAAGGTAAGAGAGAAAATAATTTTTTTGTTAATTTGTCAGCTATCTGAATACATGTTCTTACTAATAGATAATAAATGAAAAAAAAAAAAAGAATATCTGTATTAACCAACATTGTGAAATTAATCACAAAACTAAGTCCGGTTAAAAACTATTTAGTTACAAAAATCTAAATTTTGATGGTGTGTTTGAATCCAACTGTGTAATTAATGAAAACAAAAAACAATGTTTCATTCCAATCTATAAATAAGTTTACCACAAAACCAAGACACCTCTATTGATCAACATAAACAGGTTTCATTGTATTTTATCGCTAAATAGAGTTTATCAGCTATTTTAATTCTGACTATTCTCCTACTATTTGATGTGCTTAAATGTAATTTGGAGCTTTGTGCTTGATAAGAGCAATATAAATTGCAATCTTTTTCTGACCCTTAATTGCAAAATTTATTATTTATTTCTTTTTTAATTTTTGACCACAAAAATGAAATAGAGTGTTGAAAATTTTAAACTGGATTGTGTTTGATCCATTATACTAGTTACAGTTAAATGTTGGAAAGCATCTCTAGCAACAATTTTACCTTGGCCCTAGTTTAATTCAAAATTGGGTCCTATATGAACATTGCACCCAGGGACTCATATTGGAATGTCTAGATTTTATAATATTAGTCCAATATCACACCACTATCATCCTATATACTTATATAAGGCTGATATTTGTTGTAGAGTTGCGGTAAAATATAGAGTAAATCAGACTATTCTCTATAGGGCCA
Organism: Parasteatoda lunata; assembly: GCA_949128135.1. Taxonomy (NCBI): domain Eukaryota; kingdom Metazoa; phylum Arthropoda; class Arachnida; order Araneae; family Theridiidae; genus Parasteatoda; species Parasteatoda lunata. Next base: position 90,995,717 of record OX421970.1, on the reverse strand, counting down.
ATATCGGAAAATAACTGCCCTCTGAAACCTTATTGAACAAAGATTCCTGAGTATAGTTCCAAGGAGGGCCCAATATTTTTATTTTTTTTTTTTTTTTTTTTTTTTGCTGCTTGGATAATTTATCTCCCTTGTATTGCCAATTGAATTGTCAAGTACTTTCTGATATAACCAACAAAACAAATTAAAAGAATAAAATTTAAAAAAATGAGTTTATGCTTTTTAAATGTTCAAAAAAAGATTTTGTTTTGTTACATGTAATTCAAAATGTGTAGGATGCATCACTTTCATAATAGTATTTCAATCGAAAATCCCAACCAAGTCTCTTAAAAAAGGTGTGCCTTAGGTTCTTTGTTCGAACAAAATTAAAGCTTCTCCTTTTCAGTAATAGTTTTTGAAATTTCGATTTTAACTTATGAACCCCTTTCAAACCATCATCATCACACAGCCATGACCAAGCCCCATTTTTAGAGGTCTATCTTTTAATGGTCATGGTAAAGAATGTTTGACCCTGGTCAGATGGCGTGGTTGGCACCTCAGCTGGTACCCCTCTTACTTAACTTCTACAACCAATGAGAGGACTTTCAGCCACATATATGCAATGACCCTTTCTTCCTTCATGGCTCACAGTGTCATATAAAAGCCTAAAATCACACATATGTGATTTTAATTTGGAATGTTTTATTTCAATTTTTAAACAACTTTAGATGGTGGTTAGTGCCTGTTATATTTTCGAATAATGTCACACTTGAGGATGAACCTTCAACATGTGCTGTCTATTCTGAGAATTATTTTTATTTATTAGATCCAGAGTATTTAAACGTGTAAACTGTTTATATATAGTATATAATATCAGGACTATGTCCCTGTTATCATGGTTGTATTTAAACTTAAATAATCAAGTCGTGAACCAATTACTCCTTCATAAGTTTTATTTAAGGGTAGGCTGGTGGCTATAACAGTTCACACACATTCTCCACACTGGAGGGGAGTGGACGACACTCTCAGACAATTCCAGCGTAGCTTATAAGGTCTATGTCATACTTCTAGAGTCATGCAAAAACAATTGCTCCCACATTAAATACTAACAGAAAAGGAGGTAAAAGGCCCCTACGCATCATCGAAAATCATTTAATGCTTCCTAATATGGAAGTGAAAGAGGGAAAGATTTTAAAATAACTCCTCTTTGAAACATTTATCTAATTATAATTCATTAGTATGTTTTCAGCCTTGAAGTCCTAAAATAGAATATCTCTACACCTATTCTTTACAAAAGACATTTTATGAAAAGAGTTTTAATGCTTTTATTAATTCAAAAGTACTTTTTATAATTTTTGTATTACATATATATATATACATATATATATATATATATATATATATATATATATATATATATATATATATATATATATATATATATGGGTGAAAACTTGTCATCTGGAGTTTGCTAGATAGTATTTTGTATGTTTTGGTTAGTTTTGCAAAGTTTTTTGTTCTAAACATTTTATTATTGTATATTCAGGTACTATCAATAATAATGAATTGAAATCTTCAGCAAATTCAATTACAATAATAGTTTTATTTGAACTTTTTAATGAAATCTAACTTGGCTTACTGGGAAATTTTTTCGTTTGGGGTTTGCTGGATAGTATGTTGTATGTTTTGAATGATTTTTGCTACTTTTTGTCCTAAACATTTTAGTATTGTATATTTAGGTACTATAAATTATAATAAAATGAATAATTTTGCAAATTTTATTGCAGTAATGATTTTATTTGAATTTTTAAATGAAGTTAGACTTGGCTTAACAGGAAAAATTGCTTGGTCTTTTGTATTGGAAGTATGTGGGTCTGGGAAAGTGCTTCATTCTTGTTTCGTCAGACCTGAACCCATTAAATTAAATTTGTTAAAGTATTTAAATTGTTTTTTTTTTTTCTTTTTCATAATTCCTCAAATAATTTTGCTTTGAATTGCAGATTGAAGATCCGAGTGAGCAAGAAAACATAATTAGACTAGCATTGATTAGAAACTTAGCTCGTTGCTTCCTGGTAGAGACTGTTGATTCTGAATCAGAAGAAGAATTTTAACAGCAGCTTTTTTTTTTTTCTTATTTTGTAAATTTTATATGTTTTTATACTTTTGTATTAAATTATTTATGGAAAATTTTGGTAGTCAGTTATTGAATACTTAGATCGCTCTTAAAAAAAAAAAAAAAAAAAAGACTCCTTATAACAATTTTACAACCCTCTTCCCTACCATGTGTTATAGGATGGCTTCTGTCCCGACGAATTAACTTCAACCAGAATCAATTTGTAAAATTTTGCTTTACGCTTTGCGTTTGAATTTTATTTTATTTTGTAACCAGGGTTGAACAGCTAATCTGATTCTGAGTTTAGGACTACCAATGTTCAACTCTGCAGTCTTGCAAGTTTGAACCCAATCAGGAAGATAAGGGAACTCCTTGATTACGTATCGGGATAAATTTGGAAGGAGATATTTTTGATAGAACAAGCCCACATTACAGGAGAAGAAAACCTTTTACGGTTAGCAAGCCACTAAAGGGACTCTAACCCATGATCCGTGTACGTCTGAGCATATTTTACATCAGCAGTTTTTACACACTACAGTTTTTACAGTGTACGCCTTTAATAAAAAACTGCAGCATAATTTTCACTTGGGGTTAAAAAAAAATTCCCAAAATGTCTGTTTAATAAAGTTTTTACTTTGATATAATGAAATAGTATAATATACTATATAGTCTAATGAAAAAGCAAGGATTTGAAAAATCTATTTCAAGAAATTGCATCGTGGAAAGTTTATTTCTAAATGATAAAACATTTCTAAATGTGTCTCTCTACGAAATGTTGCCAAATGACGCTTTATTTTTGTCTGTGATGTAATGTTTTTTTCTTCTTTTTTAAAAAAGAAAGTCAAATACAGTTTTACTTTGATCGAAAGTTATTGAGATTGTAAGGGCACAAAGGAAATATATATATTAAAAAAAATTATTTTATGAAATTCCAACGTGGAACTTTTTATTTTTACGAGACATAAACATATTTAATGGAGTAACTGAAAATCGTGTCACTCATCCGAGTTGTAAAATATTCAAAAAATGCCAGTCAAAATATTTTTGCTTCAGTGAATCGTACATGAATCCCGATTATTCCATTTTATTCATTCAAAACTCGAAAATTATGTTTTCAAAAATATTTACCAAGTAAATACGAACAAATAGAAACACATTTTAACCAGATAGTAGTGATTATATAGAGCTATTCTTTTTTTTTTATTAAGTCGATAAAATACATTTCCTCGTAGAGAAGAGTAGTTATGAAAGATTAATACAAAACTATTTGATGAATAAGGCAAAATTTTTTACTTAATATGCATAAAAGTAAGAATACATAGAAATATGTATAAAAGCTGGTTAATCTTATCATCCTGTGTGCAAAGTTGAAAAAAAGATCGGAAAATTTAAAAGCATGAAGCGGATTTTTAAAAAAAAAAAAATTCTTTTAAAGTTTATTAAAGTTAAGCAGCTCTTTTTTATTTAAAATTTTAATTTTATTTTAAATATTTTTTAAAAGAATTTTAAATACCAGTAAAGATATGAATGATTTTATAAGATTCAGTACTATAGTAAAATATATTTTAGATAAAAATTTAAAAGTGCTTTTTTTCATATACTTCACTATAGATAAATCAATAAAAAAATATTATACAGGACTGTTACAAAATAACTTCTGATGCTTCTGAAAACTACTGAATCAAATTCTTATAAGTTTAATCAAAACCATATTCGATTCTTAAAATATTCTTAATTTTATAAAAATGCAAATAATTTTATACATATTACAAAATTAGAATTCATAACTAATTTTTAATCTTGCAATTTATTGTCAAAAAATGATCCAATTTACTTTACTGTTCCTCTAGTCTTAACGCTCCTGAAGCTTTTATTTTCTTTAAGTTAAAACTTTCTTATCTTTTCTTAAGTACCAAACATGAATGTACCAGAAAAGAGAACTAATCTCAATTGTCACTCAGCGCCCTTCTCTCTCCGGCAAAATAACCAAAAAGAGGGAGCACATAACAGAGGGGATGTAACAACGGCATTTCTCTACTTGTATTACACTTCTGTGATTCATGCAGCAAATGACGAACTAACTAGAATATATATTGGAAATTTACTTTGACATCATCACGACACTTTTCTAAAAGTTTCTCACGGCCAATGCACCCAATATCGCAAATATACAGTTCAACTATGTTCATGGCCATAGTATGATGGACAAGCAGTGTAAAGTCTTATACAATAGCATTTTTTTTTTTAAATGCTGTGTGCTACATTTATGCCTTGCTGGTTGCAATGCATTTTCTGCGTTGGCACTTTTTTTACACTTTCACTACATTCTTTCTTTTTCAACACTCTGGTAAATATTCAACTTGTCATGCTCTTCTGGCAAAGATATTGTCTGTATCTTTTGCTCAGAGCCATCCGTTGGCATTTCCATTTTTATCTCATCCAATTCCTACTTCACCGCAATATTAGAAGCCGGTTGCGTACATTCTTCAAGCATGATCTGAGAACATTCTTCCGGTTGCGTACATTCATCAGGCACGGTCTGAGAACATTCATTTGGAATGCTCTGAGAACATTCTATAATAAAACAAAAAAGTCTTTGAAAGGTACACCACCTTCTTGGCATTCCACCACAACTGGAGAGTTTTTAATCGCAAAATTGAAGTAGACAAGGTTCATGCAAAGATCAAAGCAGCCCTGAGTAAAGCACAGAGTCAAGAGTATATTTATAGTCAGATATATATATATAAATCAGATGAAACGGGATGTTTGTTTCTTAAGTGTTGAATAAGGACTAACCAACCTTGGTGCATTACACTTTACTAAAAAAAAAATAGGGAAACCTCACAAGAGGTCTCCCCATTTTTGCTTCATTTAAGAACTGCAATACATGATACAATATATTTATGCAATTTTAATGTGGAACAATAATGGAATATGTGACACCTCACAATAGCTACCCATCACTACTTTAAAGCTGTGGCACTGCTTGGAGTAAAACACACATTCCTAAAGGCTTTTTAACAACCAGTTCATCACCTTTAAATGTTTTATAGGGTGCATAGTGTCTAGTTTTGCGACCATAGATTTCCATGTCTTGTGGTTGTTCTCATCTACATTTAGCAAATATCACACTTTTGGATAAATGTCACCTCCAAACAATTGCTGAGGATCCACTTTACCATCCCGCGAGATGGTTTTGACACCATTCGTTAAACTAAATACACTTCCTGGATACACAATGCATTCAAACACTTTTCGTGCATATTCGCCTTTCGTCCAAAAGAACAGTTTGAATAAAAAAATGGTCTGGGTCAGGAAACAGTTTGCTTTTCAGATGCATTGGTGACTGGGGGTCTTTTTCCATAATCAAATTTAAAAGATGTCGGGAAACAGTTTGTGAAGCACCAATGACACGGGGATTGTTTTTCCCAGTCTCTTGCTAATTTAAACGATGCCCTGCATCTTTTGCAGAGACCATAGGCACCACACGAGTCCAGGATCGAGTAGGTACATCCGTCACAATGATGGACTTCATACTCTTTTTAGCTCGTGACAATGGTTTGCCCCCAGGCGACGCAGTAGGGGATAAGGTGGAAACAATGGTTTATCCACAAGTGATGCAATAGATGATATGGGACGAAACAGTGGCTTAACCAGAGACCCAGAGACTCAAGCGGTGCTGCTGGACCTGGGAGGCCAAATCATAATATCAGGAGTTTTCATCTCAAGTCCCGCAGGAGTCGGAAGTGGTAGATCCAATTCAAAGTCGAGAACATCATCGTGAACTGCCGCTAGAAAGAACACTGCCGTTTGCAAACGAGCCCTTTAATACCAAAGTGTTGAGTTCAAAAGGAATGCGCAGTGGATGCCAAAATCATAGTCTATAGATGTCTTCAAATTTCTGAAAATAAACAAATATAATGTAAACTAAAAAAAAGAAATTATTTAAATTTTTTATAATCATGCTTGGGGTTTGTGTTGAGTTATTGTGTTGTATCATGTTTGGGGTTTGTGCTGAATTGTGTTTGGGTTTTGTGTGTTGTATCATGTGTGGGTTTTGTGCCGTACAACACAATTCAATTCTCAAACATAATACGTATTATGTTTGAGAATTGAATTGTGTTTGTGAGGGCTAGTTTTAAAGTGTGTTTGTGAGGGCTTGTGTGGTATTGTGCTTCTTCGAGTTTGTATTGTGTTAGTAAATTGGGTTGTATAATACTTCGAACTAGGGATGTGCTGAATATTGTTTGTAGGAGCTTGTGTTGTACAATGTTTGAGGCCTGTGTTGAGTTTGGAGTTTGTATTATGTTTAGATTTTGCGCTGTATATGTTTGGGGCTTGTAGTAAAGTTAAGAGTTTCTGATGTATATTTCCAGAATTGTATATTTTTAGTTAAATACAATTCATGTCGAGTTGAATACTGCTCGGAAACACTTTGCGGGTAAAAACACCATCAAAATTCTTAACACATTACAAATACCAGTAAACTTTAAAAACCGACAGGAAACAGGAAAAACACAGAAGCTGTACCTCCCCTCCGAGTCAGCTTATTAGCCCTGTTGCAAGAACACGTTTTTTGGCTTGCCTAAGAGAGAGAGAGGTGTTACAGAGAAAAGAAGCAGCGAAAGTTTCCCTTTAACCTCGATCCCGATTCAGCACTCCTTTCTGGAACTTATTAGGAGTTCCTTCAGGCCATCCGATTAGCAGCATAAAACTGAATTTTCACGATCCCGGCTACTAAAGCACAAACGGAGGAAAAAGTTTTAAGACACTGAAAGCATAAGCAAATCGGCGATAAGAAAGAGGACAAACACAAAAGCTGTAACCCCTTCGAGTCAGCCCTGTCGCCAGGGACACGTTTTACGGCTTTCCCAAGAGGCAGGTGTAACAGAGACAGAATGCAACGAAAGTGTCCCTTTTACCTCGATCCCGATTGTGCACTCCTATCTGGAACCTTTTTATGAGTTCCTCCAGGCCTTCTGATTGGCAGTATAAAACTGCATGTTCACGATCAAGGCTACTAAGGCACAATCGGGGAACCCAGTTCCAAGACAATGAAAGCATTAGCAAGGCAGCGATAGGAAAGAGGACAAACACGCTTTTCTAAAAGGGGGGTGTTACAGAAACAAGAAGCACCGAAAGTTTCCCTTTTACCTCGATCCCGATTCAGCACTCCTTTCTGGAACCTTTTTAGGAGTTCCTCCAGGCCTTCTGATTGGCAGCATAAAACTGCATGTTCACGATTAAGACTACTAAGGCAAAATCGGGGACCAAAGTTCCAAGATACTGAAAGCATATGGAAAGCTGCGATAAGAAGTAGGTTCAGAAAATTTGTGTACTGATCATTTTTACATCATTTTTAAAAGCGTTCAGACACAATTTGTGAGGTTAGAGAAAAATTAAGAATGATGCGTAGGAAAGATAACAAGCACAGATTAAACTAAAAAAGCTGTTATCATGTCTCCATTTTCGAGAGTCTCTCTTTCTGAAGTAAGCAACCGAAATGGGCAGTAAAATATTATTCTTACCTGCTCGCAGTCTTCGTGATATTAACACACATCCAAGCGCATAGCTCTAGGAGTAAGTTTCCGTGATATCTTCAATCACCATAAAAGAACGTTAGATATGTTGCAATATCCAGTAAAAGATTACCACGTCGGACAGCTTCACTTGGTTCCAATCTCACACTGTGCTACCATGGACCCGTAAAGGAATCCACAAGTCGAACCTGTGGTACCAGATTTTTATTTTAAATTTATTTATTTGTTTGTATCTAAATACTGGCACTAGACCAACACTCTGCTACAATGGACTCGTAAAGGAATCCACAAGTCGAGCCAGTGGTACCAGACTCTTATTTTAAATTTATTTATTTGCTTGTATCCAAACAATGGCACTAGACTTATACCCTGCTACCATGGACCCGTAAAGGAATCCACAAGTCGAGCCAGTGCTACCTGACTTTTAATATAAATTTATTTATTTGCTTGCATACAAACACTGGCACTAGACTCACACCCTGCTACTATGGACCCGTAAAGGAATCCACAAGTCTAGCCAGTGGTACCAAACTTTTTTAAAAATTTATTTACTTGTTTGCATCCAAAAAATGGCACTAGATTCATACCCTGCTACTATGGACCCGTTGCATCGTATTTCTCTTCAAAATTTCTGACTAGTTTTGGTTACAAACAAAAACATGACGTTATAGGAGAGAGAAGAGGATCTCTATCGACTTACTCATTTAAAAATCACTGACTTATTGAGAATTACACGTGCCCAATTCGTTTCTAGTCAGTTGTGTTAGGGAAATATCACAGTTTTCTTCCTCTCCTAAGAACTTTTTCAGTCATAGAAATGAAGTAGTGAAACTTTTTAAAATGATGCATTACTTTAAATTATCAAATAATTAATATCATATATTTAAAAAACATCATAAAAATACAAATATTCAAACGTCACCCTCTCCGAGTCAGCTTATTAGCCCTGTTGCCAGAGACACGTTTTTCGGCTTTTCTGAAAAGGAGGTGTTACAGAAACAAGAAGCACCGAAAGTTTCCCTTTTACCTCGATCCCGATTCAGCACTCCTGTCTGGAACCTTTTTAGGAGTTCCTTCAGGCCTTCTGATTGGCAGCATTGCACTGCATGTTCACGATCAAGGCTACTGAGGCACAAACGGGGAACCAAGTTCCAAGACAGTGAAAGCATTAGCAAAGTAGCAACAGGATAGAGGACAATCACAAAAGCTTTAAACTCTCCCCCCTCGAGGCAGGTTATTAGCCCTGTTGTGAAGGACACGTTTTTCGGCTTTTCTAAAAGGCAAGTGTTAAAGTAACAATAAGCACCGAAAGTTTCCCTTTTACCTCGATCCCGATTCAGCACTCCTTTTTGGAACCTTTTTATGAGTTCCATCAGGCCTTCTGATTGGCAGCATTGCACTGCATGTTCACGATTGGCGCCACTGAGGCACAATCGGGGAACCAAGTTCCAAGACAATGAAAGCAGTAGAAAAGCATAGATAGGAAAGAGGACAATCACAAATGCTTTAACGTGCTTTTTCGTGTCAGCTTAATCGCCCTGTTGTGAGGGACACGTTTTTCGGCTTTTCTGAAAAGGAGGTGTTACAGAAACAAGAAGCACCGAAAGTTTCCCTTTTACCTCGATCCCGATTCAGCACTCCTTTCTGGAACCTTTTTAGGAGTTCCTTCAGGCCTTCTGATTGGCAGCATTGCACTGCATGTTCACGATCAAGGCTACTGAGGCACAATCGGGGAACCAAGTTCCAAGACAATGAAAGCATTAGCAAAGTAGCAATAGGATAGAAGACAATCACAAAAGCTTTTACCTCCCCCCCCTCGAGTCAGGTTATTAGCCCTGTTGTGAAGGACACGTTTTTCGGCTTTTCTAAAAGGCAGGTGTTAAAGTAACAAGAAGCACCGAAAGTTGCCCTTTTACCTCGATCCCGATTCAGCACTCCCTTCTGGAACCTTTTTAGGAATTCCTTCAGGCCTTCTGATTGGCAGCATTGCACTGCATGGTCACGATCAAGGCTACAGAGGTACAATCAGGGAACCAAGGTCCAAGTCAACGAAAGCATTAGCAAAGTAGCAATAGGATAGAGGTCAGCCACAAAAGCTTTAACCTCCCCCCCTCTCGAGTCAGGTTATTAGCCCTGTTGTGAAGGACACGTTTTTCGGCTTTTCTAAAAGGCAGGTGTTAAAGTAACAAGAAGCACCGAAAGTTTCCCTTTTACCTCGATCCCGACTCAGCACTCCTGTCTGGAACCTTTTTAGGAGTTCCTCCAGGCCTTCTGATTGGCAGCATAAAACTGCATGTTCACGATCAAGGCTAATAAGGCAAAATTGGGGAACCAAGTTCCAAGATACTGAAAGCATATGGAAAGCTGCGATAAGAAGTAGGTTCAGAAAATTTGTGTACTGATCATTTTTACATCATTTTTAAAACCGTTCAGACACAATTTGTGAGATTAGAGAAAAATTAAGAATGATGCGTAGTATAGAGCACGAGCACAGATTAAACAAAAAAAGCTGTTATCATGTCTCCATTAACGAGAGTCTCTCTTTCTGAAGTAAGCAACAGAAATGGGAAGTAAAATATTATTCTTACCTGCTCGCAGTCTTCGTGATATTAACGCACAACCAAGTGCATAGCTCTAGGAGTCAGTTTCCGTAATATCTTCAATCACCATAAAAGAACGTTAGATATGTTGCAATATCCAGTAAAAGATAACCACGTTGGACTGCTTCACTTGGTTCCAATCTCACACTGTGCTACCATGGACCCGTAAAGGAATCCACAAGTCGAACCAGTGGTACCAGATTTTTATTTTAAATTTATTTATTTATTTGTTTCCAAACACCGGCACTAGACTCACACCCTGCTACTATGGACCCGTAAAGGATTCCACAAGTCGAGCCAGTGCTACCTGACTTTTAATTTAACTTTATTTATTTGCTTGCATACAAACACTGGCACTAGACTCATACCCTGCTACTATGGACCCGTAAAGGAATCCACAAGTCGAGCCAATGGTACCAGAACTTTATTTTAAATTTATTTATTTGCTTGTATCCAAAAAATGGCACTAGATTCATACCCTGCTAATATGGACCCGTTGCATTGTATTTCTCTTCAAAATTTCTGACTAGATTTGGTTAAAAACAAAAACATGACGTTATAGGAGAGAGAAGAGAATCTCTATCGACTTACTCATTTAAAAATCACTGACTTATTAAGGATTACACATGCGCAATTCGTTTCTAGTCAGTTGTGTTAGGGAAATATTACAGTTTTCTTCCTCTCCCAATAACTTTTTCAGTCTTAGAAATGAAGTAGTGAAACTTTTTAAAATGATGCATTACTTTAAATTATCAAATAATTAATATCATATATTTAAAAAACATCATAAAAATACAAATATTCAAACGTCACCCTCTCCGAGTCAGCTTATTAGCCCTGTTGCCAGAGACACGTTTTTCGGCTTTCCTAAAAATCAGGTGTTACAGAAACAAGAAACACCGAAAGTTTCCCTTTAACCTCGATCCCGATTCAGCACTCCTGTCTGGAACCTTTTTAGGAGTTCCTTCAGGCCTTCTGATTGGCAGCATTGCACTGGATGTTCACGATCAAGGCTACTGAGGCACAATCGGGGAACCAAGTTCCAAGACAATGACAGCATTAGCAAAGTAGCAATAGGATAGAGGACAATCACAAAATCTTTAACCTCCCCCCCCCTCGAGTCAGGTTATTAGCCCTGTTGTGAAGGACACGTTTTTTGGCTTTTCTAAAAAGCAGGTGTTAAACTAACAAGAAGCACCGAAAGTTTCCCTTTTACCTCGATCCCGATTCAGCACTCCTTTCTGGAACCTTTTTAGGAGTTCCTTCAGGCCTTCTGATTGGCAGCATTGCACTGCATGTTCACGATCAAGCCTACTGAGGCACAATCGGGGAACCAAGTTCCAAGACAATGAAAGCAGTAGAAAAGCATAGATAGGAAAGAGGACAATCACAAATGCTTTAACGTGCCTTTTCGTGTCAGCTTAATCGCCCTGTTGTGAGGGACACGTTTTTCGGCTTTTCTGAAAAGGAGGTGTTACAGAAACAAGAAGCACCGAAAATTTCCCTTTTACCTCGATCCCGATTCAGCACTCCTGTCTGGAACCTTTTTAGGAGTTCCTTCAGGCCTTCTGATTGGCAGCATTGCACTGCATGTTCACGATCAAGGCTACTGAGGCACAAACGGGGAACCAAGTTCCAAGACAATGAAAGCATTAGCAAAGTAGCAATAGGATAGAGGACAATCACAAAAGCTTTAAACTCTCCCCCCTCGAGGCAGGTTATTAGCCCTGTTGTGAAGGACACGTTTTTCGGCTTTTCTAAAAGGCAAGTGTTAAAGTAACAATAAGCACCGAAAGTTTCCCTTTTACCTCGATCCCGATTCAGCACTCCTTTTTGGAACCTTTTTATGAGTTCCATCAGGCCTTCTGATTGGCAGCATTGCACTGCATGTTCACGATTGGCGCCACTGAGGCACAATCGGGGAACCAAGTTCCAAGACAATGAAAGCAGTAGAAAAGCAAAGATAGGAAAGAGGACAATCACAAATGCTTTAACGTGCCTTTTCGTGTCAGCTTAATCGCCCTGTTGTGAGGGACACGTTTTTCGGCTTTTCTGAAAAGGAGGTGTTACAGAAACAAGATGCACCGAAAGTTTCCCTTTTACCTCGATCCCGATTCAGCACTCCTGTCTGGAACCTTTTTAGGAGTTCCTTCAGGCCTTCTGATTGGCAGCATTGAACTGCATGTTCACGATCAAGACTACTGAGGCACAATCGGGGAACCTAGTTCCAAGACAATGAAAGCATTAGCAAAGTAGCAATAGGATAGAGGACAATCACAAGAGTTTTTACCTCCCCCCCCTCGAGTCAGGTTATTAGCCCTGTTGTGAAGGACACGTTTTTCGGCTTTTCTAAAAGGCAGGTGTTAAAGTAACAAGAAGCACGAAAGTTTCCCTTTTACCTCGATCCCGATTCAGCACTCCTTTGTGGAACCTTTTTAGGAATTCCTTCAGGCCTTCTGATTGGCAGCATTGCACTGCATGTTCACGATCGACGCTACTGAGGCACAATCGAGGAACCAAGTTCCAAGACAATGAAAGTAATAGCAAAGCAGCGATAGGAAAGAGGACAATCACAAAAGCTTTAACGTGCCTTTTCGAGTCAGCTTAATCGCCCTGTTGTGAGGGACACGTTTTTCGGCATTTATGAAAAGGAGGTGTTACAGAAACAAGAAGCACCAAAAGTTTCCCTTTTACCTCGATCCCGATTCAGCACTCCTTTCTGGAACCTTTTTAGGAGTTCCTCCAGGCCTTCTGATTGGCAGCATAAAACTGCATGTTCACGATCAAGGCTTATAAGGCATAATCGGAGAACCAAGTTCCAAGATACTGAGAGCATATGGAAAGCTGCGATAAGAAGTAAGTAGGTTCAGAAAATTTGTCTACTGATCATTTTATATCATTTTTAAAACCGTTCAGACACAATTTGTGAGATTAGAGAAAAATTAAGAATGATGCGTAGGATAGAGCACGAGCACAGATTAAACAAAAAAAGCTGTTATCATGTCTCCATTAACGAGAGTCTCTCTTTCTGAAGTAAGCAACAGAAATGGGAAGTAAAATATTATTCTTGCCTGCTCGCAGTCTTCGTGATATTAACGCACAACCAAGTGCATAGCTCTAGGAGTCAGTTTCCGTAATATCTTCAATCACCATAAAAGAACGTTAGATATGTTGCAATATCCAGTAAAAGATAACCACGTTGTACTGCTTCACTTGGTTCCAATCTCACACTGCGCTACCATGGACCCGTAAAGGAATCCACAAGTCGAACCAGTGGAACCAGATTTTTATTTTAAATTTATTTATTTGTTTGTTTCCAAACACCGGCACTAGACTCACACCCTGCTACTATGGACCCGTAAAGGATTCCACAAGTCGAGCCAGTGCTACCTGACTTTTAATTTAACTTTATTTATTTGCTTGCATACAAACACTGGCACTAGACTCATACCCTGCTACTATGGACCCGTAAAGGAATCCACAAGTCGAGCCAATGGTACCAGAACTTTATTTTAAATTTATTTATTTGCTTGTATCCAAAAAATGGCACTAGATTCATACCCTGCTACTATGGAGCCGTTGCATCGTATTTCTCTTCAAAATTTCGGACTAGATTTGGTTACAAACAAAAACGTTATAGGAGAGAGAAGAGGATCTCTATCGACTTACTCATTTAAAAATCACTGACTTATTGAGGATTACACATGCGCAATTCGTTTCTAGTCAGTTGTGTTAGGGAAATATCACAGTTTTCTTCCTCTCCCAAGAACTTTTTCAGTCATAGAAATGAAGTAGTGAAACTTTTTAAAATGATGCATTACTTTAAATTATTAAATAATTAATATCAGATATTTAAAAAACATCATAATCTGAGTTACTGAGGCACACATATTCTCCAGCCAGGCTATTGAATACTTCTTAATTTTATTATTAAAACGCAAACGAGCGTTTCCTTTTCACAAAGATTATGCTTCAGCAATCCCTTAATTCGGATCGGTGAAATACACGATCCCAGGCATTCTGAAGATGGTAGATTTCGTACCACGTGCTCATAATCTGAGTTACTAAAGCACACAGATTCTCCAGCCAGGCTTTTAAACACTTTTTAATTTTGTAATTAAAAAGCAAACAAGTGTTTCCTTTTCACAAAGATTATGCTTCAGCAATCCCTTAATTTGGATCGGAGAAATACACAATCCCAGGCATTCTGAAGATGGTAGATTTCGTACCACATTCTCATAATCTGAGTTACTAAAGCACACAGATTATCCAGCCAGGCTTTTGAATACTTCTTAATTTTATAATTAAAAACAAACAAGTGTTTCCTTTTCACAAAGATTATGCTTCAGCAATCCCTTAATTTGGATCGGTGAAATACACGATCCCAGGCATTCTGAAGATGGTATATTTCGTACCACATGCTCATTATCTGAGTTAATAAAGCACACAGATTCTCCAGCCAGGCTATTAAATACTTCTTAATTTTATAATTAAAAAGCAAACAAGTGTTTCCTTTTCCCAAAGATTATGCTTCAGCAATCCCTTAATTTGGATCGGTGAAATACACGGCATCCCAGGCATTCTGAAGATGGTAGATTTCGTACCACGTGCTCATAATCTGAGTTAATAAAGCACACAGATTCTCCAGCCAGGCTATTGAATACTTCTTAATTTTATAATTAAAAAGCAAACAAGTTTTTCCTTTTCACAAAGATTATGCTTCAGCAATCACTTAATTTGGATCGGTGAAATACACGATCCAAGGCATTATGAAGATGGCATATTTCGTACCACATGCTCATAATCTGAGTTACTAAAGCACACAGATTCTCCAACCAGGCTATTGAATACTTCTTAATTTTATAATTAAAAAGCAAACAAGTGTTTCCTTTTCGCAAAGATTATGCTTCAGCAATCCCTTAATTTGGATCGGTGAAATACACGATCCCAGGCATTCTGAAGATGGTATATTTCGTACCACATGCTCATAATCTGAGTTAATAAAGCACACAGATTCTCCAGCCAGGCTATTAAATACTTCTTAATTTTATAATTAAAAGGCAAACAAGTGTTTCCTTTTCACAAACATTATGCTTCAGCAATCCCTTGATTTGGATCGTTCCCGGGCATTCTGAAGATGGTATATTTCGTACCACATGCTCATAATCTGAGTTAATAAAGCACACAGATTCTCAAGCCAGGCTAATGAATACTTCTTAATTTTATAATTTAAAAGCAAATAAGTGTTTCCTTTTCACAAAGATTATGCTTCAGCAATCCCTTAATTTGGATCGGTGAAATACACGATCCCAGGCATTCTGAAGATGGTAGATTTAGTACCACGTGCTCATAATCTGAGTTACTAAAGCACACAGATTCTCCAGCCAGGCTTTTGAATACTTCTTAATTTTGTAATTAAAAAGCATACAAGTGTTTCCTTTTCACAAAGATTATGCTTCAGCAATCCCTTAATTTGGATCGGAGAAATACACAATCCCAGGCATTCTGAAGATGGTATATTTCGTACCACATTCTCATAATCTGAGTTACTTAGGCACACAGATTATCCAGACAGGCTTTTGAATACTTCTTAATTTTATAATTAAAAAACAAACAAGTGTTTCCTTTTCACAAAGATTATGCTTCAGCAATCCCTTAATTTGGATCGGTGAAATACACGATCCCAGGCATTCTGAAGATGGTATATTTCGTACTACATGCTCATAATCTGAGTTAATAAAGCACACAGATTCTCCAGCCAGGCTATTAAATACTTCTTAATTTTATAATTAAAAAGCAAACAAGTGTTTCCTTTCCCAAAGATTATGCTTCAGCAATCCCTCAATTTGGATCGGTGAAATACACGGCATCCCAGGGATTCTGAAGATGGTAGATTTCGTACCACGTGCTCATAATCTGAGTTAATAAAGCACACAGATTCTCCAGCCAGGCTATTGAATACTTCTTAATTTTATAATTAAAAAGCAAACAAGTTTTTCCTTTTCACAAAGATTATGCTTCAGCAATCACTTAATTTGGATCGGTGAAATACACGATCCAAGGCATTATGAAGATGGCATATTTCGTACCACATGCTCATAATCTGAGTTACTAAAGCACACAGATTCTCCAACCAGGCTATTGAATACTTCTTAATTTTATAATTAAAAAGAAAACAAGTGTTTCCTTTTCACAAAGATTATGCTTCAGCAATCGCTTAATTTGGATCGGTGAAATACACGATCCCAGGCATTCTGAAGATGATAGATTTCGTACCACATGCTCATAATCTGAGTTACTAAAGCACACAGATTCTCCAGCCAGGCTATTGAATACTTCTTAATTTTATAATTTAAAAGCAAATAAGTGTTTCCTTTTCACAAAGATTATGCTTCAGCTATCCCTTAATTTGGATCGGTGAAATACAGGATCCCAGGCATTCTGAAGATGGTATATTTCGTACCACATTCTCATAATCTGAGTTACTAAAGCACACAGATTATCCAGCCAGGCTATTGAATACTTCTTAATTTTATAATTTAAAAGCAAACAAGTGTTTCCTTTTCACAAAGATTATGCTTCAGCAATCCCTTAATTTGGATCGGTGAAATACACGATCCCAGGCATTCTGAAAATGGTAGATTTCGTACCACGTGCTCATAATCTGAGTTACTAAAGCACACAGATTCTCCAGGCAGGCTTTTGAATACTTCTTAATTTTGTAATTAAAAAGCAAACAAGTGTTTCCTTTTCACAAAGATTATGCTTCAGCAATTCCTTAATTTGGATCGGAGAAATACACAATCCCAGGCATTCTGAAGATGGTATATTTCGTACCACATTCTCATAATCTGAGTTACTTAGGCACACAGATTATCCTGCCAGGCTTTTGAATACTTCTTAATTTTATAATTAAAAAACAAAGAAGTGTTTCCTTTTCACAAAGATTATGCTTCAGCAATCCCTTAATTTGGATCGGTGAAATACACGATCCCAGACATTCTGAAGATGGTATATTGCGTACCACATGCTCATAATCTGAGTTAATAAAGCACACAGATTCTCCAGCCAGGCTATTAAATACTTCTTAATTTTATAATTAAAAAGCAAACAAGTGTTTCCTTTTCCCAAAGATTATGCTTCAGCAATCCCTCAATTTGGATCGGTGAAATACACGATCCTAGGCATTCTGAAGATGGTAGATTTCGTACCACGTGCTCATAATCGGAGTTAATAAAGCACACAGATTCTCCAGCCAGGCTATTGAATACTTCTTAATTTTATAATTAAAAAGCAAACAAGTGTTTCCTTTTCACAAAGATTATGCATCAGCAATCCCTTAATTTGGATCGGTGAAATACACGATCCCAGGCATTCTGAAGATGGTAGATTTCGTACCACGTGCTCATAATCTGAGTTACTAAAGCACACAGATTCTCCAGCCAGGCTTTTGAATACTTCTTAATTTTGTAATTAAAAAGCAAACAAGTGTTTCCTTTTCACAAAGATTATGCTTCAGCTATCCCTTAATTTGGATCGGAGAAATACACAATCCCAGGCATTCTGAAGATGGTATATTTCGTACCACATTCTCATAATCTGAGTTAGTTAGGCACACAGATTATCCAGACAGGCTTTTGAATACTTCTCAATTTTATAATTAAAAAACAAACAAGTGTTTCCTTTTCACAAAGATTATGCTTCAGCTATCCCTTAATTTGGATCGGTGAAATACACGATCCCAGGCATTCTGAAGATGGTATAATTCGTACCACATGCTCATAATCTGAGTTAATAAAGCACACAGATTCTCCAGCCAGGCTATAAAATACTTCTTAATTTTATAATTAAAAAGGAAACAAGTGTTTCCTTTTCCCAAAGATTATGCTTCAGCAATCCCTCAATTTGGATCGGTGAAATACATGGCATCTCAGGCATTCTGAAGATGGTAGATTTCGTACCACGTGCTCATAATCTGAGTTAATAAAGCACACAGATTCTCCAGCCAGGCTATTGAATACTTCTTAATTTTTTAATTAAAAAGCAAACAAGTGTTTCCTTTTCACAAAGATTATGCTTCAGCAATAGCTTAATTTGGATCGGTGAAATACACGATCCCAGGCATTCTGAAGATGGTATATTTCGTACCACATGCTCATAATATGAGTTAATAAAGCACACAGATTCTCCAGCCAGGCTATTGAATACGTCTTAATTTTATAATTAAAAAGCAAACAAGTGTTTCCTTTTCACAAAGATTATGCTTCAGCAATCCCTTAATTTGGATCAGTGAAATACACGATCCCAGGTATTCTGAAGATGGTAGATTTCATACCACGTGCTCATAATCTGAGTTACTAAAGCACACAGATTCTCCAGCCAGGCTTTTGAATACTTCTTAATTTTGTTATTAAAAAGCAAACAAGTGTTTCCTTTTCACAAAGATTATGCTTCAGCAATCCCTTAATTTGGATCAGAGAAATACACAATCCCAGGCATTCTGAAGATGGTATATTTCGTACCACATTCTCATAATCTGAGTTACTAAAGCAGACAGATTATCCAGCCAGGCTTTTGAATACTTCTTAATTTTATAATTAAAAAACAAACAAGTGTTTCCTTTTCACAAAGATTATGCTTTAGCAATCCCTTAATTTGGATCGGTGAAATACACGATCCCAGGCATTCTGAAGATGGTATATTTCGTACCACATGCTCATAATCTGAGTTAATAAAGCACACAGATTCTCCAGCCAGGCTATTAAATACTTCTAAATTTTATAATTAAAAAGCAAACAAGTGTTTCCTTTTCCCAAAGATTATGCTTCAGCAATCGCTTAATTTGGATCGGTGAAATACACGATCCCAGGCATTCTGAAGATGTTATATTTCGTACCACATGCTCATAATATGAATTAATAAAGCACACAGATTCTCCAGCCAGGCTATTGAATACTTCTTAATTTTATAATTAAAAAGCAAACAAGTGTTTCCTTTTCACAAAGATTATGCTTCAGCTATCCTTTAATTTGGATCGGTGAAATACACGATCCCAGATATTCTGAAGATGGTATATTTCGTACCACATGCTCATAATCTGAGTTAATAAAGCACACAGATTCTCCAGCCAGGCTATTGAATACTTCTTAATTTTATAATTAAAAAGCAAACAGCTGTTTCCTTTTCACAAAGATTATGCTTCAGCAATCCCTTAATTTGGATCGGCGAAATACACGATCCCAGGCATTCTGAAGATGGTATATTTCGTACCACATGCTCATAATCTGAGTTAATAAAGCACACAGATTCCCCAGCCAGGCTATTGAATACTTCTTAATTTTATAATTAAAAAGCAAACAAGTGTTTCTTTTTCACAAAGATTATGCTTCAGCTATCCTTTAATTTGGATCGGTGAATTACACGATCCCAGGTATTCTGAAGATGGTAGATTTCGTACCACATGCTCATAATCTGAGTTAATAAAGCACACAGATTCTCCAGCCAGGCTTTTGAATACTTCTTTATTTTATAATTAAAAAGCAAACAAGTGTTTCCTTTTCCCAAAGATTATGCTTCAGCAATCCCTTAATTTGGATCGGTGAAATACAGGATCCCAGGCATTCTATATGGTATATTTCGTACCACATTCTGATAATCTGAGTTACTAAAGGACACAGATTATCCAGCCAGGCTATTGAATACTTCTTAATTTTATAATTAAAAAGCAAACAAGTGTTTCCTTTTCCCAAAGATTATGCTTCAGCAATCCCTCAATTTGGATCGGTGAAATACATGGCATCCCAGGCATTCTGAAGATGGTAGATTTCGTACCACGTGCTCATAATCTGAGTTAATAAAGCACACAGATTCTCCAGCCAGGCTATTGAATACTTCTTAATTTTTTAATTAAAAAGCAAACAAGTGTTTCCTTTTCACAAAGATTATGCTTCAGCAATCGCTTAATTTGGATCGGTGAAATACACGATCCCAGGCATTCTGAAGATGGTATATTTCGTACCACATGCTCATAATATGAGTTAATAAAGCACACAGATTCTCCAGCCAGGCTATTGAATACTTCTTAATTTTTTAATTAAAAAGCAAACGAGTGTTTCCTTTTCACAAAGATTATGCTTCAGCAATCGCTTAATTTGGATCGGTGAAATACACGATCCCAGGCATTCTGAAGATGGTATATTTCGTACCACATGCTCATAATATGAGTTAATAAAGCACACAGATTCTCCAGCCAGGCTATTGAATACTTCTTAATTTTATAATTTAAAAGCAAATAAGTGTTTCCTTTTCACAAAGATTATGCTTCAGCTATCCCTTAATTTGGATCGGTGAAATACAGGATCCCAGGCATTCTGAAGATGGTATATTTCGTACCACATTCTCATAATCTGAGTTACTAAAGCACACAGATTCTCCAGCCAGGCTATTAAATACTTCTAAATTTTATAATTAAAAAGCAAACAAGTGTTTCCTTTTTCCAAAGATTATGCTTCAGCAATCGCTTAATTTGGATCGGTGAAATACACGATCCCAGGCATTCTGAAGATGTTATATTTCGTACCACATGCTCATAATATGAATTAATAAAGCACACAGATTATCCAGCCAGGCTATTGAATACTTCTTAATTTTATAATTTAAAAGCAAACAAGTGTTTCCTTTTCACAAAGATTATGCTTCAGCAATCCCTTAATTTGGATCGGTGAAATACACGATCCCAGGCATTCTGAAGATGGTAGATTTCGTACCACGTGCTCATAATCTGAGTTACTAAAGCACACAGATTCTCCAGGCAGGCTTTTGAATACTTCTTAATTTTGTAATTAAAAAGCAAACAAGTGTTTCCTTTTCACAAAGATTATGCTTCAGCAATCCCTTAATTTGGATCGGAGAAATACACAATCCCAGGCATTCTGAAGATGGTATATTTCGTACCACATTCTCATAATCTGAGTTACTTAGGCACACAGATTATCCTGCCAGGCTTTTGAATACTTCTTAATTTTATAATTAAAAAACAAAGAAGTGTTTCCTTTTCACAAAGATTATGCTTCAGCAATCCCTTAATTTGGATCGGTGAAATACACGATCCCAGGCATTCTGAAGATGGTATATTTCGTACCACATGCTCATAATCTGAGTTAATAAAGCACACAGATTCTCCAGCCAGGCTATTGAATACTTCTTAATTTTATAATTAAAAAGCAAACAAGTGTTTCCTTTTCCCAAAGATTATGCTTCAGCAATCCCTCAATTTGGATCGGTGAAATACACGATCCTAGGCATTCTGAAGATGGTAGATTTCGTACCACGTGCTCATAATCGGAGTTAATAAAGCACACAGATTCTCCAGCCAGGCTATTGAATACTTCTTAATTTTATAATTAAAAAGCAAACAAGTGTTTCCTTTTCACAAAGATTATGCTTCAGCAATCCCTTAATTTGGATCGGTGAAATACACGATCCCAGGCATTCTGAAGATGGTAGATTTCGTACCACGTGCTCATAATCTGAATTACTAAAGCACACAGATTCTCCAGCCAGGCTTTTGAATACTTCTTAATTTTGTAATTAAAAAGCAAACATGTGTTTCCTTTTCACAAAGATTATGCTTCAGCTATCCCTTAATTTGGATCGGAGAAATACACAATCCCAGGCATTCTGAAGATGGTATATCTCGTACCACATTCTCATAATCTGAGTTACTTAGGCACACAGATTATCCTGCCAGGCTTTTGAATACTTCTTAATTTTATAATTAAAAAACAAAGAAGTGTTTCCTTTTCACAAAGATTATGCTTCAGCAATCCCTTAATTTGGATCGGTGAAATACACGATCCCAGGCATTCTGAAGATGGTATATTTCGTACCACATGCTCATAATCTGAGTTAATAAAGCACACAGATTCTCAAGCCAGGCTATTAAATACTTCTTAATTTTATAATTAAAAAGCAAACAAGTGTTTCCTTTTCCCAAAGATTATGCTTCAGCAATCCCTCAATTTGGATCGGTGCAATACACGATTCTAGGCATTCTGAAGATGGTAGATTTCGTACCACATGCTCATAATATGAGTTAATAAAACACGCAGATTCTCCAGCCAGGCTATTGAATACTTCTTAATTTTATAATTAAAAAGCAAACAAGTGTTTCCTTTTCCCAAAGATTATGCTTCAGCTATCCTTTAATTTGGATCGGTGAAATACACGATCCCAGGTATTCTGAAGATGGTTTATTTCGTACCACATGCTCATAATCTGAGTTAATAAAGCACACAGATTCTCCAGCCAGGCTATTGAATACTTCTTAATTTTATAATTTAAAAGCAAATAAGTAATTCCTTTTCACAAAGATTATGCTTCAGCTATTCCCTAATTTGGATCGGTGAAATACAGGATCCCAGGCATTCTGAAGATGGTATATTTCGTACCACATTCTCATAATCTGAGTTACTAAAGCACACAGATTATCCAGCCAGGCTATTGAATACTTCTTAATTTTATAATTTAAAAGCAAACAAGTGTTTCCTTTTCACAAAGATTATGCTTCAGCAATCGCTTAATTTGGATCGGTGAAATACACGATCCCAGGCATTCTGAAGATGGTATATTTCGTACCACATGCTCATAATATGAGTTAATAAAGCACACAGATTCTCCAGCCAGGCTATTGAATACTTCTTAATTTTTTAATTAAAAAGCAAACGAGTGTTTCCTTTTCACAAAGATTATGCTTCAGCAATCGC
The DNA here is from genome assembly GCA_949128135.1 of Parasteatoda lunata. NCBI lineage: Eukaryota > Metazoa > Arthropoda > Arachnida > Araneae > Theridiidae > Parasteatoda > Parasteatoda lunata. Next base: position 90,972,724 of record OX421970.1, on the reverse strand, counting down.
TTAATTTGGATCGGTGAAATACACGATCCCAGGCATTCTGAAGATGGTATATTTCGTACCACATGCTCATAATATGAGTTAATAAAGCACACAGATTCTCCAGCCAGGCTATTGAATACTTCTTAATTTTATAATTTAAAAGCAAATAAGTGTTTCCTTTTCACAAAGATTATGCTTCAGCTATCCCTTAATTTGGATCGGTGAAATACAGGATCCCAGGCATTCTGAAGATGGTATATTTCGTACCACATTCTCATAATCTGAGTTACTAAAGCACACAGATTCTCCAGCCAGGCTATTAAATACTTCTAAATTTTATAATTAAAAAGCAAACAAGTGTTTCCTTTTTCCAAAGATTATGCTTCAGCAATCGCTTAATTTGGATCGGTGAAATACACGATCCCAGGCATTCTGAAGATGTTATATTTCGTACCACATGCTCATAATATGAATTAATAAAGCACACAGATTATCCAGCCAGGCTATTGAATACTTCTTAATTTTATAATTTAAAAGCAAACAAGTGTTTCCTTTTCACAAAGATTATGCTTCAGCAATCCCTTAATTTGGATCGGTGAAATACACGATCCCAGGCATTCTGAAGATGGTAGATTTCGTACCACGTGCTCATAATCTGAGTTACTAAAGCACACAGATTCTCCAGGCAGGCTTTTGAATACTTCTTAATTTTGTAATTAAAAAGCAAACAAGTGTTTCCTTTTCACAAAGATTATGCTTCAGCAATCCCTTAATTTGGATCGGAGAAATACACAATCCCAGGCATTCTGAAGATGGTATATTTCGTACCACATTCTCATAATCTGAGTTACTTAGGCACACAGATTATCCTGCCAGGCTTTTGAATACTTCTTAATTTTATAATTAAAAAACAAAGAAGTGTTTCCTTTTCACAAAGATTATGCTTCAGCAATCCCTTAATTTGGATCGGTGAAATACACGATCCCAGGCATTCTGAAGATGGTATATTTCGTACCACATGCTCATAATCTGAGTTAATAAAGCACACAGATTCTCCAGCCAGGCTATTGAATACTTCTTAATTTTATAATTAAAAAGCAAACAAGTGTTTCCTTTTCCCAAAGATTATGCTTCAGCAATCCCTCAATTTGGATCGGTGAAATACACGATCCTAGGCATTCTGAAGATGGTAGATTTCGTACCACGTGCTCATAATCGGAGTTAATAAAGCACACAGATTCTCCAGCCAGGCTATTGAATACTTCTTAATTTTATAATTAAAAAGCAAACAAGTGTTTCCTTTTCACAAAGATTATGCTTCAGCAATCCCTTAATTTGGATCGGTGAAATACACGATCCCAGGCATTCTGAAGATGGTAGATTTCGTACCACGTGCTCATAATCTGAATTACTAAAGCACACAGATTCTCCAGCCAGGCTTTTGAATACTTCTTAATTTTGTAATTAAAAAGCAAACATGTGTTTCCTTTTCACAAAGATTATGCTTCAGCTATCCCTTAATTTGGATCGGAGAAATACACAATCCCAGGCATTCTGAAGATGGTATATCTCGTACCACATTCTCATAATCTGAGTTACTTAGGCACACAGATTATCCTGCCAGGCTTTTGAATACTTCTTAATTTTATAATTAAAAAACAAAGAAGTGTTTCCTTTTCACAAAGATTATGCTTCAGCAATCCCTTAATTTGGATCGGTGAAATACACGATCCCAGGCATTCTGAAGATGGTATATTTCGTACCACATGCTCATAATCTGAGTTAATAAAGCACACAGATTCTCAAGCCAGGCTATTAAATACTTCTTAATTTTATAATTAAAAAGCAAACAAGTGTTTCCTTTTCCCAAAGATTATGCTTCAGCAATCCCTCAATTTGGATCGGTGCAATACACGATTCTAGGCATTCTGAAGATGGTAGATTTCGTACCACATGCTCATAATATGAGTTAATAAAACACGCAGATTCTCCAGCCAGGCTATTGAATACTTCTTAATTTTATAATTAAAAAGCAAACAAGTGTTTCCTTTTCCCAAAGATTATGCTTCAGCTATCCTTTAATTTGGATCGGTGAAATACACGATCCCAGGTATTCTGAAGATGGTTTATTTCGTACCACATGCTCATAATCTGAGTTAATAAAGCACACAGATTCTCCAGCCAGGCTATTGAATACTTCTTAATTTTATAATTTAAAAGCAAATAAGTAATTCCTTTTCACAAAGATTATGCTTCAGCTATTCCCTAATTTGGATCGGTGAAATACAGGATCCCAGGCATTCTGAAGATGGTATATTTCGTACCACATTCTCATAATCTGAGTTACTAAAGCACACAGATTATCCAGCCAGGCTATTGAATACTTCTTAATTTTATAATTTAAAAGCAAACAAGTGTTTCCTTTTCACAAAGATTATGCTTCAGCAATCCCTTAATTTGGATCGTTGAAATACACGGCATCCCACGCATTCTGAAGATGGTTGATTTCGTACCACGTGCTCATAATCTGAGTTAATAAAGCACACAGATTCTCCTGCCAGGCTATTGAATACTTCTTAATTTTATAATTTAAAAGTAAACAAGTGTTTCCTTTTCACAAAGATTATGCTTCAGCAATCGCTTAATTTGGATCGGTGAAATACACGATCCCAGGCAATCTGAAGATGGTATATTTCGTACCACATGCTCATAATATGAGTTAATAAAGCACACAGATTCTCCAGCCAGGCTATTGAATACTTCTTAATTTTATAATTAAAAAGCAAACAAGTGTTTCCTTTTCACAAAGATTATGCTTCAGCAATCCCTTAATTTGGATTGGTGAAATACACGATCCCAGGTACTCTGAAGATGGTAGATTTCATACCACGTGCTCATAATCTGAGTTACTAAAGCACACAGATTCTCCAGCCAGGCTTTTGAATACTTCTTAATTTTGTTATTAAAAAGCAAACAAGTGTTTCCTTTTCACAAAGATTATGCTTCAGCAATCCCTTAATTTGGATCAGAGAAATACACAATCCCAGGCATTCTGAAGATGGTATATTTCGTACCACATTCTCATAATCTGAGTTACTTAAGCACACAGATTATCCAGCCAGGCTTTTGAATACTTCTTAATTTTATAATTAAAAAACAAACAAGTGTTTCCTTTTCACAAAGATTATGCTTTAGCAATCCCTTAATTTGGATCGGTGAAATACACGATCCCAGGCATTCTGAAGATGGTATATTTCGTACCACATGCTCATAATCTGAGTTAATAAAGCACACAGATTCTCCTGCCAGGCTATTAAATACTTCTAAATTTTATAATTAAAAAGCAAACAAGTGTTTCCTTTTCCCAAAGATTATGCTTCAGCAATCGCTTAATTTGGATCGGTGAAATACACGATCCCAGGCATTCTGAAGATGTTATATTTCGTACCACATGCTCATAATATGAATTAATAAAGCACACAGATTCTCCAGCCAGGCTATTGAATACTTCTTAATTTTATAATTAAAAAGCAAACAAGTGTTTCCTTTTCCCAAAGATTATGCTTCAGCTATCCTTTAATTTGGATCGGTGAAATACACGATCCCAGGTATTCTGAAGATGGTTTATTTCGTACCACATGCTCATAATCTGAGTTAATAAAGCACACAGATTCTCCAGCCAGGCTATTGAATACTTCTTAATTTTATAATTTAAAAGCAAATAAGTAATTCCTTTTCACAAAGATTATGCTTCAGCTATTCCCTAATTTGGATCGGTGAAATACAGGATCCCAGGCATTCTGAAGATGGTATATTTCGTACCACATTCTCATAATCTGAGTTACTAAAGCACACAGATTATCCAGCCAGGCTATTGAATACTTCTTAATTTTATAATTTAAAAGCAAACAAGTGTTTCCTTTTCACAAAGATTATGCTTCAGCAATCCCTTAATTTGGATCGTTGAAATACACGGCATCCCACGCATTCTGAAGATGGTTGATTTCGTACCACGTGCTCATAATCTGAGTTAATAAAGCACACAGATTCTCCTGCCAGGCTATTGAATACTTCTTAATTTTATAATTTAAAAGTAAACAAGTGTTTCCTTTTCACAAAGATTATGCTTCAGCAATCGCTTAATTTGGATCGGTGAAATACACGATCCCAGGCAATCTGAAGATGGTATATTTCGTACCACATGCTCATAATATGAGTTAATAAAGCACACAGATTCTCCAGCCAGGCTATTGAATACTTCTTAATTTTATAATTAAAAAGCAAACAAGTGTTTCCTTTTCACAAAGATTATGCTTCAGCAATCCCTTAATTTGGATTGGTGAAATACACGATCCCAGGTACTCTGAAGATGGTAGATTTCATACCACGTGCTCATAATCTGAGTTACTAAAGCACACAGATTCTCCAGCCAGGCTTTTGAATACTTCTTAATTTTGTTATTAAAAAGCAAACAAGTGTTTCCTTTTCACAAAGATTATGCTTCAGCAATCCCTTAATTTGGATCAGAGAAATACACAATCCCAGGCATTCTGAAGATGGTATATTTCGTACCACATTCTCATAATCTGAGTTACTTAAGCACACAGATTATCCAGCCAGGCTTTTGAATACTTCTTAATTTTATAATTAAAAAACAAACAAGTGTTTCCTTTTCACAAAGATTATGCTTTAGCAATCCCTTAATTTGGATCGGTGAAATACACGATCCCAGGCATTCTGAAGATGGTATATTTCGTACCACATGCTCATAATCTGAGTTAATAAAGCACACAGATTCTCCTGCCAGGCTATTAAATACTTCTAAATTTTATAATTAAAAAGCAAACAAGTGTTTCCTTTTCCCAAAGATTATGCTTCAGCAATCGCTTAATTTGGATCGGTGAAATACACGATCCCAGGCATTCTGAAGATGTTATATTTCGTACCACATGCTCATAATATGAATTAATAAAGCACACAGATTCTCCAGCCAGGCTATTGAATACTTCTTAATTTTATAATTAAAAAGCAAACAAGTGTTTCCTTTTCACAAAGATTATGCTTCAGCTATCCTTTAATTTGGATCGGTGAAATACACGATCCCAGATATTCTGAAGATGGTATATTTCGTACCACATGCTCATAATCTGAGTTAATAAAGCACACAGATTCTCCAGCCAGGCTATTGAATACTTCTTAATTTTATAATTAAAAAGCAAACAGCTGTTTCCTTTTCACAAAGATTATGCTTCAGCAATCCCTTAATTTGGATCGGTGAAATACACGATCCCAGGCATTCTGAAGATGGTATATTTCGTACCACATGCTCATAATCTGAGTTAATAAAGCACACAGATTCCCCAGCCAGGCTATTGAATACTTCTTAATTTTATAATTAAAAAGCAAACAAGTGTTTCTTTTTCACAAAGATTATGCTTCAGCTATCCTTTAATTTGGATCGGTGAATTACACGATCCCAAGTATTCTGAAGATGGTAGATTTCGTACCACATGCTCATAATCTGAGTTATTAAAGCACACAGATTCTCCAGCCAGGCTTTTGAATACTTCTTTATTTTATAATTAAAAAGCAAACAAGTGTTTCCTTTTCCCAAAGATTATGCTTCAGCAATCCCTCAATTTGGATCGGTGCAATACACGATTCTAGGCATTCTGAAGATGGTAGATTTCGTACCACATGCTCATAATATGAGTTAATAAAACACGCAGATTCTCCAGCCAGGCTATTGAATACTTCTTAATTTTATAATTAAAAAGCAAACAAGTGTTTCCTTTTCCCAAAGATTATGCTTCAGCTATCCTTTAATTTGGATCGGTGAAATACACGATCCCAGGTATTCTGAAGATGGTTTATTTCGTACCACATGCTCATAATCTGAGTTAATAAAGCACACAGATTCTCCAGCCAGGCTATTGAATACTTCTTAATTTTATAATTTAAAAGCAAATAAGTAATTCCTTTTCACAAAGATTATGCTTCAGCTATTCCCTAATTTGGATCGGTGAAATACAGGATCCCAGGCATTCTGAAGATGGTATATTTCGTACCACATTCTCATAATCTGAGTTACTAAAGCACACAGATTATCCAGCCAGGCTATTGAATACTTCTTAATTTTATAATTTAAAAGCAAACAAGTGTTTCCTTTTCACAAAGATTATGCTTCAGCAATCCCTTAATTTGGATCGTTGAAATACACGGCATCCCACGCATTCTGAAGATGGTTGATTTCGTACCACGTGCTCATAATCTGAGTTAATAAAGCACACAGATTCTCCTGCCAGGCTATTGAATACTTCTTAATTTTATAATTTAAAAGTAAACAAGTGTTTCCTTTTCACAAAGATTATGCTTCAGCAATCGCTTAATTTGGATCGGTGAAATACACGATCCCAGGCAATCTGAAGATGGTATATTTCGTACCACATGCTCATAATATGAGTTAATAAAGCACACAGATTCTCCAGCCAGGCTATTGAATACTTCTTAATTTTATAATTAAAAAGCAAACAAGTGTTTCCTTTTCACAAAGATTATGCTTCAGCAATCCCTTAATTTGGATTGGTGAAATACACGATCCCAGGTACTCTGAAGATGGTAGATTTCATACCACGTGCTCATAATCTGAGTTACTAAAGCACACAGATTCTCCAGCCAGGCTTTTGAATACTTCTTAATTTTGTTATTAAAAAGCAAACAAGTGTTTCCTTTTCACAAAGATTATGCTTCAGCAATCCCTTAATTTGGATCAGAGAAATACACAATCCCAGGCATTCTGAAGATGGTATATTTCGTACCACATTCTCATAATCTGAGTTACTTAAGCACACAGATTATCCAGCCAGGCTTTTGAATACTTCTTAATTTTATAATTAAAAAACAAACAAGTGTTTCCTTTTCACAAAGATTATGCTTTAGCAATCCCTTAATTTGGATCGGTGAAATACACGATCCCAGGCATTCTGAAGATGGTATATTTCGTACCACATGCTCATAATCTGAGTTAATAAAGCACACAGATTCTCCTGCCAGGCTATTAAATACTTCTAAATTTTATAATTAAAAAGCAAACAAGTGTTTCCTTTTCCCAAAGATTATGCTTCAGCAATCGCTTAATTTGGATCGGTGAAATACACGATCCCAGGCATTCTGAAGATGTTATATTTCGTACCACATGCTCATAATATGAATTAATAAAGCACACAGATTCTCCAGCCAGGCTATTGAATACTTCTTAATTTTATAATTAAAAAGCAAACAAGTGTTTCCTTTTCCCAAAGATTATGCTTCAGCTATCCTTTAATTTGGATCGGTGAAATACACGATCCCAGGTATTCTGAAGATGGTTTATTTCGTACCACATGCTCATAATCTGAGTTAATAAAGCACACAGATTCTCCAGCCAGGCTATTGAATACTTCTTAATTTTATAATTTAAAAGCAAATAAGTAATTCCTTTTCACAAAGATTATGCTTCAGCTATTCCCTAATTTGGATCGGTGAAATACAGGATCCCAGGCATTCTGAAGATGGTATATTTCGTACCACATTCTCATAATCTGAGTTACTAAAGCACACAGATTATCCAGCCAGGCTATTGAATACTTCTTAATTTTATAATTTAAAAGCAAACAAGTGTTTCCTTTTCACAAAGATTATGCTTCAGCAATCCCTTAATTTGGATCGTTGAAATACACGGCATCCCACGCATTCTGAAGATGGTTGATTTCGTACCACGTGCTCATAATCTGAGTTAATAAAGCACACAGATTCTCCTGCCAGGCTATTGAATACTTCTTAATTTTATAATTTAAAAGTAAACAAGTGTTTCCTTTTCACAAAGATTATGCTTCAGCAATCGCTTAATTTGGATCGGTGAAATACACGATCCCAGGCAATCTGAAGATGGTATATTTCGTACCACATGCTCATAATATGAGTTAATAAAGCACACAGATTCTCCAGCCAGGCTATTGAATACTTCTTAATTTTATAATTAAAAAGCAAACAAGTGTTTCCTTTTCACAAAGATTATGCTTCAGCAATCCCTTAATTTGGATTGGTGAAATACACGATCCCAGGTACTCTGAAGATGGTAGATTTCATACCACGTGCTCATAATCTGAGTTACTAAAGCACACAGATTCTCCAGCCAGGCTTTTGAATACTTCTTAATTTTGTTATTAAAAAGCAAACAAGTGTTTCCTTTTCACAAAGATTATGCTTCAGCAATCCCTTAATTTGGATCAGAGAAATACACAATCCCAGGCATTCTGAAGATGGTATATTTCGTACCACATTCTCATAATCTGAGTTACTTAAGCACACAGATTATCCAGCCAGGCTTTTGAATACTTCTTAATTTTATAATTAAAAAACAAACAAGTGTTTCCTTTTCACAAAGATTATGCTTTAGCAATCCCTTAATTTGGATCGGTGAAATACACGATCCCAGGCATTCTGAAGATGGTATATTTCGTACCACATGCTCATAATCTGAGTTAATAAAGCACACAGATTCTCCTGCCAGGCTATTAAATACTTCTAAATTTTATAATTAAAAAGCAAACAAGTGTTTCCTTTTCCCAAAGATTATGCTTCAGCAATCGCTTAATTTGGATCGGTGAAATACACGATCCCAGGCATTCTGAAGATGTTATATTTCGTACCACATGCTCATAATATGAATTAATAAAGCACACAGATTCTCCAGCCAGGCTATTGAATACTTCTTAATTTTATAATTAAAAAGCAAACAAGTGTTTCCTTTTCACAAAGATTATGCTTCAGCTATCCTTTAATTTGGATCGGTGAAATACACGATCCCAGATATTCTGAAGATGGTATATTTCGTACCACATGCTCATAATCTGAGTTAATAAAGCACACAGATTCTCCAGCCAGGCTATTGAATACTTCTTAATTTTATAATTAAAAAGCAAACAGCTGTTTCCTTTTCACAAAGATTATGCTTCAGCAATCCCTTAATTTGGATCGGTGAAATACACGATCCCAGGCATTCTGAAGATGGTATATTTCGTACCACATGCTCATAATCTGAGTTAATAAAGCACACAGATTCCCCAGCCAGGCTATTGAATACTTCTTAATTTTATAATTAAAAAGCAAACAAGTGTTTCTTTTTCACAAAGATTATGCTTCAGCTATCCTTTAATTTGGATCGGTGAATTACACGATCCCAAGTATTCTGAAGATGGTAGATTTCGTACCACATGCTCATAATCTGAGTTATTAAAGCACACAGATTCTCCAGCCAGGCTTTTGAATACTTCTTTATTTTATAATTAAAAAGCAAACAAGTGTTTCCTTTTCCCAAAGATTATGCTTCAGCAATCCCTTAATTTGGATCGGTGAAATACAGGATCCCAGGCATTCTATATGGTATATTTCGTACCACATTCTGATAATCTGAGTTACTAAAGGACACAGATTATCCAGCCAGGCTATTGAATACTTCTTAATTTTATAATTTAAAAGCAAACAAGTGTTTCCTTTTCACAAATATTATGCTTCAGCAATCCCTTAATTTGGATCGGTGAAATACACGATCCCAGGCATTCTGAAGATGGTAGATTTCATACCACGTGCTCATAATCTGAGTTACTAAAGCACACAGATTCTCCAGCCAGGCTTTTGAATACTTCTTAATTTTGTTATTAAAGAGCAAACAAGTGTTTCCTTTTCACAAAGATTATGCTTCAGCAATCCCTTAATTTGGATCGGAGAAATACATAATCCCAGGCATTCTGAAGATGGTATATTTCGTACCACATTCTCATAATCTGAGTTACTGAAGCACACAGATTCTCCAGCCAGGCTATTGAATACTTCTTAATTTTATAATTAAAAAGCAAACAAGTGTTTCCTTTTCACAAAGATTATGCTTCAGCAATCCCTTAATTTGGATTGGTGAAATACACGATCCCAGGTACTCTGAAGATGGTAGATTTCATACCACGTGCTCATAATCTGAGTTACTAAAGCACACAGATTCTCCAGCCAGGCTTTTGAATACTTCTTAATTTTGTTATTAAAAAGCAAACAAGTGTTTCCTTTTCACAAAGATTATGCTTCAGCAATCCCTTAATTTGGATCGTTGAAATACACGGCATCCCACGCATTCTGAAGATGGTATATTTCGTAACACATTCTCATAATCTGAGTTACTTAAGCACACAGATTATCCAGCCAGGCTTTTGAATACTTCTTAATTTTATAATTAAAAAACAAACAAGTGTTTCCTTTTCACAAAGATTATGCTTTAGCAATCCCTTAATTTGGATCGGTGAAATACACGATCCCAGGCATTCTGAAGATGGTATATTTCGTACCACATGCTCATAATCTGAGTTAATAAAGCACACAGATTCTCCTGCCAGGCTATTAAATACTTCTAAATTTTATAATTAAAAAGCAAACAAGTGTTTCCTTTTCCCAAAGATTATGCTTCAGCAATCGCTTAATTTGGATCGGTGAAATACACGATCCCAGGCATTCTGAAGATGTTATATTTCGTACCACATGCTCATAATATGAATTAATAAAGCACACAGATTCTCCAGCCAGGCTATTGAATACTTCTTAATTTTATAATTAAAAAGCAAACAAGTGTTTCCTTTTCACAAAGATTATGCTTCAGCTATCCTTTAATTTGGATCGGTGAAATACACGATCCCAGATATTCTGAAGATGGTATATTTCGTACCACATGCTCATAATCTGAGTTAATAAAGCACACAGATTCTCCAGCCAGGCTATTGAATACTTCTTAATTTTATAATTAAAAAGCAAACAGCTGTTTCCTTTTCACAAAGATTATGCTTCAGCAATCCCTTAATTTGGATCGGTGAAATACACGATCCCAGGCATTCTGAAGATGGTATATTTCGTACCACATGCTCATAATCTGAGTTAATAAAGCACACAGATTCCCCAGCCAGGCTATTGAATACTTCTTAATTTTATAATTAAAAAGCAAACAAGTGTTTCTTTTTCACAAAGATTATGCTTCAGCTATCCTTTAATTTGGATCGGTGAATTACACGATCCCAAGTATTCTGAAGATGGTAGATTTCGTACCACATGCTCATAATCTGAGTTATTAAAGCACACAGATTCTCCAGCCAGGCTTTTGAATACTTCTTTATTTTATAATTAAAAAGCAAACAAGTGTTTCCTTTTCCCAAAGATTATGCTTCAGCAATCCCTTAATTTGGATCGGTGAAATACAGGATCCCAGGCATTCTATATGGTATATTTCGTATCACATTCTGATAATCTGAGTTACTAAAGGACACAGATTATCCAGCCAGGCTATTGAATACTTCTTAATTTTATAATTTAAAAGCAAACAAGTGTTTCCTTTTCACAAATATTATGCTTCAGCAATCCCTTAATTTGGATCGGTGAAATACACGATCCCAGGCATTCTGAAGATGGTAGATTTCATACCACGTGCTCATAATCTGAGTTACTAAAGCACACAGATTCTCCAGCCAGGCTTTTGAATACTTCTTAATTTTGTTATTAAAGAGCAAACAAGTGTTTCCTTTTCACAAAGATTATGCTTCAGCAATCCCTTAATTTGGATCGGAGAAATACATAATCCCAGGCATTCTGAAGATGGTATATTTCGTACCACATTCTCATAATCTGAGTTACTAAAGCACACAGATTCTCCAGCCAGGCTATTGAATACTTCTTAATTTTTTAATTAAAAAGCAAACAAGTGTTTCCTTTTCACAAAGATTATGCTTCAGCAATCGCTTAATTTGGATCGGTGAAATACACGATCCCAGGCATTCTGAAGATGATATATTTCGTACCACATGCTCATAATATGAGTTAATAAAGCACACAGATTCTCCAGCCAGGCTATTGAATACTTCTTAATTTTATAATTTAAAAGCAAATAAGTGTTTCCTTTTCACAAAGATTATGCTTCAGCTATCCCTTAATTTGGATCGGTGAAATACAGGATCCCAGGCATTCTGAAGATGGTATATTTCGTACCACATTCTCATAATCTGAGTTACTAAAGCACACAGATTCTCCAGCCAGGCTATTAAATACTTCTAAATTTTATAATTAAAAAGCAAACAAGTGTTTCCTTTTTCCAAAGATTATGCTTCAGCAATCGCTTAATTTGGATCGGTGAAATACACGATCCCAGGCATTCTGAAGATGTTATATTTCGTACCACATGCTCATATTATGAATTAATAAAGCACACAGATTATCCAGCCAGGCTATTGAATACTTCTTAATTTTATAATTTAAAAGCAAACAAGTGTTTCCTTTTCACAAAGATTATGCTTCAGCAATCCCTTAATTTGGATCGGTGAAATACACGATCCCAGGCATTCTGAAGATGGTAGATTTCGTACCACGTGCTCATAATCTGAGTTACTAAAGCACACAGATTCTCCAGGCAGGCTTTTGAATACTTCTTAATTTTGTAATTAAAAAGCAAACAAGTGTTTCCTTTTCACAAAGATTATGCTTCAGCAATCCCTTAATTTGGATCGGAGAAATACACAATCCCAGGCATTCTGAAGATGGTATATTTCGTACCACATTCTCATAATCTGAGTTACTTAGGCACACAGATTATCCTGCCAGGCTTTTGAATACTTCTTAATTTTATAATTAAAAAACAATGAAGTGTTTCCTTTTCACAAAGATTATGCTTCAGCAATCCCTTAATTTGGATCGGTGAAATACACGATCCCAGGCATTCTGAAGATGGTATATTTCGTACCACATGCTCATAATCTGAGTTAATAAAGCACACAGATTCTCAAGCCAGGCTATTAAATACTTCTTAATTTTATAATTAAAAAGCAAACAAGTGTTTCCTTTTCCCAAAGATTATGCTTCAGCAATCCCTCAATTTGGATCGGTGCAATACACGATTCTAGGCATTCTGAAGATGGTAGATTTCGTACCACATGCTCATAATATGAGTTAATAAAACACGTAGATTCTCCAGCCAGGCTATTGAATACTTCTTAATTTTATAATTAAAAAGCAAACAAGTGTTTCCTTTTCCCAAAGATTATGCTTCAGCTATCCTTTAATTTGGATCGGTGAAATACACGATCCCAGGTATTCTGAAGATGGTTTATTTCGTACCACATGCTCATAATCTGAGTTAATAAAGCACACAGATTCTCCAGCCAGGCTATTGAATACTTCTTAATTTTATAATTTAAAAGCAAATAAGTAATTCCTTTTCACAAAGATTATGCTTCAGCTATTCCCTAATTTGGATCGGTGAAATACAGGATCCCAGGCATTCTGAAGATGGTATATTTCGTACCACATTCTCATAATCTGAGTTACGAAAGCACACAGATTATCCAGCCAGGCTATTGAATACTTCTTAATTTTATAATTTAAAAGCGAACAAGTGTTTCCTTTTCACAAAGATTATGCTTCAGCAATCCCTTAATTTGGATCGTTGAAATACACGGCATCCCACGCATTCTGAAGATGGTTGATTTCGTACCACGTGCTCATAATCTGAGTTAATAAAGCACACAGATTCTCCTGCCAGGCTATTGAATACTTCTTAATTTTATAATTTAAAAGCAAACAAGTGTTTCCTTTTCACAAAGATTATGCTTCAGCAATCGCTTAATTTGGATCGGTGAAATACACGATCCCAGGCATTCTGAAGATGGTATATTTCGTACCACATGCTCATAATATGAGTTAATAAAGCACACAGATTCTCCAGCCAGGCTATTGAATACTTCTTAATTTTATAATTAAAAAGCAAACAAGTGTTTCCTTTTCACAAAGATTATGCTTCAGCAATCCCTTAATTTGGATTGGTGAAATACACGATCCCAGGTACTCTGAAGATGGTAGATTTCATACCACGTGCTCATAATCTGAGTTACTAAAGCACACAGATTCTCCAGCCAGGCTTTTGAATACTTCTTAATTTTGTTATTAAAAAGCAAACAAGTGTTTCCTTTTCACAAAGATTATGCTTCAGCTATCCCTTAATTTGGATCAGAGAAATACACAATCCCAGGCATTCTGAAGATGGTATATTTCGTACCACATTCTCATAATCTGAGTTACTTAAGCACACAGATTATCCAGCCAGGCTTTTGAATACTTCTTAATTTTATAATTAAAAAACAAACAAGTGTTTCCTTTTCACAAAGATTATGCTTTAGCAATCCCTTAATTTGGATCGGTGAAATACACGATCCCAGGCATTCTGAAGATGGTATATTTCGTACCACATGCTCATAATCTGAGTTAATAAAGCACACAGATTCTCCAGCCAGGCTATTAAATACTTCTAAATTTTATAATTAAAAAGCAAACAAGTGTTTCCTTTTCCCAAAGATTATGCTTCAGCAATCGCTTAATTTGGATCGGTGAAATACACGATCCCAGGCATTCTGAAGATGTTATATTTCGTACCACATGCTCATAATATGAATTAATAAAGCACACAGATTCTCCAGCCAGGCTATTGAATACTTCTTAATTTTATAATTAAAAAGCAAACAAGTGTTTCCTTTTCACAAAGATTATGCTTCAGCTATCCTTTAATTTGGATCGGTGAAATACACGATCCCAGATATTCTGAAGATGGTATATTTCGTACCACATGCTCATAATCTGAGTTAATAAAGCACACAGATTCTCCAGCCAGGCTATTGAATACTTCTTAATTTTATAATTAAAAAGCAAACAGCTGTTTCCTTTTCACAAAGATTATGCTTCAGCAATCCCTTAATTTGGATCGGTGAAATACACGATCCCAGGCATTCTGAAGATGGTATATTTCGTACCACATGCTCATAATCTGAGTTAATAAAGCACACAGATTCCCCAGCCAGGCTATTGAATACTTCTTAATTTTATAATTAAAAAGCAAACAAGTGTTTCTTTTTCACAAAGATTATGCTTCAGCTATCCTTTAATTTGGATCGGTGAATTACACGATCCCAAGTATTCTGAAGAAGGTAGATTTCGTACCACATGCTCATAATCTGAGTTATTAAAGCACACAGATTCTCCAGCCAGGCTTTTGAATACTTCTTTATTTTATAATTAAAAAGCAAACAAGTGTTTCCTTTTCCCAAAGATTATGCTTCAGCAATCCCTTAATTTGGATCGGTGAAATACAGGATCCCAGGCATTCTATATGGTATATTTCGTACCACATTCTGATAATCTGAGTTACTAAAGCACACAGATTCTCCAGCCAGGCTTTTGAATACTTCTTAATTTTGTTATTAAAGAGCAAACAAGTGTTTCCTTTTCACAAAGATTATGCTTCAGCAATCCCTTAATTTGGATCGGAGAAATACATAATCCCAGGCATTCTGAAGATGGTATATTTCGTACCACATTCTCATAATCTGAGTTACTAAAGCACACAGATTCTCCAGCCAGGCTATTGAATACTTCTTAATTTTTTAATTAAAAAGCAAACAAGTGTTTCCTTTTCACAAAGATTATGCTTCAGCAATCGCTTAATTTGGATCGGTGAAATACACGATCCCAGGCATTCTGAAGATGGTATATTTCGTACCACATGCTCATAATATGAGTTAATAAAGCACACAGATTCTCCAGCCAGGCTATTGAATACTTCTTAATTTTTTAATTAAAAAGCAAACGAGTGTTTCCTTTTCACAAAGATTATGCTTCAGCAATCGCTTAATTTGGATCGGTGAAATACACGATCCCAGGCATTCTGAAGATGGTATATTTCGTACCACATGCTCATAATATGAGTTAATAAAGCACACAGATTCTCCAGCCAGGCTATTGAATACTTCTTAATTTTATAATTTAAAAGCAAATAAGTGTTTCCTTTTCACAAAGATTATGCTTCAGCTATCCCTTAATTTGGATCGGTGAAATACAGGATCCCAGGCATTCTGAAGATGGTATATTTCGTACCACATTCTCATAATCTGAGTTACTAAAGCACACAGATTCTCCAGCCAGGCTATTAAATACTTCTAAATTTTATAATTAAAAAGCAAACAAGTGTTTCCTTTTTCCAAAGATTATGCTTCAGCAATCGCTTAATTTGGATCGGTGAAATACACGATCCCAGGCATTCTGAAGATGTTATATTTCGTACCACATGCTCATATTATGAATTAATAAAGCACACAGATTATCCAGCCAGGCTATTGCATACTTCTTAATTTTATAATTTAAAAGCAAACAAGTGTTTCCTTTTCACAAAGATTATGCTTCAGCAATCCCTTAATTTGGATCGGTGAAATACACGATCCCAGGCATTCTGAAGATGGTAGATTTCGTACCACGTGCTCATAATCTGAGTTACTAAAGCACACAGATTCTCCAGGCAGGCTTTTGAATACTTCTTAATTTTGTAATTAAAAAGCAAACAAGTGTTTCCTTTTCACAAAGATTATGCTTCAGCAATCCCTTAATTTGGATCGGAGAAATACACAATCCCAGGCATTCTGAAGATGGTATATTTCGTACCACATTCTCATAATCTGAGTTACTTAGGCACACAGATTATCCTGCCAGGCTTTTGAATACTTCTTAATTTTATAATTAAAAAACAATGAAGTGTTTCCTTTTCACAAAGATTATGCTTCAGCAATCCCTTAATTTGGATCGGTGAAATACACGATCCCAGGCATTCTGAAGATGGTATATTTCGTACCACATGCTCATAATCTGAGTTAATAAAGCACACAGATTCTCAAGCCAGGCTATTAAATACTTCTTAATTTTATAATTAAAAAGCAAACAAGTGTTTCCTTTTCCCAAAGATTATGCTTCAGCAATCCCTCAATTTGGATCGGTGCAATACACGATTCTAGGCATTCTGAAGATGGTAGATTTCGTACCACATGCTCATAATATGAGTTAATAAAACACGTAGATTCTCCAGCCAGGCTATTGAATACTTCTTAATTTTATAATTAAAAAGCAAACAAGTGTTTCCTTTTCCCAAAGATTATGCTTCAGCTATCCTTTAATTTGGATCGGTGAAATACACGATCCCAGGTATTCTGAAGATGGTTTATTTCGTACCACATGCTCATAATCTGAGTTAATAAAGCACACAGATTCTCCAGCCAGGCTATTGAATACTTCTTAATTTTATAATTTAAAAGCAAATAAGTAATTCCTTTTCACAAAGATTATGCTTCAGCTATTCCCTAATTTGGATCGGTGAAATACAGGATCCCAGGCATTCTGAAGATGGTATATTTCGTACCACATTCTCATAATCTGAGTTACGAAAGCACACAGATTATCCAGCCAGGCTATTGAATACTTCTTAATTTTATAATTTAAAAGCGAACAAGTGTTTCCTTTTCACAAAGATTATGCTTCAGCAATCCCTTAATTTGGATCGTTGAAATACACGGCATCCCACGCATTCTGAAGATGGTTGATTTCGTACCACGTGCTCATAATCTGAGTTAATAAAGCACACAGATTCTCCTGCCAGGCTATTGAATACTTCTTAATTTTATAATTTAAAAGCAAACAAGTGTTTCCTTTTCACAAAGATTATGCTTCAGCAATCGCTTAATTTGGATCGGTGAAATACACGATCCCAGGCATTCTGAAGATGGTATATTTCGTACCACATGCTCATAATATGAGTTAATAAAGCACACAGATTCTCCAGCCAGGCTATTGAATACTTCTTAATTTTATAATTAAAAAGCAAACAAGTGTTTCCTTTTCACAAAGATTATGCTTCAGCAATCCCTTAATTTGGATTGGTGAAATACACGATCCCAGGTACTCTGAAGATGGTAGATTTCATACCACGTGCTCATAATCTGAGTTACTAAAGCACACAGATTCTCCAGCCAGGCTTTTGAATACTTCTTAATTTTGTTATTAAAAAGCAAACAAGTGTTTCCTTTTCACAAAGATTATGCTTCAGCTATCCCTTAATTTGGATCAGAGAAATACACAATCCCAGGCATTCTGAAGATGGTATATTTCGTACCACATTCTCATAATCTGAGTTACTTAAGCACACAGATTATCCAGCCAGGCTTTTGAATACTTCTTAATTTTATAATTAAAAAACAAACAAGTGTTTCCTTTTCACAAAGATTATGCTTTAGCAATCCCTTAATTTGGATCGGTGAAATACACGATCCCAGGCATTCTGAAGATGGTATATTTCGTACCACATGCTCATAATCTGAGTTAATAAAGCACACAGATTCTCCAGCCAGGCTATTAAATACTTCTAAATTTTATAATTAAAAAGCAAACAAGTGTTTCCTTTTCCCAAAGATTATGCTTCAGCAATCGCTTAATTTGGATCGGTGAAATACACGATCCCAGGCATTCTGAAGATGTTATATTTCGTACCACATGCTCATAATATGAATTAATAAAGCACACAGATTCTCCAGCCAGGCTATTGAATACTTCTTAATTTTATAATTAAAAAGCAAACAAGTGTTTCCTTTTCACAAAGATTATGCTTCAGCTATCCTTTAATTTGGATCGGTGAAATACACGATCCCAGATATTCTGAAGATGGTATATTTCGTACCACATGCTCATAATCTGAGTTAATAAAGCACACAGATTCTCCAGCCAGGCTATTGAATACTTCTTAATTTTATAATTAAAAAGCAAACAGCTGTTTCCTTTTCACAAAGATTATGCTTCAGCAATCCCTTAATTTGGATCGGTGAAATACACGATCCCAGGCATTCTGAAGATGGTATATTTCGTACCACATGCTCATAATCTGAGTTAATAAAGCACACAGATTCCCCAGCCAGGCTATTGAATACTTCTTAATTTTATAATTAAAAAGCAAACAAGTGTTTCTTTTTCACAAAGATTATGCTTCAGCTATCCTTTAATTTGGATCGGTGAATTACACGATCCCAAGTATTCTGAAGATGGTAGATTTCGTACCACATGCTCATAATCTGAGTTATTAAAGCACACAGATTCTCCAGCCAGGCTTTTGAATACTTCTTTATTTTATAATTAAAAAGCAAACAAGTGTTTCCTTTTCCCAAAGATTATGCTTCAGCAATCCCTTAATTTGGATCGGTGAAATACAGGATCCCAGGCATTCTATATGGTATATTTCGTACCACATTCTGATAATCTGAGTTACTAAAGCACACAGATTCTCCAGCCAGGCTTTTGAATACTTCTTAATTTTGTTATTAAAGAGCAAACAAGTGTTTCCTTTTCACAAAGATTATGCTTCAGCAATCCCTTAATTTGGATCGGAGAAATACATAATCCCAGGCATTCTGAAGATGGTATATTTCGTACCACATTCTCATAATCTGAGTTACTAAAGCACACAGATTCTCCAGCCAGGCTATTGAATACTTCTTAATTTTTTAATTAAAAAGCAAACAAGTGTTTCCTTTTCACAAAGATTATGCTTCAGCAATCGCTTAATTTGGATCGGTGAAATACACGATCCCAGGCATTCTGAAGATGGTATATTTCGTACCACATGCTCATAATATGAGTTAATAAAGCACACAGATTCTCCAGCCAGGCTATTGAATACTTCTTAATTTTTTAATTAAAAAGCAAACGAGTGTTTCCTTTTCACAAAGATTATGCTTCAGCAATCGCTTAATTTGGATCGGTGAAATACACGATCCCAGGCATTCTGAAGATGGTATATTTCGTACCACATGCTCATAATATGAGTTAATAAAGCACACAGATTCTCCAGCCAGGCTATTGAATACTTCTTAATTTTATAATTTAAAAGCAAATAAGTGTTTCCTTTTCACAAAGATTATGCTTCAGCTATCCCTTAATTTGGATCGGTGAAATACAGGATCCCAGGCATTCTGAAGATGGTATATTTCGTACCACATTCTCATAATCTGAGTTACTAAAGCACACAGATTCTCCAGCCAGGCTATTAAATACTTCTAAATTTTATAATTAAAAAGCAAACAAGTGTTTCCTTTTTCCAAAGATTATGCTTCAGCAATCGCTTAATTTGGATCGGTGAAATACACGATCCCAGGCATTCTGAAGATGTTATATTTCGTACCACATGCTCATATTATGAATTAATAAAGCACACAGATTATCCAGCCAGGCTATTGAATACTTCTTAATTTTATAATTTAAAAGCAAACAAGTGTTTCCTTTTCACAAAGATTATGCTTCAGCAATCCCTTAATTTGGATCGGTGAAATACACGATCCCAGGCATTCTGAAGATGGTAGATTTCGTACCACGTGCTCATAATCTGAGTTACTAAAGCACACAGATTCTCCAGGCAGGCTTTTGAATACTTCTTAATTTTGTAATTAAAAAGCAAACAAGTGTTTCCTTTTCACAAAGATTATGCTTCAGCAATCCCTTAATTTGGATCGGAGAAATACACAATCCCAGGCATTCTGAAGATGGTATATTTCGTACCACATTCTCATAATCTGAGTTACTTAGGCACACAGATTATCCTGCCAGGCTTTTGAATACTTCTTAATTTTATAATTAAAAAACAATGAAGTGTTTCCTTTTCACAAAGATTATGCTTCAGCAATCCCTTAATTTGGATCGGTGAAATACACGATCCCAGGCATTCTGAAGATGGTATATTTCGTACCACATGCTCATAATCTGAGTTAATAAAGCACACAGATTCTCAAGCCAGGCTATTAAATACTTCTTAATTTTATAATTAAAAAGCAAACAAGTGTTTCCTTTTCCCAAAGATTATGCTTCAGCAATCCCTCAATTTGGATCGGTGCAATACACGATTCTAGGCATTCTGAAGATGGTAGATTTCGTACCACATGCTCATAATATGAGTTAATAAAACACGCAGATTCTCCAGCCAGGCTATTGAATACTTCTTAATTTTATAATTAAAAAGCAAACAAGTGTTTCCTTTTCCCAAAGATTATGCTTCAGCTATCCTTTAATTTGGATCGGTGAAATACATGATCCCAGGTATTCTGAAGATGGTTTATTTCGTACCACATGCTCATAATCTGAGTTAATAAAGCACACAGATTCTCCAGTCAGGCTATTGAATACTTCTTAATTTTATAATTTAAAAGCAAATAAGTAATTCCTTTTCACAAAGATTATGCTTCAGCTATTCCCTAATTTGGATCGGTGAAATACAGGATCCCAGGCATTCTGAAGATGGTATATTTCGTACCACATTCTCATAATCTGAGTTACTAAAGCACACAGATTATCCAGCCAGGCTATTGAATACTTCTTAATTTTATAATTTAAAAGCGAACAAGTGTTTCCTTTTCACAAAGATTATGCTTCAGCAATCCCTTAATTTGGATCGTTGAAATACACGGCATCCCACGCATTCTGAAGATGGTTGATTTCGTACCACGTGCTCATAATCTGAGTTAATAAAGCACACAGATTCTCCTGCCAGGCTATTGAATACTTCTTAATTTTATAATTTAAAAGCAAACAAGTGTTTCCTTTTCACAAAGATTATGCTTCAGCAATCGCTTAATTTGGATCGGTGAAATACACGATCCCAGGCATTCTGAAGATGGTATATTTCGTACCACATGCTCATAATATGAGTTAATAAAGCACACAGATTCTCCAGCCAGGCTATTGAATACTTCTTAATTTTATAATTAAAAAGCAAACAAGTGTTTCCTTTTCACAAAGATTATGCTTCAGCAATCCCTTAATTTGGATTGGTGAAATACACGATCCCAGGTACTCTGAAGATGGTAGATTTCATACCACGTGCTCATAATCTGAGTTACTAAAGCACACAGATTCTCCAGCCAGGCTTTTGAATACTTCTTAATTTTGTTATTAAAAAGCAAACAAGTGTTTCCTTTTCACAAAGATTATGCTTCAGCTATCCCTTAATTTGGATCAGAGAAATACACAATCCCAGACATTCTGAAGATGGTATATTTCGTACCACATTCTCATAATCTGAGTTACTTAAGCACACAGATTATCCAGCCAGGCTTTTGAATACTTCTTAATTTTATAATTAAAAAACAAACAAGTGTTTCCTTTTCACAAAGATTATGCTTTAGCAATCCCTTAATTTGGATCGGTGAAATACACGATCCCAGGCATTCTGAAGATGGTATATTTCGTACCACATGCTCATAATCTGAGTTAATAAAGCACACAGATTCTCCAGCCAGGCTATTAAATACTTCTAAATTTTATAATTAAAAAGCAAACAAGTGTTTCCTTTTCCCAAAGATTATGCTTCAGCAATCGCTTAATTTGGATCGGTGAAATACACGATCCCAGGCATTCTGAAGATGTTATATTTCGTACCACATGCTCATAATATGAATTAATAAAGCACACAGATTCTCCAGCCAGGCTATTGAATACTTCTTAATTTTATAATTAAAAAGCAAACAAGTGTTTCCTTTTCACAAAGATTATGCTTCAGCTATCCTTTAATTTGGATCGGTGAAATACACGATCCCAGATATTCTGAAGATGGTATATTTCGTACCACATGCTCATAATCTGAGTTAATAAAGCACACAGATTCTCCAGCCAGGCTATTGAATACTTCTTAATTTTATAATTAAAAAGCAAACAGCTGTTTCCTTTTCACAAAGATTATGCTTCAGCAATCCCTTAATTTGGATCGGTGAAATACACGATCCCAGGCATTCTGAAGATGGTATATTTCGTACCACATGCTCATAATCTGAGTTAATAAAGCACACAGATTCCCCAGCCAGGCTATTGAATACTTCTTAATTTTATAATTAAAAAGCAAACAAGTGTTTCTTTTTCACAAAGATTATGCTTCAGCTATCCTTTAATTTGGATCGGTGAATTACACGATCCCAAGTATTCTGAAGATGGTAGATTTCGTACCACATGCTCATAATCTGAGTTATTAAAGCACACAGATTCTCCAGCCAGGCTTTTGAATACTTCTTTATTTTATAATTAAAAAGCAAACAAGTGTTTCCTTTTCCCAAAGATTATGCTTCAGCAATCCCTTAATTTGGATCGGTGAAATACAGGATCCCAGGCATTCTATATGGTATATTTCGTACCACATTCTGATAATCTGAGTTACTAAAGCACACAGATTCTCCAGCCAGGCTTTTGAATACTTCTTAATTTTGTTATTAAAGAGCAAACAAGTGTTTCCTTTTCACAAAGATTATGCTTCAGCAATCCCTTAATTTGGATCGGAGAAATACATAATCCCAGGCATTCTGAAGATGGTATATTTCGTACCACATTCTCATAATCTGAGTTACTAAAGCACACAGATTCTCCAGCCAGGCTATTGAATACTTCTTAATTTTTTAATTAAAAAGCAAACAAGTGTTTCCTTTTCACAAAGATTATGCTTCAGCAATCGCTTAATTTGGATCGGTGAAATACACGATCCCAGGCATTCTGAAGATGGTATATTTCGTACCACATGCTCATAATATGAGTTAATAAAGCACACAGATTCTCCAGCCAGGCTATTGAATACTTCTTAATTTTTTAATTAAAAAGCAAACGAGTGTTTCCTTTTCACAAAGATTATGCTTCAGCAATCGCTTAATTTGGATCGGTGAAATATACGGCATCCCAGGCATTCTGAAGATGGTATATTTCGTACCACATGCTCATAATATGAGTTAATAAAGCACACAGATTCTCCAGCCAGGCTATTGAATACTTCTTAATTTTATAATTTAAAAGCAAATAAGTTTTTCCTTTTCACAAAGATTATGCTTCAGCTATCCCTTAATTTGGATCGGTGAAATACAGGATCCCAGGCATTCTGAAGATGGTATATTTCGTACCACATGATCATAATCTGATTTACTTAGGCACTCAGGTGCTGCCACCATGCTTTTAAATATTTCTTAATTTTATTTCTTTTCAAAGCAAATAACTGTTAAGCACTAAAAGAAAACGAAATAGAATAAAAAAAGAAAGAAAGAATTCAATGTTTTTGAGAACAGTGCATATTACCATACACCTCCTCTTTATAGAAGTAAAACGATACGGATAGACAAAAAATAGTTGCTACGTTCTCTTTTTTCTTCTTTTAAATGCGATTTAAATTTCGTTCCGTGTGAACAAAAATCTGGACAAAATTTGTAAATAAATAAAACATTTGTTTGTAGCCGCCAACTAATTAAATATTAATAACCTTCAAATTTAACAGGATGTTTTAAATCATTGCTCTTTAAAATTATTTATAATTATTAAAATGATTTTATAAATATTTTTAAGTCGTTTTAAAGGATAGTTTTAGTTTTAAAAAAATCCCTAGAGTAGAATTTTTACTTTTCCCAGTTATTACAGATATTCCTTTGATATTTGCTTGCTTATTGCTTTTATTAATCAAAAAAGGAAATTATTGCATCTTAGGTATTTAATTTTTTTTTTAATTTGTCAAGTCACGTATAATCGATGAAAATCATGGTAGCAAAGGAGGACTACGTCACCAAATTAATATTAAGTAATCTGAAGTCATGAGATCATTTTATTTTTACAATTATGCTTTTGAAGCAAATTTTGATGAAACTAAATAATTTAAAACAAACGGTAAATTTAAAAAAAAAATATATCGATGTGCAGAAAAGCAAAATTAATGGATATGTGATACTAATTCATTCAGTAGAAGCTTAGTAAATCGCTATATTATTATTTATGTCTATGATGCATTATTAATTTTGGTAATAAATACTAACTATAATAAAAAATATGCTTAAAAATATTAATTAATGGAAGAAATTGTATTAATTTGTTTAGGAAAAATATAAAAATTCCCCATACGCCAATGATGCTTAAATAATTCTGATAATAACTACTAACTGCAAAAAAAAAAAAAAAAAAAAAAAAAAAAAAAAATTAAAAGAGGGAAATTAATGGAGAAAAGGTATTAATTCTTTTTGAAGGAAAGTAAAAAAAAATTACCATGTATTATTAATGTCAATGATGATTAATTAATTTTGATAATATGCATTACTGGTATCATGGTAATTAGTGCAGTTTCAATCAACACCAAATATACTATGGTTAAAGTAATATATTTGGTATTTATTAAAACTGCATCAATACTATTCAGTTTTTATGTACGGAAAAAGGCTTTTACAGGCCTTCGAAAGGGTTATGTATCGGAGAAAATCGATTAATCGTGACAAAGTTTGATCATCGTGAATCGGTCTCGAGTAATGGCAACATGCCAAAAGATACTTAATACAGTTAATTTTTTATCTTAATAAGATGAACTACGAAAAGCGTGTTTTAACGTAAAGCTACCTGCAGAAACAAAATAGAGTATTAGATAAAAATAAAATGGAATTATTTTAGCTTTATTAATACCGTTTTGATTTGTTTTTCAGTTTTGTGTATGATTTCGTAGTTTTGTTCAGTACTGATTTATTGGAGAACAGGCATTCATCTAGTTGTATAATACAGTGATTCTCAATCACTGTGCCGCGGCACTTTTGTGTGCCGCCAAATTCTTAAAATGTGCCGCCAAATATTAGAAATGATACAATAAAAATTATAATGCTTTTTTTTTATTATGATTAAAGTTTAAATTAAAGAAAAGTGTATATCTATATATAATATTATATAGATATATACTTTTTATAATTTTTCCACACTTTAACCACGTGAATCATCTTCGTCGGTGATTGTCTTGTCTCTGACAATCTTAAAATAACTTAAAATAAAATAGAAGTGTTTAAATTGTCTTTGACACACAATTTTAAAAATTTTTGAAATAAGTAGGAAATTTAATGACTTAAAATTATTAATTAACAAAGGAAAGCAAACTAAATAATAACTTTCAAACGGAAATAAAAGCTAAGCATTAAAGTAAGCTATGCAATTAATAAACAAATTAACAAAATATAACTTTAAAAAAAACAAAACAAATATTTAAAAAACAAATTAACAAAGGAAAATTAACAAAAAAATAAGCTAACAATTAATAATTAGCAAAAAAAAAACAAGTTAACAAGAAATCACAAAAAATAACAGTTAATGTAAAAAAAAATTACAGTTAATATAGAAAACAAGCTAACAATTAATAAGTAACAAAAAAATAAGTAACTGTTACTAACTAATAAAAAAATAGTCGATAGAAATAATTAATCCCTTAATAAACATGTTTTTGTTGTACATGTTATTTTATTTTACATTCAAAATTATTATCACAAACCATTTAACACAGTGAATTATAGGTAAGTAAACAACTTTTAAACTAATTTTTTTCATTGTGTGCCGTCAAATTTCGAAATCGTTAAAAGTGTGCCGCCACAAAAAAAAGGTTGAGAATCACTGGTATAATATAAGATGCTGTAATGGCGAAATATACAGATTTGTGAATTTCTAAGCCATTATTATATTTTGTTCTAGATTAAACTTAACTCACGTTAAATTTCAACATTAAGTATGTGCCTTCATAGAACTATTGAGTCACCCTGTTGTGATTAGTCCCTGCTGCGTGTTTACCCATGGTGCATGTATTATTAACTGTTGCTGATCATTTCATAAAATCTATCAAAAAAAAGTCTTTAAAGATTCCAAGATTGCTCAGAAGTTGCAAGTAAACAAATATTTGAAATTGATGGAATAAATAACTTCAAGTTGCATCAAATGGTTGTAAAGTCATTGAAAGCTTTTTTAAATATAATAATAATAATGAATAAAGTAAAAGCATTTGATCCAACAATTGTTTTTTTTCTACTTACATTAAAAAAAACAAAACACTTATTTCATTTAATAATAAATACGTATTTTTTCTAGTGTTTTACTAAAAGATTTCCAAAATGTTTATGTTAAATAATGAAGGTAAGAGTATATATTTGGATATTGCTTTCACTATAGGATGAAGTTTATTTTATAATGTGTTTTATTTTAAATTACGTAGTGGAAGAATCGTAATGTTTGTCATGATCTCTTGATTTTTAATTATTGTAGACTCCCGTAACAATTTGAAAATTTAGAAAAAAATATATTATGCATTTCAGGCAATTTATTGTGCAACTTTGTAGTTTATCTTTAGAATTTCAAAAAAATAGGGTTTGGTAGGTATAATAATACATGCATTATTAAAACGCTATACCATATTTTAAAGAACATTTTAATGTTATATATATATATATATATATATATATATATATATATATATATATATATATATATATATATATATATATAGATAGATAGATAGATAGATAGATATAGATATAGATTATATATATATATATATATATATATATATAGATAGATAGATATAGATATAGATATAGATTATATATATATATATCTATATCTGGTTGAGTATATAATTACCAAAAGAGTAATAAAAATCAAACTTTGAATGTAAACAAGAATCATTCAAATGATGCGATAACGGCCTGAATAAAAAAATATAAAAAAATGAATAGTGGTAGTAATTGCCAGTTATGCCAGCTAATATAACCCACAACATTGGTTCGTCGTCAGATAAATCAAAAATGACTGAAATACACCCGTAAGACCTATGACCATTAAAGATCAAATAATTAACAGCACGTTAAACAAGTATGCATTTGTACGCGGAACCAAACACTGGCCAAGACCCGAATTAAAGGATTTAAAAATAAAAATAAATGAGTTACTCACCCCTCACTGGCTCCTTCGTCATATCCGGATGGCTGATGGACAAGACTTGACAGATGATAAATGAATGGAAATAGTTTTCTTATATGGAACTATTTTCTTCTTTGGAGTCTATCAAAATTGAGTGCGGGGAGAAGAGACTTGAAGTGGATAGCCACCGTATGAGATTACGAAAAAAGGTAGACATCATTTGGCAGATTAATGAATCATTAACGACAAATTAGACAGTCACCATGCAGACAACAAAGACCTTCTCACCGTGTGAGATTGTCAGCAGCAATCAAACATTCATTAAATTTTGAAAAAAATAAATAAATAAATGTCATTGTCACTTCATCATACAGATTTTTAAGGTTGAGGGTGTCTCATTACTACATTCAGAAACGCAGAAGATGCGCTCCTCTAAAAAAAAAAAAAAAAAAGAGAAAAAAAAAAAAAAAAAAAATTATTCTTATCAGCTCCAAAAACATTCAGCCTCATCCGACAAAATTGGAGCAAGAAGTGGCGTCTGGAGACAGCGGGAAAAGTCAACTACGCAAAAAAAAAAAAAAAAAAAAGGAAAGATGATTTGATGAGAGAAAGGCGAAACTTAATTAATCAAACCAATCAAGGTCACCGATACCCAAAATCTTACCAAATATGAGAGGGAGAAAAATTCCCCTCATGTGAAGGCTGTGGAAAAGAGTTGAGGGGAAAGAAGCTATCTGGTTGAAATCGGTCAGGGACGACTAGCAACCAAAGCCATGGGAACAAAGCAAATGAAAGAAAAAATAAATAAAAGACCTTGAAAAAGTGGCCTTGACTGAGGAAAAAAAATTAAATGATGAAGAAAAGGATTACAAACAAAAATAGCCACCATAGGCAAGGAGGAAAAAAAATTCGATAAAATTTAAAAGTGGTTGGGAGCATTAAAAAATTGAAAACAAACTATAAAAAAATTAACAAATGATTAAAAAAATTAAATTAATGAAAAAAAACCTCTCAGGTCACTGTGACAATATATATATATACTTTTTATGATTTCCCCCCACTTTAAATTCCCCCTCATGTGAAGGCTGTGGAAAAGAGTTGAGGGGAAAGAAGCTATCTGGTTGAAATCGGTCAGGGACGACTAGCAACCAAAGCCATGGGAACAAAGCAAATGAAAGAAAAAATAAATAAAAGACCTTGAAAAAGTGACCTTGACTGAGGAAAAAAAATTAAATGATGAAGAAAAGGATTACAAACAAAAATAGCCACCATAGGCAAGGAGGAAAAAAAATTCGATAAAATTTAAAAGTGGTTGGGAGCATTAAAAAATTGAAAACAAACTATAAAAAAATTAACAAATGATTAAAAAAATTAAATTAATGAAAAAAAACCTCTCAGGTCACTGTGACAATATATATATATACTTTTTATGATTTCCCCCCACTTTAAATTCCCCCTCATGTGAAGGCTGTGGAAAAGAGTTGAGGGGAAAGAAGCTATCTGGTTGAAATCGGTCAGGGACGACTAGCAACCAAAGCCATGGGAACAAAGCAAATGAAAGAAAAAATAAATAAAAGACCTTGAAAAAGTGACCTTGACTGAGGAAAAAAAATTAAATGATGAAGAAAAGGATTACAAACAAAAATAGCCACCATAGGCAAGGAGGAAAAAAAATTCGATAAAATTTAAAAGTGGTTGGGATTATTAAAAAATTGAAAACAAACTATAAAAAAATTAACAAATGATTAAAAAAATTAAATTAATGAAAAAAAACCTCTCAGGTCACTGTGACAATATATATATATACTTTTTATGATTTCCCCCCACTTTAAATTCCCCCTCATGTGAAGGCTGTGGAAAAGAGTTGAGGGGAAAGAAGCTATCTGGTTGAAATCGGTCAGGGACGACTAGCAACCAAAGCCATGGGAACAAAGCAAATGAAAGAAAAAATAAATAAAAGACCTTGAAAAAGTGACCTTGACTGAGGAAAAAAAATTCAATGATGAAGAAAAGGATTACAAACAAAAATAGCCACCATAGGCAAGGAGGAAAAAAAATTCGATAAAATTTAAAAGTGGTTGGGAGCATTAAAAAATTGAAAACAAACTATAAAAAAATTAACAAATGATTAAAAAAATTAAATTAATGAAAAAAAACCTCTCAGGTCACTGTGACAATATATATATATACTTTTTATGATTTCCCCCCACTTTAAATTCCCCCTCATGTGAAGGCTGTGGAAAAGAGTTGAGGGGAAAGAAGCTATCTGGTTGAAATCGGTCAGGGACGACTAGCAACCAAAGCCATGGGAACAAAGCAAATGAAAGAAAAAATAAATAAAAGACCTTGAAAAAGTGACCTTGACTGAGGAAAAAAAATTAAATGATGAAGAAAAGGATTACAAACAAAAATAGCCACCATAGGCAAGGAGGAAAAAAAATTCGATAAAATTTAAAAGTGGTTGGGATTATTAAAAAATTGAAAACAAACTATAAAAAAATTAACAAATGATTAAAAAAATTAAATTAATGAAAAAAAACCTCTCAGGTCACTGTGACAATATATATATATACTTTTTATGATTTCCCCCCACTTTAAATTCCCCCTCATGTGAAGGCTGTGGAAAAGAGTTGAGGGGAAAGAAGCTATCTGGTTGAAATCGGTCAGGGACGACTAGCAACCAAAGCCATGGGAACAAAGCAAATGAAAGAAAAAATAAATAAAAGACCTTGAAAAAGTGACCTTGACTGAGGAAAAAAAATTAAATGATGAAGAAAAGGATTACAAACAAAAATAGCCACCATAGGCAAGGAGGAAAAAAAATTTGATAAAATTTAAAAGTGGTTGGGAGCATTAAAAAATTGAAAACAAACTATAAAAAAATTAACAAATGATTAAAAAAATTAAATTAATGAAAAAAAACCTCTCAGGTCACTGTGACAATATATATATATACTTTTTATGATTTCCCCCCACTTTAAATTCCCCCTCATGTGAAGGCTGTGGAAAAGAGTTGAGGGGAAAGAAGCTATCTGGTTGAAATCGGTCAGGGACGACTAGCAACCAAAGCCATGGGAACAAAGCAAATGAAAGAAAAAATAAATAAAAGACCTTGAAAAAGTGACCTTGACTGAGGAAAAAAAATTAAATGATGAAGAAAAGGATTACAAACAAAAATAGCCACCATAGGCAAGGAGGAAAAAAAATTCGATAAAATTTAAAAGTGGTTGGGAGCATTAAAAAATTGAAAACAAACTATAAAAAAATTAACAAATGATTAAAAAAATTAAATTAATGAAAAAAAACCTCTCAGGTCACTGTGACAATATATATATATACTTTTTATGATTTCCCCCCACTTTAAATTCCCCCTCATGTGAAGGCTGTGGAAAAGAGTTGAGGGGAAAGAAGCTATCTGGTTGAAATCGGTCAGGGACGACTAGCAACCAAAGCCATGGGAACAAAGCAAATGAAAGAAAAAATAAATAAAAGACCTTGAAAAAGTGACCTTGACTGAGGAAAAAAGATTAAATGATGAAGAAAAGGATTACAAACAAAAATAGCCACCATAGGCAAGGAGGAAAAAAAATTCGATAAAATTTAAAAGTGGTTGGGAGCATTAAAAAATTGAAAACAAACTATAAAAAAATTAACAAATGATTAAAAAAATTAAATTAATGAAAAAAAACCTCTCAGGTCACTGTGACAATATATATATATACTTTTTATGATTTCCCCCCACTTTAAATTCCCCCTCATGTGAAGGCTGTGGAAAAGAGTTGAGGGGAAAGAAGCTATCTGGTTGAAATCGGTCAGGGACGACTAGCAACCAAAGCCATGGGAACAAAGCAAATGAAAGAAAAAATAAATAAAAGACCTTGAAAAAGTGACCTTGACTGAGGAAAAAAAATTAAATGATGAAGAAAAGGATTACAAACAAAAATAGCCACCATAGGCAAGGAGGAAAAAAAATTCGATAAAATTTAAAAGTGGTTGGGAGCATTAAAAAATTGAAAACAAACTATAAAAAAAATTAACAAATGATTAAAAAAATTAAATTAATGAAAAAAAATCCTCTCAGGTCACTGTGACAATATATATATATACTTTTTATGATTTCCCCCCACTTTAAATTCCCCCTCTTGTGAAGGCTGTGGAAAAGAGTTGAGGGGAAAGAAGCTATCTGGTTGAAATCGGTCAGGGACGACTAGCAACCAAAGCCATGGGAACAAAGCAAATGAAAGAAAAAATAAATAAAAGACCTTGAAAAAGTGACCTTGACTGAGGAAAAAAAATTAAATGATGAAGAAAAGGATTACAAACAAAAATAGCCACCATAGGCAAGGAGGAAAAAAAATTCGATAAAATTTAAAAGTGGTTGGGAGCATTAAAAAATTGAAAACAAACTATAAAAAAAATTAACAAATGATTAAAAAAATTAAATTAATGAAAAAAAATCCTCTCAGGTCACTGTGACAATATATATATATACTTTTTATGATTTCCCCCCACTTTAAATTCCCCCTCATGTGAAGGCTGTGGAAAAGAGTTGAGGGGAAAGAAGCTATCTGGTTGAAATCGGTCAGGGACGACTAGCAACCAAAGCCATGGGAACAAAGCAAATGAAAGAAAAAATAAATAAAAGACCTTGAAAAAGTGACCTTGACTGAGGAAAAAAAATTAAATGATGAAGAAAAGGATTACAAACAAAAATAGCCACCATAGGCAAGGAGGAAAAAAAATTCGATAAAATTTAAAAGTGGTTGGGAGCATTAAAAAATTGAAAACAAACTATAAAAAAAATTAACAAATGATTAAAAAAATTAAATTAATGAAAAAAAATCCTCTCAGGTCACTGTGACAATATATATATATACTTTTTATGATTTCCCCCCACTTTAACAGCTTGAGCATCTTTGTGTTCGATAAACAATGATAATCTTAAAATGTTAAAATAAGTAGGAAATTTAATGACTTTTAAAATTATCAACTAGCAAAAGAAAGCAAGCTAAATATTAACTTACAAAAGGAAATAACAGCTAACAATTAAAATAAGCTATGCAATTAATAGTTTTATTAACGAATTAACAAATAACTAACAACAAAAAAAAACTACCAATTAATAATTAGCAACACAAAAAAAAGTTAACGAGGAATCACAAAAAAAAATAGCACAAAATTTTCTACATTATATTTGTGTGAATTCGGAATTTCGGTATTAACACTAGGTTGCCTAAAGGAAGGACTGCTTTTTAACTGCTTTTTCAATTGCAAAAAATGTACAAATAATAATGCATAAATTAATATTTTCTATCCACGTGCAGTAAATTTTTTATTGTTAATATTTACTATTAACTTGTTATATAACTGTGAATAATATAAAAAATATTAAAAATTAATTAAGCAAATTTCTTTACACATTTGTTATTCTTTCACGGTGCAGTCATTTTGACTGCTTTTGGGCAATATAATAAGTTTCAGTCTTTCCAACATAAAAGCGAAAAAAAAAAGAAAAAGATCGAGACTGTTAACTGTAGAAGACGATATGAGAGAAGCATTGTCATTTTTGCGACCAAATATAAATGAAATTATCAAAAAATATCAAGCTCTAACTTCCCATTAAAAGCATTCTTATAATCAACTTGTAATTAATCCCTTAACAAACGTGTTTTTATAGTGCAGATTTTATTTTACATTCAAAATTATTTGCATCAACTATTTTACACAGTGTATTGTAGGTGAAGCAGAAAACTCATAAACTTATTTTTTTCTTTGTGTGCCGTCAAATTTCGAAATCGTTAAAATTGTGCCATTACGAATCACTGTGTTAGAATATGGTAACGGAAGTAAATTTCTTTTAACGCTGAGGTTAAACAATAGGTCATGCTTCCAGGACGTAGGTAAGGGTGGGGTTTTGGGGGTTCAAACATCCCCCTTTATGAAAAAGTAATTTAAAATTTTTTTTCTCAAACTACTTATTAAGAAAAATAGTAAAAAAAAAAAATTTTTTTTTTTATTTCTTTTATTTGATAAAAAAAAAAAACCTACACTTAAAAAATCATTTTAATGACATCGATATGAATCTCTTCCTTTTTCTAAAATATAAAATATTTGTTCTTCCCTCTCAAGAAACCAATACTCTGGACCCAAATATCCTTACGTGTGGTGTATATACCTGCAAAGTTAGCCGATTCCTTGTTGTTAGGCCAGACTAGGCCATGGCCTGGGGTCCCAATGATTAGGGGCCCCCTTAAAATGGATTTTTTATAATAAATTTTAAAAAAATTAAGAAAAACAATGATTTTTAAAAATAAAAAAATCAATTTCAAATATATATTAAAAGAATACGATAATTTTCGTATATAATGTTAATCATATTTATTTATTACTTATTTTAGTTATTATTTATAAGTATTATTATACTTCGTGTATTATAAGATTTCTCAATGCTTTTTAAGTTCAAATTTGTCATTTTGACTGCTCTTCGCAATTTTCTAACTCTTAACAAACTGTTCCACGGAGCGCTCGTTTTCAAAACTGAAACGAATCAAGAGTGAGCAAAGAAGCTTCATGTTTCAAAAACGATTAGACATGCTTGTTGTTTGATGTTTATCGAAACCGATGTTCTCCGTGAAATTACTTTTGAAAACATTATAGATGAGTCTATTGATCGCAAGAGCAGAAAAAAAGAAAAGTTTTTTGAACACCAATTTTATGGTAGCGTTGATTTTGTAAAGTGTTAATAAATTTCACATTTTTTCACAATGTTATGATTATTTTTTAGTTCTAATTTAACAAAATAAAGTTAAATTTAATTTATTTTAATTTTAAATAGGCTTTCTTAAATGAAAAGATACATAAATACTTTAATATTTGAATAAATAAAAAATATACCAGAAATTTTTTTTTTATCTAAGGGCCCCAAAAATTTGAATGGCCTAGGGCCCCGCGTGTACTGCTTGTTGTTCATAGCATTTGGTAACAAAGGGAACAAAATTAACAGCTTCAAAATACTTTGCTTTATCTATATTTATCTTAATAGCTATGGGATGGGTTATCATTTTTAAGGGAGAGTGTGGCATATCAAAAGGATGCAGGAGAAGATAACTTGTTTGTTTGAATCTGATTATGAATGCCTCCAACGGAAAATTTCCTAGAATTTTAGGGGCGTCTTTTTACGATTAAAATAAGATGTAACCAGTGGATGGAGGGTGCTCGAGTGGTCCTAACTTATAGGCTGACTCTCAAATCAAACACTTTCTCTACATTCTGTCAGGAAATTTCAATGATGCTTTCAAATTTTGTACAAATTTTCTGGTTGTCTTTTGAACCTTTAGTATATTTTTATTTTAATTTTCTAGACTACTTCTTTACGTATATTATTGTATTTTCCTTTTAATTCACATTTTATTTTTATTAATGATTTCTTTCCTACATTTGAATCATTAAACTTTTTTTTTAAAAATGATTTTATTATTTAATTATTAATATTGAAAATGATTTATTTATTTAGTTATTTCTTAATAGAGTTTTCTAATCAGTTTAAAAAATATCTTCAAAGATTTATATTGCTTTGGAGGTAAGCTTATATTTAATTCAATTATATATTATGTATGCAAAGGCTTAACCTGGATTAGATTTGAGAAAAACAATATATTTCATAAACTATAGTTCTCTCTGCAGTTTGTGCAATCGTCATATTGTAATATTTATTATAAAATAACTACAATAAAAAATAAAAGGATACTAAATTTTCTAAGAGTAGTAACTTTAAAGTTTAAACATATAATTTTCAAAGAAAATTAAACAAAGTTATTTCGATTAACAAAGTAATAAGTATATAATAATTAAATAAAGTTGCTGGTTAACAACTGCAAATATACTCTAATTTAAATACTTTAATGCAATAAATAATATAAAATTAAAATATTTGAATTATTTAAAAATTAAAAATGAAGTTATTAAATACATAAAATGAAATAAGTTATTTTAAAGTCAGTATTAATATCATTGAAATTGGGCTGCGAAGAAATTTTATTGTAAGATAAAGTTTAAAAGTAAAGTGTTTTTAGTAATTTAGGCGTAGCCCTACGTTTTAAGCTTTTAAATTTGAGTTTGAACGAAGGTAATAGTTCAAAAGTTTTGATCTGAAGGAACATATGCAATGATAGTAAGAAAAAATTTAATTCGTCACTAATGATTTTTTTTTATTTCTACAAAGGTAATCAGCTTAAGAGAAATAGAAAAGTTATTTTTTGAAAAATCAAATATTTCAAAACAATAATTTCTCAATATTATCTTTTCTGGAAATTACGTATTTGTAATAAATTAAATCTTGATTTTAAAAAAAGAGCCTCGTATAAATCTGAGACTCACAATATATTACATTCATCCTCTTTAAAATTTTTATAAAACTTTCATGTACTCCTATATCTATATTTCAAAAATCATGATTTGGCTAAAAAATACAAATTATTACAAGAGTTGAAAGTGGTTACACGCACATAAGTGGCTCTAAACGCACATATTATTACATACTTAATGCAAAGAAATCAAAGTAAGGTGTTAAAACAGTAGAGAGAGCAGGCAAAACAAAAGGAAAAAATAGCCAATGTTACATATTTAATGGAAACATGTATCTATCTGAAAGAGGTAAACCATAAGAAAAAACAAAAATATTTCAATAGATATCAAAATATTTTAATAAAAGAAATCCAAGTTAATTACATCATAAAAATGTTCTTTTTATAGTATTTTACATTTAACGTTTATTCTTTACAATAATTTAGATATCTCTTTTTACTTCACTCACAATTAAAATTAAGTAACAAAATATAAACTAAAACTAAATAAAGACATTAAAACGAATTTTTCATGCAAATTTTCATTAAAACTGTTATCAGCTATTAAACAAGTTTTTATATCTATTTTAAAAGTTACTCATTTACGATTAGTCATATATTTTTAAAATCAATGTATCTTACCTTATTGTAAAGCAATCGAATGAGTTAAGGTGATAAATATAATAATTGCTTAACTACAAATTCTCTAATCCTTCCTTAGTTTTTTTTTAATATTTTTTTTTCCTTTTTTTTTTTTTTTTTTTTTTTTTTGTGCATACAAATAGAAATATCAATAAAATTCACGTGTCATCTTGCCTACAATTTTGTTCGAACATTTAATTTGAAAATATTTTATTTTATAATAAATATTTATACATTTAATTTGAAAATATTTATTCTAAAAGAAATTGTATAAGTAACTCAGTGATTCAGAGCTAAATATATTCAGTAATATTCAGGTTCTAAATATTCAGACCTAAAGATTCAACAGAAAATATTCAGCGAATTAAGTATTGTTTGAAATGGATTGATTTCAATAATATCCGAGGCTTGGGGGCGAATGTATCGTTAAAAAGAAATTGTTGCTGAATAAACACTGAATTAGCGTAAATTGGATTTTTGAAGGAAAGTATGATCCCTAAAATAAAGCTTATACATATTCCATATGAAAAGATTTACAATTGCAAAAGTTTTGATAGTGAAATTTTTTAGCGAGGATTTGAGAAATGATTAGAGTTTTCATTTTGAATTGAATTTAAAACAGAAAACTAATAAAAATATCATTCATTTAATAAAAATAATTTTGAAAACTAAATTTACTTTTAAATGCGAGTTTTTTGTTATTGCATTTAATCGACACCAACGTTTATTCCTCTGGATGGTGCTTTGTCCCTGTGTTGCATGGGGCATTCATCCATGATATTTTTTTTATTTTTTTTTAAATTTCCAAACTTAAATAACCCCATTTTTTATTTATACATTTAAACTTAAAACTGTAAATAAATAAAGTGTGTCTGTCACACAATCAATTTTTACTAAAAATTTTTCCTTTGTTATGACACTGACAGATTTGATTTCCTTTACAACTCCACTTTACGAGTAGATTAATTTTTAATTTAAAATTGAGTTGTTTTTTTTAAATATTGTTTTGAGTACTATTATGTCAATTTCGTTAATTTTTTCCTTTTTCTAAAAGTAGGTGAAATAAATTATAAAATGTAACATTAGCTCAAAAATTGCTTCAAATAGATATCAAAAAAAACTCTTGATTGTGCTAGCAATAACAGTGAACTTCAAACAATTTTTCATTTGTTAAATCAGCACGTTCTTTTAAGAATATTTGAAATACAAAAAAGAAGAAAAAAAAGAAGGAAAAAATAACTTGATTAAGACTAATGTTTTAACTCTGTGGCTACACGCATATTTTTGAAGAATAAAAAGGTTTTGCAAATAAAAATGTTTAAAAATTAATATGTTTTTGAAACAAAGCACAAAATAGTTATAAAAAAAATATTAATAACAAAGTGGGAGAGACCGATGACTTTCTGTCTAAAAATTTAATCGGAAAGAATAAACAACATGCCATACTTCATTTACCTTTATATCTAAAACATAGATTTCTCATAATTTTTCTCAATAAAATTTCAGAGCTGGGTAACATGTGCGACATTAAGTTAGTTTTAATAATATCTACTGAAAAAAGTGTGTTAAAATTTTTGTTCAGTAAATTAATTTCTAACAATGTATTGCAAATTTCACCCACCGTTGTAAAAAAAAAAGAAGTTTAATAGTATCTTTTCCATATTACATACAGTTTTGAGTTACTTTTAATCAGATATAGTCCTTTACGAACATAAATTTTACACGTTATTCTTTTCTCTCGGAAATTTGTTTCTGTACATAATGTTAGGGTTTCTATACATTTTCTTCGTTCTGATTAATTAGTCCAATAATAAAAGCAAAAAAAAAGGTGCTTCTTTCGAGAAAAAATTGCAATTATATAAGTGATAAATTAAAATTCCAAAACTTTCCGCTGTACTATCATTTCAACTTTTGAAATATCAGCTCTTTTGATTCGAGTTTTTGTCTCATTTGATTAAACCAGAAAAAATACATCGGAAGCAGTATCTCACTTGGCTGTATAGCAAGATACGTAAATAAGAGCAGGTATAAAATTACTAAACTATTAGTCCGATCATCTTGGGATTGTTCTCATATAATTACGTGAACAATTGTATTGGAAAGTTTACATTACATGCCCATAGTGTCTGGATACATAGTGTCATACACAGTGTCTGGATAGCAATATAATGTGTATACATCAGTCCGTGATTAAAAAAAAATATTGTTTATACATAACAATTCTTTCAACTCTTAAACTTTTTATTCTATTTAATCATGTATAATACACGAATGAAAAGAAAACAATGTCTTACAGATAGCAATATGATAAGCGTAAAAAGATTCAAGTACAAATTTCTACTTTTTATACATAAAATCCTTATATTCCGATTCATTATAATTCCCATTCCCTCAAAAAGCGGAAAAGTATACGCATGAGAACAGAAAAGTTCCTCAAAAAGCGGAAAAGTATACGCATGAGAACAAAAAAGTTCCTCAAAAAGCGGAAAAGTATACGCATGAGAACAGAAAAGGTTTTATGGCATCATTTATAATAGCAAAACAAAGCTTTCTATGAGGAAAAATATGCTAGGTGTTAATTTTTTGGTAGAAAAAGTTTAATTTTACTGGACTATAAAGAAATATGCTGTAAGTAAATCGTATTCTTAGTTTCTTGTTCAAATTTAATAGATTATCTTATACAGATTGAAAATAAAATTTTGTTTTAAATTTGTTAATATGTTAAACGTTTACCAATTTAATCTATCAGTATTGAATATTTAATCCATTTAAAAATCTATAAAGCGCAAGTTTAGGTACCCGTTTTAAATTTAACCTCACTTCAATTTGTCAATTTCGAATTTCTGAACACCCCCCCCCCATGGAAAAGTTATATTTACGTGCTTGCATGCTTGTTAGTAATCCTATTGTGTCTAAGCTTTGAATTATTCATTGAAATTTGAGACGAAAGATCTAATTTTTTAAATCATGCTTTTAAAAAAATCATTGTAAAAAATTTCTTTCATTAACCTATTACTAAAATTTTTCCCCAGAACATAGACATAATGTTAAAAAGTAAAATCGAATCAATGTAAGAAAAATATTATTTTGCACAGAATTTAACGTTATATAATGCAGAGAAAACAGTGACTTCCTATGCCTTTCTAATATTCGAAAGTAATGATAATTACGTTAGATTTTCTGATGCTATATAACATTATGTGCTACTTAGGAAGGATAAGATATTGAAATAGTACTTACGGACGTAGAAGGCAACTCCATGGTTTCAGGATCTTTCTATAAAAACTAATCCTTTGAATAAACTAATAACTCCTGACTAATTCCACACAAGAGATTGGTAATAGGGGAGCAATGTCTCTCCCAGGAGAATGATATCCATAGAGATTCCGACTTCAGTCCATGGAATTGAGTGCATCATAGGGAAAATTCTGCTTCCAAAAAAGTTGTTAAGAAATCGGAAGACTCTTGACGAAACCCAAGCAAAGAGATGATATAAGACGTGAAACTTATAGCGGATGCTCATTATGACCACTCCAAAGAGAATTAAATCCACAGAGAATACGATTTCAATTGATGAAGCCATTCGGAATCGTATGATCCAGCTTATATCCATTGTAAAGATGTTGTCTTCAGAAACATTGCCAAGTGAGTGTGAGACTCCTGACAAAATCAAAGCTAAGGGTGCCCAGACGGGTAACATATAGCTGATGTTCAATCTGGTCTCTTCTAGTAAATTCAAATACACAAAGAATGCGACTTCACTAGATGATGCTAAGTGTGACAAAACATCCACTCGGTGTCGAAGAATATTGAAGCTCATATCCCTTGTAAAGATGTTGAAGATTCTTATCAGATTTGACCAAGTGATGATATTCATTTTGTCGTCCAAAAGTTGCAAGAGTTCAAGAGAGTAGAAGCAGTAGTAGGAGGATGATGATGCAGATTGACTTGAGCTCGCAATGTGCCGCTATTAAATAGGCAACATTCAAAAAATAAATAAATAAATAAATAAATAAAAAATAATAAAAAATTAAAAATTAAAAAAAAAAAAAAAAAAAAAAAAAAAAAAAAAAAAAAACTTTTTGGACTAGCCAGATAAGTTTTTTTTTTTTTTTTTTTTTTTTTTTTTTTTTTTTTTTTTAACTACACAAGAGATTGGTAATAGGAGAGCAATGTCTCTCCCAGGAGAATGATATCCATAGAGATTCCGACTTCAGACCATGGAATTGAGTGCATCACAGGGAAAATTCTGCTTCCAAAAATGTTGTTAAGAAATCGGAAGACTCTTGACGAAACCCAAGCAAAGAGATGATATAAGACGTGCAATTTACATCGGATGCTCATTATGACCACTCCAAAGAGAATTAAATCCACAGAGAATACGATTTCAATTGATGAAGCCATTCGGAATCGTATGATCCAGCTTATATCCATTGTAAAGATGTTGTCTTCAGAAACGTTGCCAAGTAAGTGTGAGACTCCTGACAAAATCAAAGCTAAGGGTGCCCAGACGGGTAACATATAGCTGATGTTCAATCTGGTCTCTTCTAGTAAATTCAAATACACAAAGAATGCGACTTCACTAGATGATGCTAAGTGTGACACAACATCCACTCGGTGTCGAAGAATAGTGAAGCTTATATCCCTTGTAAAGATGTTGAAGATTCTTGTAAGATTTGACCAAGCGATTATATTCATTTTGTTGTCCAAAAGTTGCAAGAGTTCCAGCAGCAGGAGGAGGATGATGTAGATTGACTTGAGCTCACAATGGGCCGCTATTAAATAGGCAACATTCAAAAAAAAAAAAAAAAAAAAAAAAAAAAAAAAAAAAAAAAAAAAAAAACTTCTTTTTACATTTGTTCACTCCACCGCCGCAGCACGCGAAGTGCAACGCTTCCAGGTTCGCCTCTGTTTAAATACTCTTCTTGGCGATGATTAGCATCTACATTGCCAATTCCTCTCGCCAAATATTTTTTTTGTCGCCATAGAACGCAATCTTCATTTAGCCCTCAATGGAGAAACATGTTTAAGTAGTTGCCTCCACAGTCGTATTTGATTAAGCACGATGTCTTAAACCTTATGTATTTACTTATTTCTGTTGTAATATATTTTGCAGTTTTGAAACAAATATGTGGTAAGTGGGTAATTTTAATATTTATTTAATCCTTATCTTAATAAAGTTTCCAACGTCCGTACAAGAAAAGAAATAAAGTATTTTCTTCATTTTTTTATGGTTATTTAAGAACTTTAATTATTTGCATGAGTTAAAAAAAAAAAAAAAAAAAAAAGACAGTAGAGATTGTTCAGTGGTAAATTTTTTTAACTTTCATTGTTTTCGATAGATGAATCTTAAAAATCGATATTAATTTCAAATCCATGAACACATTCGATATTAGTTTCAACACATCGATATTAATTTCAAATCCATGAACACATCACACATTCAAGCTCATATTTTTAATTTTTACGGTATTTTGCTTATCAATGTAGATTGTAAAATAAATTTGTTGTACTTGTAAAATTTAATTTTCTCGTTCCAATTACTAATTTCAAAACGTAAATAATGCCTACATCGGCCAACATTTTGTAAGTTAAAATTGATTTGCTATTAAAATTACTTTGAGGTGTGTATTAAGCTTTAACAAACATATCCGAAATTATATTAGACACTTAAATTATTCTTAATAATTTTACAAAAAACATATTGTAAATTGTGCTTACTAGTATAAGTGTAATGAGTTTGCAGTTTAATTGTAATCTTTAAATAATTTGTCAGAATTCATTCATTTTAATATATTTAGATAAATTCAATGTTTAATCGTTCATTAATTGAATCTTTATGATAAAAATTCAGTTTATATTGAAGATTTAATTAGTTCCGAGCACATTTTTGCCTGTATCAAATTTAATTAAAAGATTTCCAATGTACTTTTAATTTTTAGCATTTCAAGTCTTTTAATAAAGTTTGTTCAGTCCATTAATTATATTCTTTTTCAACTAAATTTAATGTGTTTGCTTTCAGTTTTTCATTGGTTCATAAATTATTTTTCTATTGTGTATACTTCATTTTAATTTAAACCAAATAATATAACATAAATTGTATTTGATAGTATACATTTATGGCTACGTCAAGTTAAACGAAAAGATTTTAAGTTAACTTATAGATTTTAACATCTTATGTCAGATATCAGCATTTTTTTCTTCTCAATAAGTGGTCTTATAACAACAAACATTAAGTACTTATTACCTTTCTTTGTTTTG
Organism: Parasteatoda lunata; assembly: GCA_949128135.1. Lineage (NCBI taxonomy): Eukaryota > Metazoa > Arthropoda > Arachnida > Araneae > Theridiidae > Parasteatoda > Parasteatoda lunata. The sequence continues at coordinate 90,929,870 of OX421970.1, read as the reverse complement.
ATAAGTGCTTTATTGTGTATGTATTCAATCAAATTCAAATCAAATAGTTGAATAATAACATATCCTTTATTCCTTATCAATTCTTAGCATATTTTTGTTTGTGTCAAATAAAAATATTGGATTTTTAGTTTACTATCATGACACCTAATGATATATATTTCATCATATGACAATATTTGTTTTTTGTTTTTCCAATAACTGATTTTTTACAACAAAACTTAAAGCATTTAGTTTATGCTTATCAGAGTATTATTGTGCATTTATTCCCTTGAGCTCAAATTTTTTTTTAATAAAACTTAAATTCCAGCCTTTGTCATCATATTTTTGTTTGAATCAAGAAAAAGAATTTTTTTTTTATTACTTCTTTCTTAGAGTTAAAAATCATATGACAGTATTTTTTTCTTCTTCTTAATATTTAATTCTTTAAAACAATATTTGAAGTATTTGACTTTTGTTTATGACATACGCTCTCAAAATCAAACTAAATAATTTTAAAATAAAATATAAATTATTTCATGTTTGTTATAATAAAAATGATTTTACAATCAATCGTAAATTATTTCCTGGCAGCATAATTTTGTTTGGGTCAGAATTTTTTTAATTTTTTTTATTTATTATTATTTTTTTTTTACTTACTTGTCACACTAAAATCGTAAGACAATATTTGTTTCCTTCTAATAACTGATTCTTTACAACAATATTTAAAGTATCTAGCTTGTGTTTATGAGCCTTTTATTGTACATATATTCACTCAATTGACATAAAATATAAAAATATATATTATTTCTTGTTTGTTTGTATATAAAAACATTACAATGTGAATAATTTCCCCGCAACTGCCAGCATGTATTTATTGTAATCAAGTGAGATTAATTTTTTTGTTTTACATCTTAAAGCTAAAATCATAAGATAATATTTGTTTCTTCTCAATTATGATTCTTTACATAATTTAAACATCACATTTGGCTTGTGATCAAAAGCTTCTTATTATACATATGCATTTAATAGAATTTAAATCAAATAATTTTTATAATAAAACGTAAGTTATTTCCCAGCAACAGCCAGTATAGTTTTGTGTGTCCATTAAAAATAATTTATTTTTAGTATTCTTCTTAACAGCTAAAATCGAATGATTATAACAGCTCCTTTTTAAATATTTGATTCTTTACAGCAAAATTGTAAGCATTTGGCTTGTAAAGCCCTTTATTGTGCTTGCATTTAATCAATTTCAAACCAAAAATATTGTAATAAAACGTACATACAGGTATATATTGCAATAAACGTTGATTTAAATCACTAAAATATTGCAATAAACGTTGATTTAAATCACTAAAATATTGCAATAAACGTTGATTTAAATCAGCTTGATTTAAATTACGATTTAAATCATGATTTAAATCAAATGATTTTTTTTTAAAAAAATCATTGATTTAAATCAACTGATTTTTTTATATATATACATATTGATTTTAAAAGTTAAAAAACAGTGTTTTAAATTATTGATACTTTTATTATTTTCCTTTTTTGAGTTTTAAAATTTATTTTAAATAAATTGCTGTGCTAATTAATTTTAGTTAGCGAAATTACTTTCTTTCTTGGTGTGCGTGTGAAATTCCAACACATTTGAAATTACATTTTTAAAAATCTTTTGATTCTTGAGATTTAAAGTACACATTTAATGTTGTCTTAATATAGACTTGCATAGATGTAGAAAGTAATTAATAAACATGAATTTTTTTCAAAAAAAAAAAAAAAAAAAATGCAAATAATGTTAAATTAAAATTCCACCTTTTCATTGAAGAAGCATGGAATTAAAATCTAAATTATATTTTATTGGTGGAAAATGTATATTTCTAAAGCTTGAGGTTATATTAAAAAAAATTACCTTAATATGCTAAAAAAAGATGTGATTGATTTTGATAATGATTGATAATATGATTGATTTTGGTCCCTTTCAAACTTTTTCAAAGTCTATTTGAGTTATTTACTCGTATTTTTTTCTCATAATATGTTTACAGTATATGATATGACATAATATATGACAGTATATGACATAATATGACATCAGATTTTCTATAAAGTAATTTTGTGAAAAAAATAAACTCCAATGGGTTCATAAGTTAAATTTTTTTTTTTTAACTTATCTTATTTATTTTGATATAGGATTAAAAATGAATATTTTAATATAGAAATATATAGATTAAATATTTATTTACTTCTTGATGAATGACTACATTTATAAACAAAATCTGATACATATATTTTGTCATATTAAAAATCAAGAGAAAAAAAATCACAATTTTAAATTAAAATTATGGTTTGCTAATTAAAATTTTGTTTTAATAGTTGAAGGTCTGTGTCCAAGCCAAATTTGCTACCGCTTGGCGGTACCTTCACAAATTCAACTTTAGGAAAAACAATAGTTTCACAAAATACTTTTTCTTAAAATTTTATTTTTGTGTCTCATAAGAAACGATAAATCCATATTTTCGTGTTGATTTTTTAATATATTATTTTTTAATTTTCACAAATTGTATCTAAATTTTCTCAAAATAAGTACCTCTCAGAAAAGCCTAGACCCCTGAAGTATTCATTAAATTCTCTATTTCATCTAGTCTTCAAATTTCAATTATGCATTTGTTTCAAAATGTATTATAATGAAAAATTATTTTAGTAAGTTAGAGCTTCTAAAATAGTATTATAATATTGCTTTAATATTAATTTAATTTTGATTAAACATTTATAAAGTGGTATTATTTTGATTAAACATTCATTAATTGAATCTTTATGATAAAAATTCAGTTTATATTGAAGATTTAATTAGTTCCGAGCACATTTTTGCCTGTATCAAATTTAATTAAAAGATTTCCAATGTACTTTTAATTTTTAGCATTTCAAGTCTTTTATAATAACGTTAGTTCAGTCCATTAATTATATTCTTTTTCAACTAAATTTAATGTGTTTGCTTTCAGTTTTTCATTGGTTCATAAATTATTTTTCTATTGTGTATACTTCATTTTAATTTAAACCAAATAATATAACATAAATTGTATTTGATAGTATACATTTATGGCTACGTCAAGTTAAACGAAAAGATTTTAAGTTAACTTATAGATTTTAACATCTTATGTCAGATATCAGCATTTTTTTCTTCTCAATAAGTGGTCTTATAACAACAAACATTAAGTACTTATTACCTTTCTTTGTTTTGATAAGTGCTTTATTGTGTATGTATTCAATCAAATTCAAATCAAATAGTTGAATAATAACATATCCTTTATTCCTTATCAATTCTTAGCATATTTTTGTTTGTGTCAAATAAAAATATTGGATTTTTAGTTTACTATCATGACACCTAATGATATATATTTCATCATATGACAATATTTGTTTTTTTGTTTTTCCAATAACTGATTTTTTACAACAAAACTTAAAGCATTTAGTTTATGCTTATCAGAGTATTATTGTGCATTTATTCCCTTGAGCTCAAATTTTTTTTTAATAAAACTTAAATTCCAGCCTTTGTCATCATATTTTTGTTTGAATCAAGAAAAAGAATTTTTTTTTTATTACTTCTTTCTTAGAGTTAAAAATCATATGACAGTATTTTTTTCTTCTTCTTAATATTTAATTCTTTAAAACAATATTTGAAGTATTTGACTTTTGTTTATGACATACGCTCTCAAAATCAAACTAAATAATTTTAAAATAAAATATAAATTATTTCATGTTTGTTATAATAAAAATGATTTTACAATCAATCGTAAATTATTTCCTGGCAGCATAATTTTGTTTGGGTCAGAATTTTTTTAATTTTTTTTATTTATTATTATTTTTTTTTTACTTACTTGTCACACTAAAATCGTAAGACAATATTTGTTTCCTTCTAATAACTGATTCTTTACAACAATATTTAAAGTATCTAGCTTGTGTTTATGAGCCTTTTATTGTACATATATTCACTCAATTGACATAAAATATAAAAATATATATTATTTCTTGTTTGTTTGTATATAAAAACATTACAATGTGAATAATTTCCCCGCAACTGCCAGCATGTATTTATTGTAATCAAGTGAGATTAATTTTTTTGTTTTACATCTTAAAGCTAAAATCATAAGATAATATTTGTTTCTTCTCAATTATGATTCTTTACATAATTTAAACATCACATTTGGCTTGTGATCAAAAGCTTCTTATTATACATATGCATTTAATAGAATTTAAATCAAATAATTTTTATAATAAAACGTAAGTTATTTCCCAGCAACAGCCAGTATAGTTTTGTGTGTCCATTAAAAATAATTTATTTTTAGTATTCTTCTTAACAGCTAAAATCGAATGATTATAACAGCTCCTTTTTAAATATTTGATTCTTTACAGCAAAATTGTAAGCATTTGGCTTGTAAAGCCCTTTATTGTGCTTGCATTTAATCAATTTCAAACCAAAAATATTGTAATAAAACGTACATACAGGTATATATTGCAATAAACGTTGATTTAAATCACTAAAATATTGCAATAAACGTTGATTTAAATCACTAAAATATTGCAATAAACGTTGATTTAAATCAGCTTGATTTAAATTACGATTTAAATCATGATTTAAATCAAATGATTTTTTTTTAAAAAAATCATTGATTTAAATCAACTGATTTTTTTATATATATACATATTGATTTTAAAAGTTAAAAAACAGTGTTTTAAATTATTGATACTTTTATTATTTTCCTTTTTTGAGTTTTAAAATTTATTTTAAATAAATTGCTGTGCTAATTAATTTTAGTTAGCGAAATTACTTTCTTTCTTGGTGTGCGTGTGAAATTCCAACACATTTGAAATTACATTTTTAAAAATCTTTTGATTCTTGAGATTTAAAGTACACATTTAATGTTGTCTTAATATAGACTTGCATAGATGTAGAAAGTAATTAATAAACATGAATTTTTTTCAAAAAAAAAAAAAAAAAAAATGCAAATAATGTTAAATTAAAATTCCACCTTTTCATTGAAGAAGCATGGAATTAAAATCTAAATTATATTTTATTGGTGGAAAATGTATATTTCTAAAGCTTGAGGTTATATTAAAAAAAATTACCTTAATATGCTAAAAAAAGATGTGATTGATTTTGATAATGATTGATAATATGATTGATTTTGGTCCCTTTCAAACTTTTTCAAAGTCTATTTGAGTTATTTACTCGTATTTTTTTCTCATAATATGTTTACAGTATATGATATGACATAATATATGACAGTATATGACATAATATGACATCAGATTTTCTATAAAGTAATTTTGTGAAAAAAATAAACTCCAATGGGTTCATAAGTTAAATTTTTTTTTTTTAACTTATCTTATTTATTTTGATATAGGATTAAAAATGAATATTTTAATATAGAAATATATAGATTAAATATTTATTTACTTCTTGATGAATGACTACATTTATAAACAAAATCTGATACATATATTTTGTCATATTAAAAATCAAGAGAAAAAAAATCACAATTTTAAATTAAAATTATGGTTTGCTAATTAAAATTTTGTTTTAATAGTTGAAGGTCTGTGTCCAAGCCAAATTTGCTACCGCTTGGCGGTACCTTCACAAATTCAACTTTAGGAAAAACAATAGTTTCACAAAATACTTTTTCTTAAAATTTTATTTTTGTGTCTCATAAGAAACGATAAATCCATATTTTCGTGTTGATTTTTTAATATATTATTTTTTAATTTTCACAAATTGTATCTAAATTTTCTCAAAATAAGTACCTCTCAGAAAAGCCTAGACCCCTGAAGTATTCATTAAATTCTCTATTTCATCTAGTCTTCAAATTTCAATTATGCATTTGTTTCAAAATGTATTATAATGAAAAATTATTTTAGTAAGTTAGAGCTTCTAAAATAGTATTATAATATTGCTTTAATATTAATTTAATTTTGATTAAACATTTATAAAGTGGTATTATTTTGATTAAACATTCATTAATTGAATCTTTATGATAAAAATTCAGTTTATATTGAAGATTTAATTAGTTCCGAGCACATTTTTGCCTGTATCAAATTTAATTAAAAGATTTCCAATGTACTTTTAATTTTTAGCATTTCAAGTCTTTTATAATAACGTTAGTTCAGTCCATTAATTATATTCTTTTTCAACTAAATTTAATGTGTTTGCTTTCAGTTTTTCATTGGTTCATAAATTATTTTTCTATTGTGTATACTTCATTTTAATTTAAACCAAATAATATAACATAAATTGTATTTGATAGTATACATTTATGGCTACGTCAAGTTAAACGAAAAGATTTTAAGTTAACTTATAGATTTTAACATCTTATGTCAGATATCAGCATTTTTTTCTTCTCAATAAGTGGTCTTATAACAACAAACATTAAGTACTTATTACCTTTCTTTGTTTTGATAAGTGCTTTATTGTGTATGTATTCAATCAAATTCAAATCAAATAGTTGAATAATAACATATCCTTTATTCCTTATCAATTCTTAGCATATTTTTGTTTGTGTCAAATAAAAATATTGGATTTTTAGTTTACTATCATGACACCTAATGATATATATTTCATCATATGACAATATTTGTTTTTTTGTTTTTCCAATAACTGATTTTTTACAACAAAACTTAAAGCATTTAGTTTATGCTTATCAGAGTATTATTGTGCATTTATTCCCTTGAGCTCAAATTTTTTTTTAATAAAACTTAAATTCCAGCCTTTGTCATCATATTTTTGTTTGAATCAAGAAAAAGAATTTTTTTTTTATTACTTCTTTCTTAGAGTTAAAAATCATATGACAGTATTTTTTTCTTCTTCTTAATATTTAATTCTTTAAAACAATATTTGAAGTATTTGACTTTTGTTTATGACATACGCTCTCAAAATCAAACTAAATAATTTTAAAATAAAATATAAATTATTTCATGTTTGTTATAATAAAAATGATTTTACAATCAATCGTAAATTATTTCCTGGCAGCATAATTTTGTTTGGGTCAGAATTTTTTTAATTTTTTTTATTTATTATTATTTTTTTTTTACTTACTTGTCACACTAAAATCGTAAGACAATATTTGTTTCCTTCTAATAACTGATTCTTTACAACAATATTTAAAGTATCTAGCTTGTGTTTATGAGCCTTTTATTGTACATATATTCACTCAATTGACATAAAATATAAAAATATATATTATTTCTTGTTTGTTTGTATATAAAAACATTACAATGTGAATAATTTCCCCGCAACTGCCAGCATGTATTTATTGTAATCAAGTGAGATTAATTTTTTTGTTTTACATCTTAAAGCTAAAATCATAAGATAATATTTGTTTCTTCTCAATTATGATTCTTTACATAATTTAAACATCACATTTGGCTTGTGATCAAAAGCTTCTTATTATACATATGCATTTAATAGAATTTAAATCAAATAATTTTTATAATAAAACGTAAGTTATTTCCCAGCAACAGCCAGTATAGTTTTGTGTGTCCATTAAAAATAATTTATTTTTAGTATTCTTCTTAACAGCTAAAATCGAATGATTATAACAGCTCCTTTTTAAATATTTGATTCTTTACAGCAAAATTGTAAGCATTTGGCTTGTAAAGCCCTTTATTGTGCTTGCATTTAATCAATTTCAAACCAAAAATATTGTAATAAAACGTACATACAGGTATATATTGCAATAAACGTTGATTTAAATCACTAAAATATTGCAATAAACGTTGATTTAAATCACTAAAATATTGCAATAAACGTTGATTTAAATCAGCTTGATTTAAATTACGATTTAAATCATGATTTAAATCAAATGATTTTTTTTTAAAAAAATCATTGATTTAAATCAACTGATTTTTTTATATATATACATATTGATTTTAAAAGTTAAAAAACAGTGTTTTAAATTATTGATACTTTTATTATTTTCCTTTTTTGAGTTTTAAAATTTATTTTAAATAAATTGCTGTGCTAATTAATTTTAGTTAGCGAAATTACTTTCTTTCTTGGTGTGCGTGTGAAATTCCAACACATTTGAAATTACATTTTTAAAAATCTTTTGATTCTTGAGATTTAAAGTACACATTTAATGTTGTCTTAATATAGACTTGCATAGATGTAGAAAGTAATTAATAAACATGAATTTTTTTCAAAAAAAAAAAAAAAAAAATGCAAATAATGTTAAATTAAAATTCCACCTTTTCATTGAAGAAGCATGGAATTAAAATCTAAATTATATTTTATTGGTGGAAAATGTATATTTCTAAAGCTTGAGGTTATATTAAAAAAAATTACCTTAATATGCTAAAAAAAGATGTGATTGATTTTGATAATGATTGATAATATGATTGATTTTGGTCCCTTTCAAACTTTTTCAAAGTCTATTTGAGTTATTTACTCGTATTTTTTTCTCATAATATGTTTACAGTATATGATATGACATAATATATGACAGTATATGACATAATATGACATCAGATTTTCTATAAAGTAATTTTGTGAAAAAAATAAACTCCAATGGGTTCATAAGTTAAATTTTTTTTTTTTAACTTATCTTATTTATTTTGATATAGGATTAAAAATGAATATTTTAATATAGAAATATATAGATTAAATATTTATTTACTTCTTGATGAATGACTACATTTATAAACAAAATCTGATACATATATTTTGTCATATTAAAAATCAAGAGAAAAAAAATCACAATTTTAAATTAAAATTATGGTTTGCTAATTAAAATTTTGTTTTAATAGTTGAAGGTCTGTGTCCAAGCCAAATTTGCTACCGCTTGGCGGTACCTTCACAAATTCAACTTTAGGAAAAACAATAGTTTCACAAAATACTTTTTCTTAAAATTTTATTTTTGTGTCTCATAAGAAACGATAAATCCATATTTTCGTGTTGATTTTTTAATATATTATTTTTTAATTTTCACAAATTGTATCTAAATTTTCTCAAAATAAGTACCTCTCAGAAAAGCCTAGACCCCTGAAGTATTCATTAAATTCTCTATTTCATCTAGTCTTCAAATTTCAATTATGCATTTGTTTCAAAATGTATTATAATGAAAAATTATTTTAGTAAGTTAGAGCTTCTAAAATAGTATTATAATATTGCTTTAATATTAATTTAATTTTGATTAAACATTTATAAAGTGGTATTATTTTGATTAAACATTCATTAATTGAATCTTTATGATAAAAATTCAGTTTATATTGAAGATTTAATTAGTTCCGAGCACATTTTTGCCTGTATCAAATTTAATTAAAAGATTTCCAATGTACTTTTAATTTTTAGCATTTCAAGTCTTTTATAATAACGTTAGTTCAGTCCATTAATTATATTCTTTTTCAACTAAATTTAATGTGTTTGCTTTCAGTTTTTCATTGGTTCATAAATTATTTTTCTATTGTGTATACTTCATTTTAATTTAAACCAAATAATATAACATAAATTGTATTTGATAGTATACATTTATGGCTACGTCAAGTTAAACGAAAAGATTTTAAGTTAACTTATAGATTTTAACATCTTATGTCAGATATCAGCATTTTTTTCTTCTCAATAAGTGGTCTTATAACAACAAACATTAAGTACTTATTACCTTTCTTTGTTTTGATAAGTGCTTTATTGTGTATGTATTCAATCAAATTCAAATCAAATAGTTGAATAATAACATATCCTTTATTCCTTATCAATTCTTAGCATATTTTTGTTTGTGTCAAATAAAAATATTGGATTTTTAGTTTACTATCATGACACCTAATGATATATATTTCATCATATGACAATATTTGTTTTTTTGTTTTTCCAATAACTGATTTTTTACAACAAAGCTTAAAGCATTTAGTTTATGCTTATCAGAGTATTATTGTGCATTTATTCCCTTGACCTCAAATTTTTTTTTTTATAAAACTTAAATTCCAGCCTTTGTCATCATATTTTTGTTTGAATCAAGAAAAAGAATTTTTTTTATTACTTCTTTCTTAGAGTTAAAAATCATATGACAGTATTTTTTTCTTCTTCTTAATATTTAATTCTTTAAAACAATATTTGAAGTATTTGACTTTTGTTTATGACATACGCTCTCAAAATCAAACTAAATAATTTTAAAATAAAATATAAATTATTTCATATTTGTTATAATAAAAATGATTTTACAATCAATCGTAAATTATTTCCTGGCAGCATAATTTTGTTTGGGTCAGAATTTTTTTTATTTATTTTTATTTATTTATTTTTTTTTTTTTTTTGCTTACTTGTCACACTAAAATCGTAAGACAATATTTGTTTCCTTCTAATAACTGATTCTTTACAACAATATTTAAAGTATCTAGCTTGTGTTTATGAGCCTTTTATTGTACATATATTCACTCAATTGACATAAAATATAAAAATATATATTATTTCTTGTTTGTTTGTATATAAAAACATTACAATGTAAATAATTTCCCCGCAATTGCCAGCATGTATTTATTGTAATCAAGTGAGATTAATTTTTTTGTTTTACATCTTAAAGCTAAAATCATAAGATAATATTTGTTTTTTCTCAATAATGATTCTTTACATAATTTAAACATCACATTTGGCTTGTGATCAAAAGCTTCTTATTATACATATGCATTTAATAGAATTTAGATCAAATAATTTTTATAATAAAACGTAAATTATTTCCCAGCAACAGCCAGTATAGTTTTGTGTGTCCATTAAAAATAATTTATTTTTAGTATTCTTCTTAACAGCTAAAATCGAATGATTATAACAGCTTCTTATTAAATATTTGATTCTTTACAGCAAAATTGTAAGCATTTGGCCTGTAAAGCCCTTTATTGTGCTTGCATTTAATCAATTTCAAACCAAAAATATTGTAATAAAACGTACATACAGGTATATATTGCAATAAACGTTGATTTAAATCAGCTTGATTTAAATTACGATTTAAATCATGATTTAAATCAAATGATTTTTTTTTTAAAAAATCATTGATTTAAATCAACTGATTTTTTTATATATATACATATTGATTTTAAAAGTTAAAAAACAGTGTTTTAAATTATTGATACTTTTATTATTTTCCTTTTTTGAGTTTTAAAATTTATTTTAAATAAATTGCTGTGCTAATTAATTTTAGTTAGCGAAATTACTTTCTTTCTTGGTGTGCGTGTGAAATTCCAACACATTTGAAATTACATTTTTAAAAATCTTTTGATTCTTGAGATTTAAAGTACACATTTAATGTTGTCTTAATATAGACTTGCATAGATGTAGAAAGTAATTAATAAACATGAATTTTTTTCAAAAAAAAAAAAAAAAAAAATGCAAATAATGTTAAATTAAAATTCCACCTTTTCATTGAAGAAGCATGGAATTAAAATCTAAATTATATTTTATTGGTGGAAAATGTATATTTCTAAAGCTTGAGGTTATATTAAAAAAAATTACCTTAATATGCTAAAAAAAGATGTGATTGATTTTGATAATGATTGATAATATGATTGATTTTGGTCCCTTTCAAACTTTTTCAAAGTCTATTTGAGTTATTTACTCGTATTTTTTTCTCATAATATGTTTACAGTATATGATATGACATAATATATGACAGTATATGACATAATATGACATCAGATTTTCTATAAAGTAATTTTGTGAAAAAAATAAACTCCAATGGGTTCATAAGTTAAATTTTTTTTTTTTAACTTATCTTATTTATTTTGATATAGGATTAAAAATGAATATTTTAATATAGAAATATATAGATTAAATATTTATTTACTTCTTGATGAATGACTACATTTATAAACAAAATCTGATACATATATTTTGTCATATTAAAAATCAAGAGAAAAAAAATCACAATTTTAAATTAAAATTATGGTTTGCTAATTAAAATTTTGTTTTAATAGTTGAAGGTCTGTGTCCAAGCCAAATTTGCTACCGCTTGGCGGTACCTTCACAAATTCAACTTTAGGAAAAACAATAGTTTCACAAAATACTTTTTCTTAAAATTTTATTTTTGTGTCTCATAAGAAACGATAAATCCATATTTTCGTGTTGATTTTTTAATATATTATTTTTTAATTTTCACAAATTGTATCTAAATTTTCTCAAAATAAGTACCTCTCAGAAAAGCCTAGACCCCTGAAGTATTCATTAAATTCTCTATTTCATCTAGTCTTCAAATTTCAATTATGCATTTGTTTCAAAATGTATTATAATGAAAAATTATTTTAGTAAGTTAGAGCTTCTAAAATAGTATTATAATATTGCTTTAATATTAATTTAATTTTGATTAAACATTTATAAAGTGGTATTATTTTGATTAAACATTCATTAATTGAATCTTTATGATAAAAATTCAGTTTATATTGAAGATTTAATTAGTTCCGAGCACATTTTTGCCTGTATCAAATTTAATTAAAAGATTTCCAATGTACTTTTAATTTTTAGCATTTCAAGTCTTTTATAATAACGTTAGTTCAGTCCATTAATTATATTCTTTTTCAACTAAATTTAATGTGTTTGCTTTCAGTTTTTCATTGGTTCATAAATTATTTTTCTATTGTGTATACTTCATTTTAATTTAAACCAAATAATATAACATAAATTGTATTTGATAGTATACATTTATGGCTACGTCAAGTTAAACGAAAAGATTTTAAGTTAACTTATAGATTTTAACATCTTATGTCAGATATCAGCATTTTTTTCTTCTCAATAAGTGGTCTTATAACAACAAACATTAAGTACTTATTACCTTTCTTTGTTTTGATAAGTGCTTTATTGTGTATGTATTCAATCAAATTCAAATCAAATAGTTGAATAATAACATATCCTTTATTCCTTATCAATTCTTAGCATATTTTTGTTTGTGTCAAATAAAAATATTGGATTTTTAGTTTACTATCATGACACCTAATGATATATATTTCATCATATGACAATATTTGTTTTTTTGTTTTTCCAATAACTGATTTTTTACAACAAAACTTAAAGCATTTAGTTTATGCTTATCAGAGTATTATTGTGCATTTATTCCCTTGAGCTCAAATTTTTTTTTAATAAAACTTAAATTCCAGCCTTTGTCATCATATTTTTGTTTGAATCAAGAAAAAGAATTTTTTTTTTATTACTTCTTTCTTAGAGTTAAAAATCATATGACAGTATTTTTTTCTTCTTCTTAATATTTAATTCTTTAAAACAATATTTGAAGTATTTGACTTTTGTTTATGACATACGCTCTCAAAATCAAACTAAATAATTTTAAAATAAAATATAAATTATTTCATGTTTGTTATAATAAAAATGATTTTACAATCAATCGTAAATTATTTCCTGGCAGCATAATTTTGTTTGGGTTAGAATTTTTTTAATTTTTTTTATTTATTATTATTTTTTTTTACTTACTTGTCACACTAAAATCGTAAGACAATATTTGTTTCCTTCTAATAACTGATTCTTTACAACAATATTTAAAGTATCTAGCTTGTGTTTATGAGCCTTTTATTGTACATATATTCACTCAATTGACATAAAATATAAAAATATATATTATTTCTTGTTTGTTTGTATATAAAAACATTACAATGTGAATAATTTCCCCGCAACTGCCAGCATGTATTTATTGTAATCAAGTGAGATTAATTTTTTTGTTTTACATCTTAAAGCTAAAATCATAAGATAATATTTGTTTCTTCTCAATTATGATTCTTTACATAATTTAAACATCACATTTGGCTTGTGATCAAAAGCTTCTTATTATACATATGCATTTAATAGAATTTAAATCAAATAATTTTTATAATAAAACGTAAGTTATTTCCCAGCAACAGCCAGTATAGTTTTGTGTGTCCATTAAAAATAATTTATTTTTAGTATTCTTCTTAACAGCTAAAATCGAATGATTATAACAGCTCCTTTTTAAATATTTGATTCTTTACAGCAAAATTGTAAGCATTTGGCTTGTAAAGCCCTTTATTGTGCTTGCATTTAATCAATTTCAAACCAAAAATATTGTAATAAAACGTACATACAGGTATATATTGCAATAAACGTTGATTTAAATCACTAAAATATTGCAATAAACGTTGATTTAAATCACTAAAATATTGCAATAAACGTTGATTTAAATCAGCTTGATTTAAATTACGATTTAAATCATGATTTAAATCAAATGATTTTTTTTTAAAAAAATCATTGATTTAAATCAACTGATTTTTTTATATATATACATATTGATTTTAAAAGTTAAAAAACAGTGTTTTAAATTATTGATACTTTTATTATTTTCCTTTTTTGAGTTTTAAAATTTATTTTAAATAAATTGCTGTGCTAATTAATTTTAGTTAGCGAAATTACTTTCTTTCTTGGTGTGCGTGTGAAATTCCAACACATTTGAAATTACATTTTTAAAAATCTTTTGATTCTTGAGATTTAAAGTACACATTTAATGTTGTCTTAATATAGACTTGCATAGATGTAGAAAGTAATTAATAAACATGAATTTTTTTCAAAAAAAAAAAAAAAAAAATGCAAATAATGTTAAATTAAAATTCCACCTTTTCATTGAAGAAGCATGGAATTAAAATCTAAATTATATTTTATTGGTGGAAAATGTATATTTCTAAAGCTTGAGGTTATATTAAAAAAAATTACCTTAATATGCTAAAAAAAGATGTGATTGATTTTGATAATGATTGATAATATGATTGATTTTGGTCCCTTTCAAACTTTTTCAAAGTCTATTTGAGTTATTTACTCGTATTTTTTTCTCATAATATGTTTACAGTATATGATATGACATAATATATGACAGTATATGACATAATATGACATCAGATTTTCTATAAAGTAATTTTGTGAAAAAAATAAACTCCAATGGGTTCATAAGTTAAATTTTTTTTTTTTAACTTATCTTATTTATTTTGATATAGGATTAAAAATGAATATTTTAATATAGAAATATATAGATTAAATATTTATTTACTTCTTGATGAATGACTACATTTATAAACAAAATCTGATACATATATTTTGTCATATTAAAAATCAAGAGAAAAAAAATCACAATTTTAAATTAAAATTATGGTTTGCTAATTAAAATTTTGTTTTAATAGTTGAAGGTCTGTGTCCAAGCCAAATTTGCTACCGCTTGGCGGTACCTTCACAAATTCAACTTTAGGAAAAACAATAGTTTCACAAAATACTTTTTCTTAAAATTTTATTTTTGTGTCTCATAAGAAACGATAAATCCATATTTTCGTGTTGATTTTTTAATATATTATTTTTTAATTTTCACAAATTGTATCTAAATTTTCTCAAAATAAGTACCTCTCAGAAAAGCCTAGACCCCTGAAGTATTCATTAAATTCTCTATTTCATCTAGTCTTCAAATTTCAATTATGCATTTGTTTCAAAATGTATTATAATGAAAAATTATTTTAGTAAGTTAGAGCTTCTAAAATAGTATTATAATATTGCTTTAATATTAATTTAATTTTGATTAAACATTTATAAAGTGGTATTATTTTGATTAAACATTCATTAATTGAATCTTTATGATAAAAATTCAGTTTATATTGAAGATTTAATTAGTTCCGAGCACATTTTTGCCTGTATCAAATTTAATTAAAAGATTTCCAATGTACTTTTAATTTTTAGCATTTCAAGTCTTTTATAATAACGTTAGTTCAGTCCATTAATTATATTCTTTTTCAACTAAATTTAATGTGTTTGCTTTCAGTTTTTCATTGGTTCATAAATTATTTTTCTATTGTGTATACTTCATTTTAATTTAAACCAAATAATATAACATAAATTGTATTTGATAGTATACATTTATGGCTACGTCAAGTTAAACGAAAAGATTTTAAGTTAACTTATAGATTTTAACATCTTATGTCAGATATCAGCATTTTTTTCTTCTCAATAAGTGGTCTTATAACAACAAACATTAAGTACTTATTACCTTTCTTTGTTTTGATAAGTGCTTTATTGTGTATGTATTCAATCAAATTCAAATCAAATAGTTGAATAATAACATATCCTTTATTCCTTATCAATTCTTAGCATATTTTTGTTTGTGTCAAATAAAAATATTGGATTTTTAGTTTACTATCATGACACCTAATGATATATATTTCATCATATGACAATATTTGTTTTTTTGTTTTTCCAATAACTGATTTTTTACAACAAAACTTAAAGCATTTAGTTTATGCTTATCAGAGTATTATTGTGCATTTATTCCCTTGAGCTCAAATTTTTTTTTAATAAAACTTAAATTCCAGCCTTTGTCATCATATTTTTGTTTGAATCAAGAAAAAGAATTTTTTTTTTATTACTTCTTTCTTAGAGTTAAAAATCATATGACAGTATTTTTTTCTTCTTCTTAATATTTAATTCTTTAAAACAATATTTGAAGTATTTGACTTTTGTTTATGACATACGCTCTCAAAATCAAACTAAATAATTTTAAAATAAAATATAAATTATTTCATGTTTGTTATAATAAAAATGATTTTACAATCAATCGTAAATTATTTCCTGGCAGCATAATTTTGTTTGGGTCAGAATTTTTTTAATTTTTTTTATTTATTATTATTTTTTTTTTACTTACTTGTCACACTAAAATCGTAAGACAATATTTGTTTCCTTCTAATAACTGATTCTTTACAACAATATTTAAAGTATCTAGCTTGTGTTTATGAGCCTTTTATTGTACATATATTCACTCAATTGACATAAAATATAAAAATATATATTATTTCTTGTTTGTTTGTATATAAAAACATTACAATGTGAATAATTTCCCCGCAACTGCCAGCATGTATTTATTGTAATCAAGTGAGATTAATTTTTTTGTTTTACATCTTAAAGCTAAAATCATAAGATAATATTTGTTTCTTCTCAATTATGATTCTTTACATAATTTAAACATCACATTTGGCTTGTGATCAAAAGCTTCTTATTATACATATGCATTTAATAGAATTTAAATCAAATAATTTTTATAATAAAACGTAAGTTATTTCCCAGCAACAGCCAGTATAGTTTTGTGTGTCCATTAAAAATAATTTATTTTTAGTATTCTTCTTAACAGCTAAAATCGAATGATTATAACAGCTCCTTTTTAAATATTTGATTCTTTACAGCAAAATTGTAAGCATTTGGCTTGTAAAGCCCTTTATTGTGCTTGCATTTAATCAATTTCAAACCAAAAATATTGTAATAAAACGTACATACAGGTATATATTGCAATAAACGTTGATTTAAATCACTAAAATATTGCAATAAACGTTGATTTAAATCACTAAAATATTGCAATAAACGTTGATTTAAATCAGCTTGATTTAAATTACGATTTAAATCATGATTTAAATCAAATGATTTTTTTTTAAAAAAATCATTGATTTAAATCAACTGATTTTTTTATATATATACATATTGATTTTAAAAGTTAAAAAACAGTGTTTTAAATTATTGATACTTTTATTATTTTCCTTTTTTGAGTTTTAAAATTTATTTTAAATAAATTGCTGTGCTAATTAATTTTAGTTAGCGAAATTACTTTCTTTCTTGGTGTGCGTGTGAAATTCCAACACATTTGAAATTACATTTTTAAAAATCTTTTGATTCTTGAGATTTAAAGTACACATTTAATGTTGTCTTAATATAGACTTGCATAGATGTAGAAAGTAATTAATAAACATGAATTTTTTTCAAAAAAAAAAAAAAAAAAATGCAAATAATGTTAAATTAAAATTCCACCTTTTCATTGAAGAAGCATGGAATTAAAATCTAAATTATATTTTATTGGTGGAAAATGTATATTTCTAAAGCTTGAGGTTATATTAAAAAAAATTACCTTAATATGCTAAAAAAAGATGTGATTGATTTTGATAATGATTGATAATATGATTGATTTTGGTCCCTTTCAAACTTTTTCAAAGTCTATTTGAGTTATTTACTCGTATTTTTTTCTCATAATATGTTTACAGTATATGATATGACATAATATATGACAGTATATGACATAATATGACATCAGATTTTCTATAAAGTAATTTTGTGAAAAAAATAAACTCCAATGGGTTCATAAGTTAAATTTTTTTTTTTTAACTTATCTTATTTATTTTGATATAGGATTAAAAATGAATATTTTAATATAGAAATATATAGATTAAATATTTATTTACTTCTTGATGAATGACTACATTTATAAACAAAATCTGATACATATATTTTGTCATATTAAAAATCAAGAGAAAAAAAATCACAATTTTAAATTAAAATTATGGTTTGCTAATTAAAATTTTGTTTTAATAGTTGAAGGTCTGTGTCCAAGCCAAATTTGCTACCGCTTGGCGGTACCTTCACAAATTCAACTTTAGGAAAAACAATAGTTTCACAAAATACTTTTTCTTAAAATTTTATTTTTGTGTCTCATAAGAAACGATAAATCCATATTTTCGTGTTGATTTTTTAATATATTATTTTTTAATTTTCACAAATTGTATCTAAATTTTCTCAAAATAAGTACCTCTCAGAAAAGCCTAGACCCCTGAAGTATTCATTAAATTCTCTATTTCATCTAGTCTTCAAATTTCAATTATGCATTTGTTTCAAAATGTATTATAATGAAAAATTATTTTAGTAAGTTAGAGCTTCTAAAATAGTATTATAATATTGCTTTAATATTAATTTAATTTTGATTAAACATTTATAAAGTGGTATTATTTTGATTAAACATTCATTAATTGAATCTTTATGATAAAAATTCAGTTTATATTGAAGATTTAATTAGTTCCGAGCACATTTTTGCCTGTATCAAATTTAATTAAAAGATTTCCAATGTACTTTTAATTTTTAGCATTTCAAGTCTTTTATAATAACGTTAGTTCAGTCCATTAATTATATTCTTTTTCAACTAAATTTAATGTGTTTGCTTTCAGTTTTTCATTGGTTCATAAATTATTTTTCTATTGTGTATACTTCATTTTAATTTAAACCAAATAATATAACATAAATTGTATTTGATAGTATACATTTATGGCTACGTCAAGTTAAACGAAAAGATTTTAAGTTAACTTATAGATTTTAACATCTTATGTCAGATATCAGCATTTTTTTCTTCTCAATAAGTGGTCTTATAACAACAAACATTAAGTACTTATTACCTTTCTTTGTTTTGATAAGTGCTTTATTGTGTATGTATTCAATCAAATTCAAATCAAATAGTTGAATAATAACATATCCTTTATTCCTTATCAATTCTTAGCATATTTTTGTTTGTGTCAAATAAAAATATTGGATTTTTAGTTTACTATCATGACACCTAATGATATATATTTCATCATATGACAATATTTGTTTTTTTGTTTTTCCAATAACTGATTTTTTACAACAAAGCTTAAAGCATTTAGTTTATGCTTATCAGAGTATTATTGTGCATTTATTCCCTTGACCTCAAATTTTTTTTTTTATAAAACTTAAATTCCAGCCTTTGTCATCATATTTTTGTTTGAATCAAGAAAAAGAATTTTTTTTATTACTTCTTTCTTAGAGTTAAAAATCATATGACAGTATTTTTTTCTTCTTCTTAATATTTAATTCTTTAAAACAATATTTGAAGTATTTGACTTTTGTTTATGACATACGCTCTCAAAATCAAACTAAATAATTTTAAAATAAAATATAAATTATTTCATATTTGTTATAATAAAAATGATTTTACAATCAATCGTAAATTATTTCCTGGCAGCATAATTTTGTTTGGGTCAGAATTTTTTTTATTTATTTTTATTTATTTATTTTTTTTTTTTTTTTGCTTACTTGTCACACTAAAATCGTAAGACAATATTTGTTTCCTTCTAATAACTGATTCTTTACAACAATATTTAAAGTATCTAGCTTGTGTTTATGAGCCTTTTATTGTACATATATTCACTCAATTGACATAAAATATAAAAATATATATTATTTCTTGTTTGTTTGTATATAAAAACATTACAATGTAAATAATTTCCCCGCAATTGCCAGCATGTATTTATTGTAATCAAGTGAGATTAATTTTTTTGTTTTACATCTTAAAGCTAAAATCATAAGATAATATTTGTTTTTTCTCAATAATGATTCTTTACATAATTTAAACATCACATTTGGCTTGTGATCAAAAGCTTCTTATTATACATATGCATTTAATAGAATTTAGATCAAATAATTTTTATAATAAAACGTAAATTATTTCCCAGCAACAGCCAGTATAGTTTTGTGTGTCCATTAAAAATAATTTATTTTTAGTATTCTTCTTAACAGCTAAAATCGAATGATTATAACAGCTTCTTATTAAATATTTGATTCTTTACAGCAAAATTGTAAGCATTTGGCCTGTAAAGCCCTTTATTGTGCTTGCATTTAATCAATTTCAAACCAAAAATATTGTAATAAAACGTACATACAGGTATATATTGCAATAAACGTTGATTTAAATCACTAAAATATTGTAATAAACGTTGATTTAAATCACTAAAATATTGTAATAAACGTTAATTTAAATCAGCTTGATTTAAATTACGATTTAAATCATGATTTAAATCAAATGATTTTTTTTTTTAAAAATCATTGATTTAAATCTACTGATTTTTTTATATATATACATATTGATTTTAAAAGTTAAAAAACAGTGTTTTAAATTATTGATACTTTTATTATTTTCCTTTTCTGAGTTTTAAAATTTATTTTAAATAAATTGCTGCGCTAATTAATTTTAGTTAGCGAAATTACTTTCTTTCTTGGTGTGCGTGTGAAATTCCAACACATTTGAAATTACTTTTTTAAAGATCTTTTGATTCTTGAGATTTAAAGTACACATTTAATGTTGTCTTAATATAGACTTGCATAGATGTAGAAAGTAATTAATAAACATGAATTTTTTTCAAAAAAAAAAAAATGCAAATAATGTTAAATTAAAATTCCACCTTTTGATTGAAGAGGCATGGAATTAAAATCTAAATTATATTTTATTGATGGAAAATGTATATTTCTAAAGCTTGAGGTTATATTTAAAAAAATTACCTTAATATGCTAAAAAAAGATGTGATTGATTTTGATAATGATTGATAATATGATTGATTTTGGTCCCTTTCAAACTTTTTCAAAGTCTATTTGAACTCGTATTTTTGAGTCTATTTGAGTTATTTACTCGTATTTTTTCCTTATAATATGTTTACAGTATATGATATGACATAATATATGACAGTATATGACATAATATGACATCAGATTTTCTATAAAGTAATTTTGTGAAAAAAAAAACTCCAATGAGTTCATAAGTTAAATTTTTTTTTTTAACTTATCTTATTTATTTTGATATAGGATTAAAAATGAATATTTTAATATAGAAATATATAGATTAAATATTTATTTACTTCTTGATGAATGACTACATTTATAAACAAAATCTGTTACATTTATTTTGTCATATTAAAAATCAAGAAAAAAAAATCACAATTTTAAATTAAAATTATGGTTTGCTAATTAAAATTTTGTTTTAATAGTTGAAGGTCTGTGTCCAAGCCAAATTTGCTACCGCTTGGCGGTACCTTCACAAATTCAACTTTAGGAAAAACAATAGTTTCACAAAATACTTTTTCTTAAAATTTTATTTTTGTATCTCATAAGAAACGATAAATCCATATTTTCGTGTTGATTTTTTAATATATAATTTTTTAATTTTCACAAATTGTATCTAAATTTTCTCAAAATAAGTACCTCTCAGAAAAACCTAGACCCCTGAAGTATTCATTAAGTTCTCTATTTCATCTAGTCTTCAAATTTCAATTATGCATTTGTTTCAAAATGTATTATAATGAAAAATTATTTTAGTAAGTTAGAGCTTCTAAAATAGTATTATAATATTGTTTTAATATTAATTTAATTTTGATTAAACATTTATAAAGTTTTTTTAATCATAAATAAAAGTTCTTATAATGTATTTGAATAAAAATATAAAAAATCTGATTTAAATCAAAAAATCCGATTTAAATCAAAAAAATCTGATTTTTTAAAAAAAAATCGAAAAAATCACGAACCCTGCATTTAAATAATTTCTTAATTGTCAGCATATTTTTATTTGCCTTTTATAAAGACAGTTGATTTTTAATTTAATTCCTACAGCGAAATTCATAAGACAGTATTCATATGATAGAATTCAATCTAATCTATTTTATAATATAACGTAAATAATTTTCTAGCAGTTGCCAGCATATTTTTGTTTATTTCAAGTAAAATAATTGATTTTTTGTTCACCTCTTACAACTAAAACCATATTGCGATACTTGTTTCTTCCTAATAACTGATTCTTTACAATAATTTTTTTTAAATTATCTGACTTGTGTTTATGAGCATTTTATAGTGTATTAAATTACTCAAATTCAAGGCGCATAATTTTAGAAATAGTATAAATTACTCCATGTTTGTTTATATCAAGTAAAATGAATTAATTTTCAACATACTTCAAAATTCTAACATCTAAATTCATATAAAAGCAATTTTCCCTCTAATAACTGATTTTATTTTTTTATGACAGAACATGAATTATTTGCCGTATGTTCATCATTATTTTAAAATGTAGTGTTTCAATGTGAATGTATTTACCAATTATGTAAAAATAAATAAGTTTAAATTTTAAACTCTTATAATTGTGAAAATGTATGATTAACACTTATCTGAATTCGTTCTCATTTAATTATTATTATACTATTTTAAGTTACAGAAAATATAAAAATGAATAATTTTTATTTCCTTGTATAATTAAATTGATTCCTTCTTGTATTGAGTTTTTAACTTAACACTTTTATTTCATTTAAAAAAAAAAAAAGCTATGATACAACCAATGAATTTTAATCATTAAAAAAATTTTTTATTAATTATTTATTTTTATATTAAATATTTTAAAAATAGTTATCTTTTAAAAAAAATAATAATATGTATTTGTTCTAAATAACTGAATCTTTGCATGCCACACAAGAAATCATTATCATCATCATATTATCATTATCATAGTCATTATCATAATCATTATCAGTTTAGAGTTTTATTCTATATTCATTTATCAATATTATTATTATCATTATTCTATTATCATTTATCAACACAAAAATAATTTGTGTTGACTTTTGTTTTTAACTTTTATAATCTGGATCTGTGTTCAACATTTAATCAAGGTTAGATTGAATTTTAGCAAAAATCTTTAAAAATGGTTTTTTTTCTTCAAAATTTCACAGTAATTAAAATATTTTTCTATCTATTTAAAAAAATAAATATATCAATTTCTTTCAATAGCATCATTTTAAATTTCTAAAACAATAGAAAACTCTTTTATTGAACCTATTATAGTCTTAATAATAATTTCAGAAAAAAGTTAATTTCAGAAACGCTGAAAATCAAGGAGTACATTTTGCTTTCCTTTATACTTTTACAATTGTTTTTTTTTTTTTTTTTTCGTCTGTTACTCTTTAAAAATCAACATGCCCGTTTATTGTGTGATTAAATTTATTTATTTATTATTTAGCTTCAATTTTGCATGATAATAATCATATGTACATTTACAGAGTTTATACATCACTAAACGCTCGTTTTAATGTTTATAAAATATTTTATTACGTGTTTGCTTTTGCAGATTGAATACCGTATGTAGTAGCATGTTTATTAAGTTACAAATTGCAATCCTATTACACATATCAAAATCTTGTTTACTAGTATTTAAATGCTCTTTTTTTTTTCCCTTTAAAATATTTTATTAGATATTTGCGTTATGCATAGTGACTTTCTCAAATAGTAGTATTGATTACTAACTTACATTCCTCAAATGTAAGTTACAAATTATAATTCTATAACACATATTATAACAATACTTTGTTTCAATAATGTCTAAATGCTGTTTATAATTTTTATAAAATATGATATTACGAATCTACATTATTTATAATTAATTCCACACGCAATAGTTTGTCTATAAAGTTATAAATTATATATAATTCTATAAGACATATAATAAATTTATTAATATTTCAATACCTTGTTTTATTGAAATGCTATATTTTTTATTGTTATTATTTCTGTAACTTTCTTTCTTTTTATTCTTAATTTATTTTCCCTTAGATTTAGATAGGACGAATGGTAGTAAAAAATGAACTATATATGCTGCAACGATTTCTCGATTTAAAAAAGAAAAAAAAAAAAAAAAAAAAGAAAAGAAAAAAAAGATGATACGGTCTTATAATAATAACTGCTCTAGCTACGAAACAGTTCCGGTTAGAAAGTTTGACGTCATGAAACTTAAATAAGCCAATCAAAATTGTCCCGTTTGTTACTAGGCGTAATGAGGAAAAAAATGTTTTCTTTTAAACAAGTCATGTTTTCTTGGTAGTTCAGAAGTCAATAGTCTTATCGGATTAGTTGCTTGCTTATTAAGAATTCATGATCGCTAACCAATAGACAGCCGATGTCGATTTCCAAGATATCCTATTATTTGATTTGTTCTTTTCTTTCGTACATTTAATAAAGAGTTAAGATTTTCATATGCTAAAGCTCAATCAAGTTTTGGCAGTGCCTTCCAGAGAAGTTTGGGGGGGGGGGTTCCAATCGAAGAGGGGGATCAATTTCATGTATAAAAAGATTTTAACTTTATTACCATTATATTAGTTATGAAATGTAATTTTTTAACATATTATATGACTATTTTATTAAGAATTAACTATGATTTTCAAACAAGTTTGATTTTCAGATCAAAACAAATTTACACATTCTTTACGTGTAAGGAAAACCTGAAACAATTTGCTTTTATAATAAATTTTTACCATAAAATTTTTCTCTGCATACATTAGCATGAAATATGGATTAGATTTTTATGAATAAATACTATTCATCGTTTGTCTAATTAAATTGGCTCTTTCTTTTTTGCTTCTTCAAATGATAATCCATGTTTTAGAATATATAGGTATATTAAAGAAGATCCTAGGTTAGAAGTCATTGTGTCACAATCACAAAATTTCACCAAACGATAACCGTCATCAGTAACACAAACTGTTCCTTAAAGAGTACTCTTAAGATATACTTTCATTTCTACCTTTATTCATTTTTACCTATTTCAGTGGTGATCATGGGTAAAGCATACATTTTTACAGAGCATAAATTACCATCGAAAGATGTATTCAACGCAAGTACATATGGTGTTTCTTAATTAATGTTCCATAAAATATACTTTTTTCTTATTAACGTCTGTTATATTTTAATGAAGATCATAGATTAGGTATCATTTTCAATTTTTACACACACACATACACAATTAAATTTGCTTCGTACATAACTTTTTTTTTCCTAATTTCAATTAGTAGGGGAGAGTGGGGTCAATTGTAACATTTTTTACTTAACTATTTTTAACTAACAAAAAATTCAATATATTATTAGTATTAATTGACAGACGAGTAAAGTAGACTATCCTCTACTAGAAAAAAAAAAAAAATTCCTTATTTTAAATGTTATTATGTTAGTTATTAACAATTTTTGACAGTCGTGCACTTGTTACAATTGTAACCACTTACGGGGTCAATTGTAACAGATCATAAATTCAACTAAAACATAGTTAATTATACATATTAATATAGTTGTGATATATTTTTTTATTGATCAAAATAGTAGTGATATTTTAGGAGTAAAAATAATAATGAGCAGAGACCTAAAGGGTTAAACTTTTAACTTTAAGGGGTTAAAAATTTTAATTTATGCTGTGAAAGGTGACAAATAAAATAATACACATGCAACATAATATAAATGATATAGGAAACAATTGGTGGCATTTAAAGAGTTAAGTAATGGTTTGTAAACATAAGATTATTTATTTTCTGCTGTTACATTCGTCCCTTTACATATTGTTACAATCGTCCCCAAGACGCCATTTCAGCTTCATTTGTTAAAAACAATGCTAGTTAATTCACAAAACGAATCTTTTTTTGTTTGAAATGTTAATTAAGGTGTCCACTTACATATTTGGTTAATAATTTTTATTTGTTTAAACAAGATTACTTTGTTACAATATAATATTCTAATACCAAAAAAAGTACTTAAGTAGCGTTAAAATATCTTTTATGATGTACCTCTTTCAAAAGTACATAAAAATGGTTGCCAGCAGGGTTGTACATGTAGATTTATTAAATACACCTTGTGTGCCACCTAGGAACCAAATCTAGAACCTACACTCGAAATTTTTGCTCTGTTACAATCGTAACCTGTTACAATTGACCCCACTCTCCCCTACTTATTACCAAATATTATCATTGATGTCAATAATATTATGCCGATATCTTACTTTTCTTTATACGAATTAGTTCTATTTCTCCATAAATTTAGCTTTTTAGTACACAGCGTATTTTTTTAAAAATTTCAATTAGTATCTATTACCAAAATTAATTCAACATCATCGGTGTCCCACAGTGGACAGATCGTACAGACACGGTTCCCAGTAGAACACTGAAGCCCAGCATGGTCAGTAAGCTGACTGTGGACAGTAAGAGGGTGGTTGACCACTTTGATAAGCCTGCGTAGGGACCGAGGGTGCGTGGTATCTGTCCTTGTTAAATTGCTCTACAGTAAAGTGTTCGACTTCGTACGCAGGTTGTCGAGCTAAAAAAATGGGGGAGCCATCCCCACAGCAGAGAACCAAAATTGAGATGGGTCATCCTCAGGGTTTTTCCCCGACCGTCGCCAATAGCCCATTGTGCAGACGTAAATAAAGCACCTACATACCCTATTAACACCTATACCTATTTTATGTTACTCCTAAATGAATTAGTACTATTTCACCAATAATTTTTCTTTTCAGTACATAATTTTTCATTTCAACTACCGTCAATGTTAAATTGTTTAGCTTTATAGAAACACATTTTAAGCGGACAACTATAAACGAAATTAACACTTGGCTTCAGATAACTTTAGAAAGATTAATTATATGACGTAATCTACCCATATTTACATTTAGTTCATCTTACATTAGCTGAATACTCGTTCTTCGCATTGGTTTAAACAAATTAAACTATTAATAAATCTGTACTAAACAACACTACAAAAATCACTGAACTGAAAAACATTTACAAACACGATTAATAATGCTAAAATAATTCACATTTTTTTAATTTATTAAAATATATTTTTTCCTTCTCAGTAACTTTACGTTATTAGATTAAGAAAAATCGCGTTTTCCTAGCAAATCATCCTAGCATTGATGCAGTTTTAATAGGTATAAAATACACTGATATATTATATTATTCCTATATTTGTACATTTGGTACCCATTAACATTGCAGCATTTACCATAATACCAGTAGTACCTATTTTATATATCCGTCGTTGAACAGCCGACCCAATTTCATGGGTTTACGACTACTAATGTTCAACTCCGTAGCCTTGTAATTTTGAACCAATCCAGAAGACAAGGAAACTCCTGGATCAGTACCCCCAGAGGTATTGATTTGTTATGGGAACATGGAGGACTTTGAGACTCGACAGATTTAACGTGCATCAGTCACCATTTACTACACGGGGAGTCTTCGGCCGGCGAGGATCGAACCCACGACCTCTTGGACATGGGCCCAGCGCCCTACCGACCAGGCTATCCCGGCCCCAGTAGTACCTATTGCAAAAATTATTTAGGCATCTATAATAATATGGTGGTTTTTTTACATTTCACCTAAAGAATTACTGCCATTTTCCCATTAATTTCGCTTTAAAGTATGTATCTTTTTTTTACTTCAATCAGTACTTATGATAAATATTGCTACTTTTCGGTCTGATGGGAGCAAGCGAATAATTTTTTTTTTTTTCTAAACTTTATTTTGCTGCCTCTGGTCTCTCAATGAGCTAACTCAGGTTCGAATCCCAGCGATGGCTGGTCGCTATAAATTCTGCATACAGCTAGCTCCGACCACAGTACTTTTGTAAAATATTCCCGACTGTAGACGGATCATGCGTTAGAGTCTCTTGCTGTCACGCTAACCGTGGGAGGCTTTCGTGGTATTCCTGTACATGTAACACAAATGCGGGTTCGTTTCGATTTTCATCTACCCTCCTCCTCGTGACTTTTTTCTTCTTAGCTGGTAAACTAACTTAGCGCCTCTTTCAGATCAAGAATTTATTGACAATGAAGCATACAAAGCAAAATAAAAAGAGAGGAAACGTTCCTCTTCATATTCGAGAGGTTTGGGCAGGGATAGCCTGGTTGTTATGGCATTTGGCCCATGGGGCATTGGGGTTCGATTCCCTCCGGCCAAAGACTCCCAGTGTAGTAAAATGGTGACTGATACACGTTAAATCTGTCGAGTCACAAAGTTCACCATGTTTCCATAACAAATCATGCCTCTGGGGGTACTTGCCCAGGAGTTTCCTTGTCTTCTGGATTAGTTAAAAAATTACAAGGCTACGGAGTTGAACATTAGTAAACCCAAAAACTGGGTCGACTGTTTAATGATGGATATAAAATAAAATATTTGAGGTGTTCGCTTGTAATCTTTTCAGTAAATTTTTAGTTATAAATCATTCAACTTGGAAAGTGTAACTGTGGAAAGTTCTTAGAAAAAAGAGATTGCACTAAGGACACTTAGGATGATATCACAAACACTTAAGATGTTTGAAACAGAAAGACGAGCTGGCATAATATTATATTTTCTTCAATCAAAAAGTATATGCACATTTTTCTTTAACTTTTATTTTTAAAAGCAGTATTTATTTTCGATAAAAATAATTGTTAGCTTCTAAAACATTTTATACGAATTTCTTGTTTTTAAGGACATAAGTATTATTTTTAAAGGGAATTCTTATTTTAAATAATATTATTCATATTTTTAAGGAAATTTTTATTTTCAAAAATTTTATTGATTTTTTAAAATTATTATTTATTTTGTGAGGGATATTCTTATTTTTAAAAACATTGTTATATTAAGGAAGATTTAATTTTTAATGTTATTATTTTTTTTAAGGAAATTTTTATTTTTGTGAATATTATTTATTTAAAAAAAAAAAAACATTCTTTGTTTTTAAAAATGTTTAATTATTTTTTAAAAACAATATTTATTTTTAAAAACATCATTCACTATATTGAAAAACATTTTTGCTTATTTTTCTTAAAGGAAATTCTTTAATTTTTAATATATAATGTAGTTTTTAAAAACATTATTTGTTTATTAAAGGGAATTTTTATTTCTAAAAAAAAAATGAAAAATATCTATATTTAATCTGAAAAGTAAAGTCTAATTTTTAAATACATGATAACTTTTATAAGTAAAAATTTATAAGTAACTTTCTTAAGTAACTTTTTATAAGTAACTTTCTTAAGTAAAAATGTTTATTTTTTAAATCTTCTCTTACTCTTCTTACGATTGATTTTTCTAGTTAATTTTATTCCAACATAAAATTTCGATCGCTACCTCTTCTAATATTATTATTTTTAAAAACTATTATCTCTAAATTATATCAAAAACGTATCTTAATTAAAGTAATACATTTTAAAAAATTACGATTAAGTATTCAAATTTATGGAATTATATTTAATTTTTTATTGTGTCGTCATATGCCTTTCTGTTTTCCGCATGATTTTATAGTGTTATTTAATACTGATTTATTGCTTATTTACTATAACATCTGTATTAAAATTTGATATTCACCTAATTAAACTGGGCCCTTATGTTATAGGTAATTAAAGTAAGAAAAGAATACTTGTATACTGTATTGTGTTATATCATTTCTTCTTGGGAAGACATATTGTTCTTTTTTTTTCCATATTTTTTACTCAGCATACTAATTTTGTATTTTAATTGTAATCTTTGGGAATTTCCTGTTGATGTGAATGCAATCTAAAATTACAGACGACGGAGTGGATGAGAAGAAAAAAAAGTCTACCCCTTTGCCTGGTCAATAATTTTATTGAGTAAATGTGACAATTCACTCACACATTTACCATTAAAATTGTTTGTCAGGCCGTATTCGAAATGAAGACACATGAAGGTGTTATTATTACTGTTATTCTTTACCACAGAGGCATCTTGAATCGTTTGGAGACTTCAATGGAATTAAATGCATTCTTTAAGCTTTAATGTTTGGTAAGTAATTTTTGATATTTTGTTTGACTATTAATAATTATGGTTGTATGTTAAAAAAATTTTTTATCTCCATACCAGAATTAATTAATTTTTGCTTTAATCTTATTATTTTTTTATCGCACCGACAGACAACAACTTCAAGCGTCATCAGAAACCAAAAATACTGTGCCTTATCAAAAATGTGTCACTTGAACATGAAAAGAGAAGTTGCGCTCGGTGCAATGCAATATCAAAGTAATTTCAGATTTATCAATGCATGGTGAGAGCCAAGGCTGTGAAGTCATCAGAGCAAAATTTTGCAGAAGATGATGTCTAAAAAATTTGCCTGATTCCGGCTTATTAGTAACCTCCCGCAGATTAAAAGAGGAAGAAAAAAAGATTTTGATCTTATGAATATTAAATATTTATATTTATAAAAACAAAAATATTACCCGTACGCGATATTCCAATTTGACTAACTCTGGGACACTCCCAATTGGCACTATTTGGCGTGCGAATTCTTAACACGCCAAATCAATGAATCTCACGCTTTCTCGAATCGTACGAGATTAAACTTCAACCGCTACTTTATTTTCTTTTATAAAAGTGCAAGTAGTGTTTGTTTATGTAATGATCGGTGGAACTCGTTTGTACAAAAAAATTTTAATTTAAATGAACAATAAAATTACTTTGGATATATAATTTTTTTTTCTTTTTTTTTTCTCGTACGTTTCAGTTTCACGATAATTTTTTCATATAACGCAACTTCTTTTTTAGTTCAAGTAACGTGAAAATAGTGCAGAAAAACACATGAAATTGGGTCGGCTGTTCAACGACGGTTATAAAATAAAATAAAATACTGTGATCTCTATGGGCAACTGTCCAAGTAGGAGTCTTTTGTTTAATGTTATCCACAGATTGTTCGTTTATCTTAAACCTCTAGAACATGCCTTGCAACAAAGGTCATATCCAGTGATTCTAGTATGAAAAGAAATGATAATCCGATATAATTATCTCTTACGATTTTTGAGAGGCAGAGAAACATTTTATTTCAATATATTGATGGTTGGACGATGGAGGCTGATTATTTTCGGGCTATCAGGCATCGTGTAAACGGTTTAGAGACGAGAGAAGTTGCCGTAGAAAATTCTGAGATGGCCCTTTTACAAATCCTTGCACCAAACCATTAAGGTTCATTGTTCAATATCGGAATTTTTCTCCGGGGACTAGTATGGCTTTAATTGTGTTCATGCTTGGCACTTATGGAAAAACATATGGTTGCATTTGGGTTATATCCATTAAATGGGGTAAGCGATTTCTCAAAATAATCTCCCAACACAATATGTGAATTGGGGAAAGAAATTTTACAAACAATATTTGCATTTGATGGCCCCCAGTTGTTTGTTTGTAGTTCATTTACGCCGCACTAGAGCTGCACAATGGGCTATTGGCGACGGTCTGGGAAACATCCCTGAGGATGATCCGAAGACATGCCATCAAAATTTTGATCCTCTGCAGAGGGGATGGCACCCCTGCTTCGGTAGCCCAACGACCTGCACGCGAAGTCGATCACTTTACGGTAGCACAGTTTAAAGAGGACCAATACCGCACACCCTCGGTCCCTACGCAGACTGATCAAAGTGGTGACCCACCCGCACACTGACCGCAGCCAGTGATGCTTGACTTCGGTGATCTGCTGGGAACAGTGTACAATTGTTTAAATAAAAATTTTAAACATATTAGTAGTAGTAGTTCATTTACGTCGCACTAGAGCTGCACAATGGGCTATTGGCGACGGTCTGGGAAACATCCCTGAGGATGATCCGAAGACATGCCATCACAATTTTGATCCTCTGCAGAGGGGATGGCACCCCTGCTTCGGTAGCCCAACGACCTGCACGCGAAGTCGAGCACTTTACGGTAGCACAGTTTAACGAGGACCAATACCGCACACCCTCGGTCCCTACGCAGACTGATCCAAGTGGTGACCCACCCGCACACTGACCGCAGCCAGTGATGCTTGACTTCGGTGATCTGCTGGGAACCGTGTCTTAACGATCAGTCCACTGCGGGACTTCAACATATTAAAACGGACTGCGATTATCTCTTTCATAAAAATAGTCTTATAAAATGGATACAAGAAAGCAAAAGGGAATATTGCTTCCCAAAAAAATGGGAATCTCTTCCAGTTGCAGAAAGTCAGTCCTATTTATTTTGGTCACTATGATAATGAACGTTGGAAAAGTTTGACACTTTCAAAATCTTTTGTTGGGCAGTATAAAATTTTACATTTCATAAATCTGAAAATTTTATAACAATGATTGTAATTTTGGGCTTATAATGTGGAATGTAATTCGACATTATCAGCAAAATAAGTATTTATTTATTTATTTTTTATGAATTAAAAGTTTTGCTAAAATTACAACTTTTTCAAAGGTTTTGTACTGTAATGTATAAAGATAATTCCCTTAATTAAATTCAAGCTTAAATGAATAACATATTTTTAAAATTTAACTTTTCTATATAAAAGTGTAATTCAACATTTCTTTCACTTAAAACGGTATTTTATAGAATAAAAATAAAATAAATCATTAAAAAAAATCTAATATTTTTTTAAAATTAAAATGGTTATAAAAATGATAGAATAAACATATTTTGCATATAAACATAACGCATCATATTAATAAGTAATATCAAATATCTATAACTCATTCTTCCACCCTTTTTACTTAAATATTTAGAGCTAGAAGATTTCAACAACTATTAACAACATTTCAATGAGTGAATAAAATACATTATATTAAATCCACATTTTCCTAATATTAGGGCATAATTTATCATACTTATCTTGTTTCGACATATTCACTATTAATATAAAACAGTTGGATTTAAATTCAGTAAACGAAAGCTAGAACGTAATAGCTTTCACCCCTTACGAAAATTTATATTGAAGTAAATTTGAGGCATCGAGATTGTTTTGAGGTTGCTGAAAGCACAACCATAGAAATTATACCGCGTAAAGGTTGTAATTGAGGTGTACGAGGTTGTTTTGCATACACTTCAGCTCATTTTGAGGTTGTTTAAAATTCACTTTAAATTAAATAGGCTGATGAGGTGATTTTCAAGGTATGCAGGTTGTTTTTTCTGATACTTATAACAAAAAGGGTATTTCCGGGGTGATTGTGAGCCCAAGTCAAAATTCCGGAAAATTTCTTGAGTAAAAAAAAAAAAATTTTAATTCGAAAAAAAATTTAAACAAGGTTTTTTCCTTTGTCTCAATATTTGTTAGTTTACTTAAAATATATTTAAAATTTTACACATACCTATGATGACCTGAGAAGTAATTAAAATTTACAAATGTCTTTCTTTCTTGAGTTTATGATTATAATAACTAGAGCCCGGATTTTGATGACCTAAAAAATCTCAATTAAGGCCCTTAAAAAGTGCAAAAAATACCCTTTAAAAGTGCAAAAAATGCCCTTAAAATGCGAAAATTGCGCTAAAAACGCCTTATGACATGACTTAAGTAAAGTAAAAATATTGAACTTAAACAATTTTTTACTCTTTAAAATTATTATGAGTCATTTCAAAAAATATAAAGCAATGCAATACTTGTTCTACGTTCATTAAAGTTTGAAAAATTTGTTTTATATCCTAAAATAACAAAAAAAAAAGGAAAATATATTGACTCCAAAACGTTTTCATTTTGTATAGAAACTTTAATGAATATGACAACTTCCATCTCATAATATTACTAAATATCAGAATTACATTGGATTATTAATTTTTTTTTAATATTTTGAAATGTAAACGAGCGTTTCTTGTCTGAAAGTTAATTTTTATGCCTGAAGAAGCTTCTTTCAACGTCTACTGATGTTATTGGTGCGTACTTGAAAAAGACGGTCTCACTTACTGACAATTCTTCTTCAATTTGAAAAGATGTGCTTCACCTGTTAATATCCTAGAGATTTTCTTCATTGTTTGGAAGCCAGTGTAATAATGAAAAATGATAAAAAATAATAAAAATTGGAAAACATTAACAAAAAATTTAAAAAATGCTTTAAAATGCAAAATATGCCCCAAAATTCAAAGAAAAATGCTCTAAAGGACAAAAATTGTCCAAAAATGCAAATGTCATCAAAATCCGGGCCTTAATAATAACTATTTACTGATAAAAAATGAATATTAATCTTGAATATAAGCTTATAAAGTATCACTGGCTCTCCCTTACAAACAAATAAAATTAACTGTGCTTTTAAGTTCCACCTTGGAAAATTTGATTTCCGAAAACTTTTGTGATAAATGATTTTTTGAAACGTCTGAATCTTCGATCTCCGGAAACTTCCGGATCACGGTCAGTGAAAAATCCGGAAATCAGGATTTTTTCCGGAGCACAATCAGCCCTGGTATTTATAAGGTATAAAAAAATTTACCTTATTACAACTGAAGAAAGTGAGATATTTATTGAGGTGTATGAAGTTATTTTATTTATACCTAGCTTTATTTAAAGTTGTTTTAAATTAACTTCTTATCAACCAGACTGATAAGGTGATTTTTAAGGTATACCAGATAGTTTTTCTGTCACTTGCAACAAAAGAGGTATTTATGCGATATAAAAAAGGTTACCTTATTTCAACTAAAAAGATAGTGTGATATTTACCCCGTTATTAGTAAAAAGAGATCTAAAAATACGCGAGTTCAAGGTCCTATTTCCAAATTCTGGCAGAATCACTAAATACATTTATTGCTCATTTTTTTAGAATAAAAATATCATTCAAAGGCACAGGTGAACGTTTCTACATTTAAAAAAAATAGTTCATACCCAGAGCAAAGAATGTGTTAAAAAGGTAACATGTATATAGCATTCTTTAGAAAATGAATACATTTATTGCTCATTTTCTTAGAATAAAAATATCAGTCAAAAGCACAGGTGAAAGTTTCTACATTACAAAAAATAGTTCACGCCCAGTGTTCAGAAAAATATGCAAATGTCAACAAATTAAGTTTGTCACAAATTAAATTAACATCTAAAAAGTATGTGTTAAAAAAGGTAACATTCATTAGTATATCACATAGTATCCATTATAAAATGAACATCTCCATATTGCTTATATCAACATCACAATGGTCTTAAGTTTGGCAAATACCACAGCACAAATCAGTGTAGCTTTTTTCAACATAGCTGACTACAATATACACGAAATAAATAAAAAATACACAAAATGTATAAAAAATGCTGTTTAAAAAGCTTTTTAATGATACAAAATGATTACCTTAGCCCCTAAGTTGTAAAAAAGTTATAGTTTTTAAAAAATTGAACTGTGCCTATAGCACACTTATTTGGGAGTCTAAAAATATGTAGGAACAATAGCAGTATAAAGCAGAGTTGTAAAGAAAAAAAAAAGTTTTGTTTTCCTTCCTATTTTCACAAAAAGAAAGAAAGAAAACTAGGTTATTTTAATGCCCTAAATTAAAAGTACTTAAATAATAAAAAGTATTTAATAAATTTTTTTCAACTATTAAATTATATTTTTAATAAACAATTGAAAAATATCCATTATGTTGTATTTAGCAATGCATGTAAAAGAGTAAATTCCTTTTTACTTGTCAGTATGTATGAAAATGTCATACTTCAGCATTGTTTAATAAATGTTATTGCTTAGCAATATATACGTGTTAGAAATTTATAACATTACTGCATCAACAATTTATAACATATCAATTTACTTGTATATATAACATATGAAATAAAAATTTTTGTTCCAATGAATCACAACAATTTGAAGCATAAAAAATTTAAGAAAATACATTTTTCCAATTAAAAAATATTGGAAAACGATGGAATTGAGAAAAAAGACTGAAATGTTAAAAGGGCTACATATATGTATTGGGAAATAAAGGTAAGTTTTAGAACTAATACTTTAAAAATTAAGTAATTTTTGTCATTTATTTAAACACAATAAATTAATGGATGACTTTATGAAGAAACAATTTCTTGAACAAGAATTGTAAAAATATTGCTAAGTATTCAACATCAGTGATTCCGCCTAAGCGCCAATATGTCGAAACCTGTAGAAGAAACATGGGAAAAATAAGTTACGACACATCTTCTGGGACCGATAATACTCCAGTGCAAATATTTATGTATAGAACGTCTGCAAATGTGTATAAGCAAAATTAAAAAATAACTTTTTGCTTGGTTAGTCTTATTTAAAAGACTTATTCAAATATAACTCTTCTTAATTTGAAATTCCTTCTTTTGTCTATCAATAAATAAGACAATATTATAAATGTGAATATTAATGTGGATGGATAAAAAAGTGGAGAATACATTGTTTAAAGAGGGACCCATTATTAGTAAAAAGGGATCCAAAAATATGAAAGTTCAAGGTCCTATTTCCAAATTCTGGCAGAATCACTAAATACATTTATTGCTCGTTTTTTTAGAATAAAAATATCATTCAAAGGCACAGGTGAAAGTTTCTACATTAAAAAAAAATAGTTCATGCCCAGAGCTCAGAAATATATACAAATGTCAACAAATTTAGCTTGCCAAATATTATATTAATATCTAAAAAGAATGTGTTAAAAAGGTAACATGTATATAGCATTCTTTAGAAAATGAATATCATCATACTGCTTACATCAACACAACACAAATCAGTGCAGCTTTTTATAACATAGCTGACTATAATACACACAAAATATATAAAAATATACAAAATACATAAAAAATAAAACAAATTAAAAAAATTTTTTGTTTAAAAAACTTTTTAATGATACGAATTGTGTAATATAAGTTGTAAACAAGTTACAGTTTTTAAAAAATGTTACTGTGCCTATAACACACTTAATTGGGAGTCGAAAAATATGTAGGAACAACAGCAGCATAAAGCAGAGTTGGAAAAAAACAGTTTTTTTCTTCTTCCTTTTTTCACAAAAAGAAGGAAAGAAAACTTGGTTATTTCAATGCCCTAAATTAAAAAGAGAAGGGGAAAATATTTCAGCCCAAAAAGAGAAGGGCAAAATATTTCCGCTATTCTATTAAGATGAAAACTAATTAAACTTTTCAATTTGTTTTTGAAGAGCAAAGTCAAAACAGTTATCTGGGCTAAAAAACAGCTCTTAGTTGAGAAACTGACTCAATCAGAAATTTTAACCTTTTTAGTTTTGAAAACCACTACATTGAAACAGAACTTATTACTTACCACATTCATTATACTATTGCATATGATTAAATTGTTACTTCTATCTTAAAAACTGTTATATAAACTATGAAAAAAAAATTTCACTTCCAAGTTCTAATGTTCTAGAATTTGAAAAAAAAATTTACAAGTTTACTAAGTTGTTACTGATACTGTTTTAGAATTTTCTTTTCTAAAACTAGAACAAATTTTAAAAATATTCAATTATTTTTTAAATACCTTTGGGCACTACGCTAAGGTCTTGTAACAAGATTTTAATTTATGTGTTAATTAAATGTAAATTTATCAAATAAATACTCAAATTAAAACTAATTTATTTTCAAGTAGTATAAACTGATTAGTCGATTCTTACAGTTTGGAATGGATACTAGTTTGCTCTTTAATGACAATTTCATTACTAAAATAGTTGATGGCAATCATCAATGTCATTTAAAATAACACTATTGAATCTTCACTTATACATTTCGATAATTGTATTTATGGCAATAAATTAGATATAATTAAGTTATCTAATAATATTTAATTAAAATCTCAAACAATAGATAAAACCCAGAGAATATATATTTAGAACAACTCTGCTTTATTAATGTCTCAAAATAAAGCGTTATAGACTGCTTCAATTACTGTCAATTCATAATCTAACTGATCTGCTGCAGTTTTTAACTGGACAGCTTGTTCACTCACAGATCCCTTGTGGACATCGATAGAAGCAAAAACAAGATTTACTACATCCAAAGCCACCCCAACACCAGCTAATACGCCTTGAGTGGTCATTTTTGCTGTAGCTTTTGTGATAAGCTCTGTAGAAGCAATTCCAGCTTTCGCAGCAGCATTGTATATAAGCATTCCTAGGTCACTCCCCATGTCAAGAAGTTTGACTAGACCCAAAACAGTGTGATGTGTTATAATAATACAATCAAATAATAGACTATTATTTTTGCGGAATAATATTACAACAAAGACAAAAGCTATAACAACTGGAACTATCTGCACAAATCCAGAATAAGCACCAAAACCAGCTGGAGCCGCTTTATCAATAAAAAGCTTGATAAGTCTTTTTAATGAAGAATGCATAGCTCCATTTTTTAAAGAAAGAAAATCTGTAACATCAGCTTTAAAATTTTTTAGACCTTCAAAAATTTCTTGAATTATATCAAATCCAATGATTTTATCCAATAAATCTATTAAGTTTTGAGAATGCTTGAACCACTTAGCCAAGGGTAAAAACTGTTTTACGTCCTTTGCCAGAATTTCTTTTGCCTCATTCATCTTCTTGTGCAAGAGAGTTACTTCTGTTGCAGATGTACCAAATACAGTAGCACCACCTGCAAGTGAAGCGATTCCTCCAGCAACACCTAAAACTATAGCAGCAGGCGGGAAAACAAGCGATACACCAATAGCTACACCTGAAAATATTATAATATTAATAAGCATAATCTTAATTGGTTTGTTCTATTAACTACTACACATTCGATTAAAATTACCAATACAATAAATTTAATACTTTGTAAAAAATTATCTATATTACAGATTTGTATAATATACACAAATGCTGTTCACCAAAAATATGTCACCATCACCGAATCTTTTTACTATTATCAAAAAGAACAAAAACATTTTCTTTTGTTCTTTTTCTTACCAATGCAATTTAAAATTACATTCATATGATTTAAAATCACACATTGTGATTCTTATTTTTGTGGTTTAAGAATTTGCATAGTATCTCATATTTTAGTAATTTTATATTAAATATCGTGTTTCATATTCACACGACTTAAAAGCCATTATTATCATTCATGTTCAAGTGACTTAAAAATTATTCATTTGAAATTTGTATTCAAGCGATTTGAAAATGAAACATCGAGATTTGTATTCATGCGATTCTAAAATCCTGTATTGAGATCTATATTCACACTGTTTTAACAAATAAATAATAATTCACATCGATATTTTTATTAAAACTTTGATAAATATTCAGTGGACAAATGCTTTCTACATATTTTTTTCTAGTTCAAGTTTTAAGTATTTCTTAAATATTTTTGCACTCATTATTTTCAGATTTCTTGTTTGTTTTTTTTACCAAACTCATCCATGCAGTATGAATCAATATAAAGTTCCATAAAAATTACATATTTCTAAAAAAATCTGTCATTTTCAAACAATTTTCGCCAAAATGAGGTGGTGATGAAAGGATTGAAACTAGTAACAAGAGTTAATGTGCGCAGAGTTTTTTTTTTAATCGAGATTTTAAGTTCACAGAAAGTTTTTCATTTTATCTAAGTCTGCTATTCTTTAAAGACAGCCTTTAATATGTATTTTTAGAATCTTTATCGAAAAAGTACACACAAGGCAAGAGGCAGATCTAACTAAAATGAGAAAATTTCTATGAACACTAAATATCAAAAACTTCCTGCGAGTAAGTTCGACTCTAATAACTAATTTAAACTCTTATGTCACAACCCAATTCTGCCGGGATTCGTTCAATAATCACTGAATTTTTTAAAAGTTTTGTAACTTTTATTAAACTTTACATTGATTATTATATATATCAGTGGTGCAAGTGGCAAAACATGGTTTTGGAGTCTTTGGAGCAACAAAAAAGCTATTTTGGAGCAGCAAAACAAAGATTCGGAGCATATTTAATAAAAAGAATTAAAGCAAGAATTTTTAATTCTGTTCATTAATAACATATCTTATTTTTTATACTTTTTTTGAAGGCCCCTGCATTAACAAATGAAGTTTCTTTTTGGTATCTTCCAATGCTGTTAAATATTCTGCTGTCCTCAACTTAGCCTCAGATCAGACTTATTTTACAAGGGTTAAGATTTCTTTAGGAAAAAGTATATTTTTTTCAAGACACTGGAAAGAACAGGATATAATTAAGATCTAAAAATTTTAGCTCAAATTTAAACACATAAAATTTTATAAAATACAAAAAAAAATAATTTTACATTTCCCTGCATATCTCTTTTTAAAAATATTGTTTTCGTAATTTACTTTTATACAAAATTTTTAAATCTATTTAAGCTATTAAAATATTTTATTATTAAACAGATTATGTCTTATTCTCATAAATAAATATAAATATGTACTTGTACATCTAAATAAAATATGTGTATTTATTATTTAAAGTTTACATTGTCATTTTTACAAAAAAATTAATTTACAATTAATTAAATTAATAATTAAGAATAAATCAATTATTCCTGGTTCAATTTTTATGGATTTCTTTTTTGGGGAGGGAAGGGAGAATATATTAATAAATTATTTATTAAAAGTTTCAAATTTTTCTGTTATTTTGATAATGAGTGACAATTACTTTTTCAACCTACACATAAAATAGTATGAGGAAATTGAAAAATTTTTGAGGATTAAATTCAGTTATTAGTTATTACATAATATTACACATTTTGATGAATTTTAAAAGAGGTATGTGAGTGCCCTTTCGAAACTCAAAGTTCTTTTTTATGTGAAGAAGTCCCCTGCTCTTTTTTTATTTATAAGGAGAACTCTGAATTAATTACATATATCGCTCATGGGCTGCAATAGTGGCACAACTCAAAAAACACGCATTTTGGAAGAACAGGTGTAAATATGAAAATACACATTCTTTTCAGCAGCAATGCAAGCACAACTCTGCTCAAGTTGAAGGTAATCTTCGTTTAAGCAAAGTAAAGTATTTCTTATGCATTTTCCTTAGCAATGAAAACTATAAACCCAAGTGGGCCCACTTTGAAAAACCTTGCCCAGGTATTATTGGGTGGGCCCACCTTGAAAAAACCCACTTAAAACGATAAGTGGGTTTTTTCAAAAAAAAAAAAAAAAAAAAAAACAAATCATGTGTTTATTAAAACTTATTCTTACTCATTTAGTTTTATATAATTTATTGTGCAGCATAAGTGTCAAATAGAGTTGCATGATTTATATGATTAAGTTTTTAATATTTGTACAGTAAGAGAAACTCGAATTTATAATTTTATAGTACCTACTAGTGAAAACTTTAAGTGGGTTTTTTCAAAAAGTAATATTTAAATGAAATTAAATTAAATAGAAACTAAATATATAGTCAGAAAAGATCAATTTTTCAAATATACTTGCATGCTTTATATATTAATAAACAGGTTATTATTATTAATTCATATGTTTAAAAAATTTTAATTATTTTTTTTTTACTATGTGATACATTAACAAATTTAAACAGTTTTATTTTCTGGCTTTAAAAAAATAAGCTGAAACTTTTTAAATTATTTATCTAAAAATGAAATCATTTTTCTAGGGACAATTATTTCGGAAAAAAAATGACAAAGTAACTGATACTCTTTATAATTATGCATAATTTTAATTTCACTTTCCATTAGTCTTATTATATAAACACGGAAGACCATTAAATATTTATTTCAGTTTTTTATTAAAGTCAAAAGTCAGATAAAATTTTAGTTTTTACTGATTATAAATATTTACTCATTAAACCATTATAGTTTTATAATAGGTAATATTTATATATATATGTTAAATAAATATGTGTGAAAACAAAAAGATTAATAAACTTGTTCCTTTTATATTGCTGCATTTATGCAATTGTGGAACATTATGTATTTAACAAGATTCAAATATGTATTAGTGATAATGCGTTATTTAAACTTAATATAAAAAACATAACAAAATTAAAATAACTTTTTGGATTTGTTTCTACTTTTAAGATTATACAACACTTTTTTAAAAAAAATATTTACACAGCAAAACCTAAAGTTTATGAGCACTAAATTAAAACCCCCAATTTTCCCTTTCAAATAAAACCCAGTTTCCACCAGGTTTTTTCAATAAAACCAAGGCGGGTTGGGTTTTTTTCTAAAATACCTGGGTTTTTTCAAACCCTGGTTACATATAGATAAAAAATTCCAACTTGCTCTCCACTACAAAATAAAAAAAGCTACAGGACAGATGGGAAATCCTGGTATTCATCCTGGGAAAAATAAAGAGTCAAAGTTAAAAAAGAATGCAAGAGAAGAAATTGTAAACTTATTCATATGAAAACTGCTTGAGAGCTAAGCCATTGACCCTGTCATTATTCTGAAGGTGAGTTTCGTGCTTTTGAGTTTTAGAGCACACTTTAAATAGTCATGACACTCTGTTCAAAAATACGAGAAAAAGTTTTATTTTTTATGGTAACTTTTTTATCCAAGTAAAAATTAATATACACTATAAATTTGAAGATAAGAATCTGATCAGTAGATTTTAAGTATGATCAAACAAAATCCAGTAAAAATGTTCCCTGGAGTTCTTTAAAATCCAGAATCATGATAATTTTTTAAGATTGTGATTTTTTTGTTGTAGTTTGTTTGATAAATTATTTAAAATATGTAAAGAGGAAAATGGTGTCACTTGAAAACTATGAACTGGGTTGTTTGAAAAGTCAACAAATAAACAAAAATTGCTTACATTTTGAAAGTCGAAGAAATTTGGAAAGTGGCCCAGAAGCTCAGTGCATGAAAGTAACTAAATGTCAATGATTATATAACTTATTTTTTAAACCTCACAATTAAGAAGCAGTTACAGTATGATTGACAAAGGATATAATTATACAGTGTTCCCTCGCCACTTCACGCTTCATGTTTTGCGGCTTCAGTGTTTCGCGGGTTTTTCCAAAATATTGATCAAAAAATAAAAATAAAAAAATACAACCATATCGGCAGCCACATTGTGGAAAGGAGCGTTGTTTCATGTTGATGCGCAAGAGAGAAGGATCCCTGCATGTCAAACAAAGAGATGAGTTGACTCAGAGTACATATACCACGGGCACTCATAAAGGCGCGTGATGAGTTGATTAATGTTTATTACTGTATAAGGTTTTGTAATTAACCTTATTTTAGCACTGACACGTTTAAGTAAATACGTATATTGTTGTAATTTTTGTCTTAAATGTGTTAAGTATAAATACTGTTTACATATTTAAAACATTCGTGTACCCGCATACATGAAAATTTCAAGGGACAAATCCTACTTCGCGGTTTTTCAGCTTTCGTGGAATGTTCTGGTCCCCATTAACCGCGAAAAACGAGGAATCACTGTAGATGAATTAACAATTGAAAGCCTTACGTATTCAATAAGAAAAATCATAAAGGATATCCATTCTATTAATTATTTCTTTAAAAAAGTAAATTGATGCAAGTATATTGATAAACAATTTTGAACTTGTTTCTACTCGTATTTAAATATCATTCAGTTAACTGGAATCCCGTTAAGGGGAACTTAACTTAAGGGGGAGATTTCCATATCGTGATCTGCAGCAGAAAAATCGCCAAATCTTGGCAACTTCTGGGCAGAGCACGCACCCCCCTCCCCTCCCCAGAGAAACTAAAAAATTCAGTAAGGGACTAACTCGAAAGATATAACTCATAGTCACTCCCGGGCAAACATCTACGTAATTTTTGAGAAACATTTGTAAGTTTAAAAACTATTTGGCTCCTTGGCTGTTGCAGTTCAAATGTCTTAAGAATTAATGTTATTTTAAAAAGTGACAGGTACTAAAGAATACTTTAGAAAATTAAAGGGGAGATCACTTTATCCTGATCTGTGGCAGAATTATCGCCCAGTAATTAGAAGGGCTTTAAAGTTTTATTTTAAAAAAAGGAATTCGGTTATAGGA
This sequence comes from Parasteatoda lunata, assembly GCA_949128135.1. Taxonomy (NCBI): domain Eukaryota; kingdom Metazoa; phylum Arthropoda; class Arachnida; order Araneae; family Theridiidae; genus Parasteatoda; species Parasteatoda lunata. Next base: position 90,885,878 of record OX421970.1, on the reverse strand, counting down.
ATTAAATGAGATTGCAGACAGTTTATTTTAGTTGTCTCACTTTGCTCTTATGTAATTTAACCTATATTTTGGTGTGTAGTTTATTGAACTATATTATAAAATCTCCTATGCAATGTTACAGGTAAAACATTAATTAAGAAAAACTGAAGGATATTTTTTTAAAAAAAATTTCTTAAGCATTTAAATCACAGTATTAATAAATCATACCTCCAGCTATACCAACAGCACTGCCGGTTATTTTGGCGACATTACAATTAAAGCGATCAGTATTGATGCAATCAGCTATCTCTCTTAAACTAGAAACATTCTCTTTCCTGGAAGGAGCCCACTTAGGAAAATGTTTCTGAAAACTTTGTCGAGCCTTTTGTGCTTCATTGAAGGAATCGATAATCTTTTTCAAATTTCTTCTAGTTGACTCGAATTTATTAGTGAATTCCACATCATTCTCATCTTCATCTGAGGATTCTTCACCCCCATTAGCCATGCTCGTAACAACTTCCCTAGCATTTTCAAAGATTAATGAAGCGATTAATTTTTCTTCTGCTTCAAGTGATTCAATTGTAGATGTATTGAAAACACTGTTAAATAAAGCCAAGTCTGACATATTTGCTTCGGTTATATTGTAACTTATATATAAAATCCTATCATTACATCAGTTTTAATCCATTTGATAAAAAAAAAAGCAGCGAGGTGAAATCAAAACTTAACATGCGTTGTGTATTTAGCATGGAGACTAGAGTATCTCTTAAACCGCTTTAACATTCATGGTATTCAGTAGCCATTCGAGGCTATGGCAAAGATTCAGCATTGTTATTGATAGCTGGTTATTGATAGTATGGGAAGTATCCCTTCTTTTTAGAGATGTCCAATATTTTCTGGAACAGGTATTTTGTACCTGTTATTTAATCATACCTGTTATAAAAATAACAGGTTACTTCCAAAGGCCTGTTCCAAAATACTAGGCAAAAATTTTAATTCCATTATCTTGGCAAAAATTTATTTTTCTACTTTTTTCAAAATGTTAAACTGTTTTTTGGCAATCTTTGTATAGTTTATAATAAGAAAAAAAAATCGCGTTTTATTTATTATTACAGGGGCGTAGCCAGACATTGCGAAGGTCTATACAAGTTCTGTATTTCTAGTATAAATTTTTTTTAGAGCTGTTTTAAATCTAATAATTTAACGAGTAACTTTGCTAAAATCAAATGAATTATTCTAAAAGTGTTTATACATATATAGCTTAATTTCTCTAGTTCAATAGTTAATATTTCTTTATATAGTTTTTTTTTTTTTTTTTTTTTTTTTTTTTACATATTGCGTGGTGTCACTAGAACTGCATTCAAAAACCATGCCTAGGCAGTCTTGTATGGGTTTGAAAAAAAATTCTTTGATAACATTTATAACAAAACAAATACCGCCTTCGAAACGTGAGCCACTCTATGAATTCCCACCCCACCCCTCTTCGTGTCTTGAAAACTTTGAAGTCACCTTTTTTTGAAAAGGGATAAGCACAACCTTTGCTGCGGAAGATTTTTATTTATTATTAGATATTTTAAGGTAAGCAATATGGTACGCACGCTTTATGCTGCTATCTATCTATCTATTTATTTATCTATCTATCTATATATATATATATATATATATATATATATATATATATATTAAGGTTAACCCTAAATATGCTAATTAGCTAGCATCTAGCATTAAATATTATACAGAATCGAATCAGACACAAAAATTGTTTTACATGAATAACAATATCTTTTATTCATCAAATTTTGATTTGGGGGTTGAGTCACTATCTGTAAAGTATGGTCCCGACAATTTAAGCAAAAAAGCGGTCGTTTAAATCCTAAGTTTAAGTACAATTAGTATTATTATTCACTTTTTCTTCAGTTTATCGCCATATCTCAAGAAATTTTAAAGCTAGTTGGAAATATTGATCACACAATTATAAAATTTATTTATCCAAAGAAAATTGAATGTAAAAATTAATTTTAAATAATTATCTATTATTGTTGGCTATTTATAATTAGAAGAAAACTGAAATTTAAGCTATCAAAATTTTACATCATTTTAGCGGTGTAATTTTAAAATGCAAAATTAGAACATTATTGATCAAATTGTTTCTAAGTTAGAAAATTTCAAAAAAGACATGACTTCATTCGAATTTTGCATTGGGTCATTTAAAATTACATAGTTTAAAATGATACATGAGTTAATGTGCCTTGGTATTCAAAATTGTTTCAACCATTATGAAACAAATTAGTATAAATTAAGAAATAATTTCAAAAAGATTACATAGTATTTCCCTTAGTTAAACAAATTTTATAATAATGAATAAAAAATGTTTAATTCGTTAAATTATTATTATTATTATTTTTTTTTTTGCATGGAATACGTAAAAAGTAAAATTAACAAGCCTAAATAGAATTAAAAGGAAAAACAAATAATCCAAATTCATCGAACAAAAGATCGGTTTAGTCAAAGAATTTGACTTATTATAGATAGCCCTTAAAATGTGAAAATCCGATCAATGGAACAAAAAATTTTCAACTGTCTTTTTTTCCCTCCCTGTAAGTGTAACATGATATTTCGAAACTTAAAAGCAATTTATAGACTTTAAAAAACTGTTTACTTGTATCAGCAAGAATTAAAAACTTATCGCGTGAGTAGCATACGCTGTAGTTCATTAATGTCGCACTAGAGCTGCACAATGGGCTATTGGCGACGGTTTGGGAATGGATGATCCGAAGACATGCCATCACAATTTTAATCCTCTGCAGAAGGGATGGCACCCCCGCTTCGGTAGCCCGACAACCTACACGCGAATTCGAGCACTTTACGGAAGAACAGTTTAAACGAGGACCCATACCGCACACCCTCGGTCCCTACGCAGACTGATCTAAGTGGTCACCCACCCGCACACTGACGGCAGCCAGTGATGCTTGACTTCGGTGATCTGATGGGAACCGTGTCTTAACGATCAGTCCACTGCGGGACGTGAGTAGCATACGATAAGTTTCGTAAATAACGTATATGTGAAATCATGGTAAGTCTCAATTTCTGTGTTTTCATAGTCTAAAAAATAAAAGAGCTGTAATAGAAGTCCTAAAATTTAGTTCCAATAAAACTAAATGTCGTTCTATTAACTTAAATCTAAATAATAATACCAATTATAAATTAATAATGGTACTTAAATTTCGTTTCGTTAAAATTATTTTGCGTCCGAAGTAAATAATTGAATGCTTTTTTTTTATTTCACTCCTAAGGAAATGATTATTCTGCAATTATATTGTTAAAATACATTTAGGGGGTCTTAAATTTCTTAATAAAAAATAGCCTTTCTAAGGTTTAAATAAAAAGAAAATTGAAAATTATTGGTAGTCCACTGTTAGCCCCCCCCCCCCCCCTCGTGGTTCTACTTCTGTGTCTTAACAACCTATTATTAATAAAACTACCACCTAATATTTTAAACATGCTATATTGGAACAGCCTGTTATTTTTATCACAGGCTGTTCCGATATTATTTTGGAATAGAAGGTATTTTGTCACAGGCTAGTATTTTGGAACAGGCGATATTTTGTCACAGCCTAGTATTTTGGAACAGGCGATATTTTTTCATAACTAGTATTTTGGAACAGATGCTATTTTGTCACAGCCTAGTATTTTGGAACAGGTGAAACGGAAACAAGTCAGTATTTTTGAACAAATTTGTATTTAAAAATATGCAAGAATTTTGTGATAGCCTTGCCTGCTAGTTTTCAGGTTAAGTTTATTTGCAGGAATGTCGGGTACATGGTGACCTGTACCCCTGCCCTTTTAATGCTCGGACATATGGGGGCGGGGGCATCAGGTTGCTTATAATTGCATTTTCCTTGTTTTAATTTTTTTTTTCTTCTGTGATACAAAAAGTAGAAGCATTCAAATATTTTTCCTAATATTTATATTGATACATATTTCCTACATGTAAAATAGAAAAAAATTTCTCAAAAATTTCCTGCAAAATACGAATCTTATTGTCTCACTTCTTATCTTCTCGGTCTTATTCTCTCTCTTTCGCATTTTTTTTTTTTCCTTTCTTTTTTTAAGACAATAAATATTTTAACTTTTTATTCCCTTAAACGAAGGGGGTGTTAAAATTGTTAAAACTATATTTAGTATGCGAATTCGTGCTATATTTAAACACTTCTTTGTATGCAAGCTATATTATCAAACACTATATTTTTTCTCCCAAACTAACTCCTTTTTTACTTCGTCTACTTTAAAATGCTGAACTTATGACGAAGCATGAAGGGGTAGTGCACTAGTGCAGAGAAGATGAAGGGTAGTAGAATAATATGTAAAAAAAAAAATTTTTTTTTCATGAAAAAAGGAGAAACAATTCTTAACTTTCAGCCAAATTAAGCATAAAGTTGTCGATTATGGACTCTAAGACTAATTACATTTCTATTTTTATTAGGAAACTTTCTAATGGATGTTTGGTTTAAGCAAAATATTTTATGAATATGATTTAATAATGAACTTTAGTAAGAAAGTTTTAGGGGTGTGGTGTAACTAACTACCACTACAAATAATAAATACCAATTCAATAGTATATAAGACATGTTAACTTGATTCTATCTTGGGGTACCTTTTGATAGATAAAAGTTGACATTGTCGAAAATTTAACTCCCCACATTGGTGACCCGGACGTGATTTGAACACGCAGTAACGCCCATTTCGCAGAAATCTCAACAGTAACGCCTACTTCGTTGGATGGTCCACATTAAAAACAGTTGATTTGCTGTTAATATAAAAAAAATGCTCAAAAAAGAAGAAGAAAAAAAATCCGGTGAAGTAATTAAAGTCTCCCGGTCAATATACAATAATGAAGAAAAAAATGAGCAAAATGCAGCAAAAATATAATGAGCAAAAATTAACTAAATATATTAATAGCATGAATCAACTAGTGGTAATCGTTCTTCGAATTCTATCCCAGATAAAATTCTGGAAGAGGAGTAATGTGGTGTAACCACTGCAAATAATAAATACCAATTCAATAGTATATAAGACATGTTAAATTGATTATATCTTGAGGTACCTTTTGATAGATGAAAGTTGACATTGTCGAAAATTTAACTCCCCACAGGGGTCATTAAATTTATGTGTTTTATACATTTAAATGAAAAATTCAGAATATATATATTTTTTTGAAATAGTGAATTGCTCACTATAGAGTAACTACAGCTTACATTTACATAAAAATGCTCTAATTTTTCCCCTTTTTTTTTTCCGACTACTGTATTTACTGCATTAATTACAATCGTCTTTTGGGGGACATCTATTCAAGCAGTTTACTTCGAGAATCCAAGTACTACCTCTTTACGCCATTGGCCCCCTAATAACTTTCAGTTCCTTTTTCGACCGTGACCTTCAAGGTTACGAATCGACTCTCTCAATATCATGAAGGTGTGTCCTTTATTTCCCTCGTAGTTATTGCTTATTAGTTATTGTTGTAGTAATTCAATCAATGTTCTATGTGAAGAGTGATTTGTCATTGGGCTGAATTTCGTCCACTCGCATAGAAATAGATGTCTCTCTGCCATTGCCTATTATTTTGTTGCTTAAAAGATTTATTTATTTTGAATTTTGAAGAAAATAAATAAATATTTTTAAATGAAAATATTCTGCTGGAAAGGAAAAAAAAAATCTATTACAGTTAATTTGGCGAATTTCTTTTTTTTATTGTTTTGAATTTTCCTTTGACATTAAAATTACTATTAAGGCTACATAGTATGTGATATTATGAAATTAATGTGCTAATTGTTTTGAAAGAAAAATATTATTTAAATAATCCAAGAAAAGTATGGAATTGTTAAAAAGGCTTGTTTCTTTAAAAATAATGCTAAATTCGTATACTGATGTTTATTTTAAATATTTAATTTAAAAAAAAATGTTTAAAAGTCTGGGATTATGCTCTATTTATATTTAATATGCTAAATGTTTTAGCTGGTGCAAATTGATGAAGCTCAATCAATTAAATTTTAGTAAAAATATTCTTTTTGTTTAAAACAATAAAATGATGTTATTCGAACTATTTAAAAAGTTGCGACGAGGTTGCAATGCATGCAGTTAGACTATTTTTTATGTATTAGCTTATATTTAATTTGATTTTTGTCAACTTAAAATTCTAGAGGACAACTCAGCTCTGTTTTTTTTTTCTTCTTTTTATCAAATGATAAAAATATTGGTTATTCTGCCGCATATACATAATATAATGTGCAACTCCTACATTGTTTTGATTTAAAAATAAGAATACACATATGCTGTATTTTAAATTCAGAGATAAATTTGTTTTTTTAAATTTCTTATTTATCTCAATATTTATGAAGTTCCATTTTCCCCCTCTTGTAGAAATGAAAAGATTCTGGTTATATCGTCAAACAGAATGTAATAGGGAATTCCTAAATTCTTTTTATTTAAAAACAATGCACATTGTAATATTCAAAACTTTTTAATTCTCTAAGTTTTCTAAATTATTTTATGCTTGTTAAAAAGAGGCAAATTTTGTAAAATAATTTTTTCTGAGTCACTCATTTCTCCTAAAAGTGCATTAAAAAGAACTATATTTTGTAACAAAAATTATTGTTTCTATTATTATTTATTATATTTGATTACACTAACAAATATGCTTTTTAAGTGTTTTCAACCATTTTGAACTACCCAATCTAAAGTATAATCACAAAAATAATAATAATATGTATACATAAAAAAAGACGAAATATAGTTTTTTCACCGAGCCTAAACAATAGAGAATAAAGTAAAAATTAATATGTAACTGCTTTCTTTTTGTTTAAAAAATAAGTAGAAAAAAACTTCGCGATATTTTCTTACTATTAGGAAGAAAAAATACTTTTCCTAACAATTTGTCAAATTAATAGAAAAATATGTATCTGCTAAAAAAATACTTGCCATTCTAAACTATCTTTCAAATATAAAAAAATGGAAACTTTTTTCCTTATACCTGTTGTTTTGGAACAGGTATTTGAAACAGGTATTATTTTGTATCGTAACAGCTGGAATCCGTTATGTGAAAATACCTGTTATTGCTCACGCGAAGCGTATAAGTTCTTTGGCTAATACGAATCATATCACGCATGCGCAGTAAATCGGAGCTTTCCCTACTTCGGAGGTTTCACTTTCAGTTTCGATTCCTCATCAGCTATTGTTGCAATAAGACGTATTCTCTGTATTGTAAATTTTAAATGTTGTAAAGTTTATCAAGCACGTAGGTATAACTTTTCCCATGGGGGTTTTCAGAAATTCAAAATTGACAAATTGAAGGGAGGTTAAATTTAAAACTGGTGTATAAACTTATGCTTATAGATTTTTAAATGGATTAAATATTTAAAACTGATAAATTAAATTGGTAACGTTTAAATGTTCAAAACTGAGTAATGTATTAATAAATTTAAAGTAAAATTTTATTTTCAAACTTTATTAGAAAATCTATTAAATTAGGAACAGTACACAAAGAATAAGATTTTTCTATACCATATCTCTATAGATTAGTAAAATTAGGACGACCAGTCTAATAGTTTAGAAGTTATAAGGATTTTATGTATAAAAAGCACGAAGTTGTACTTGAACCTACTTACGTTTACGCTTCTGATATTGCTGTCTAAAACAGTAGGACACTGTTTTCTTTGCATTTCTGTATCTGTACACGAATCAGTCGAACAAAAAGTTTAAAAGTTGAAAGATTTTTTATCTATAAACAATGCACTTTTTTTTTGTTGCACGGACTGATTTATACGCTTCATATTTCTATCCAGACAATTCAGAATCGCTTCATATTTCTATCCAAACCAATCCCAAGACAATCGGACTGATAGTTTAGAAGTTGTAAGCGTTTTATGTACAAAAAAATTTAATTTTGTACCTGCTCTTATTTACATATCTAGCTATACAGACAAGTGAGGTACTGTTTATTATGTAGTTTTTCTGGTTCTATCTTATGAGACAAAAACGTGAATCAAAAGGGCTGATATTTCAAAAGTTGAAATGATATTACAGATGAGAGTTGGAAGTTTTCAATTATCACTTACATAATAGAATTTTTTTCAAAAGAACCCCCCCCCTTTCTTTTTTTTGCTATACCTAATTATTAGACTATCTAATCATGGCGAAGAAATTTATAGGAACCCTAACGTTATGTTCAGAAACAGAAAAGAATAACTTGTAAAAACTAAGTCCTAGAAGAGCAATATTTGATAAAAAGTAACCCAGAACTGTATGTAATATGGAAAAGAGACTATTAAACTTTTTTTTATAACGGTGGGGTGAAATTTGCAATACATTGTTAGAAATTAATTTACTGAACAAAAATTTTAACACACTTTTTTCAGTAGATATTATTAAAACTAACTTAATGTCACACGTTAACCTGCTCTAAAATCTTAATGGGAAAAATAATGAGAAATCTATATTTTATGCATAAAGGTAAATGAAATATGGTATGCTATTCCTTCTTTTCAATGAAATCTGTAGATGGAAAGTCTTCGTTCTTTCCCCCTTTGTTGTTATTATTTTTTATATATATATATTTTTTTTGTGTGTTTTGTTTTAAAAAGTATATTAATTTTTAAACATTTTTATTTACAAAACTCTTCTTTTTTTCTTCAAAAATATGCTTAAAGCCACAGAGTTAAAACTTTAGTCTTATCAAGCTATTTTCTTATCTTATTTTTTCTTTTCTTTTTCGTATTTCAAATATTCTTAAAAGAACGCGCAGATTTAACAAATAAAAAATAACTTAAGGTTCAAACACTATTGTTGCTAACATAATAAAGAGTTCTTTATATGTATTTGTTATATTTTTTGTGCTAATGTTAAATTTTTTAATTTATTCCGCCTACTTTTAGAAAAAGAAAAATCAACGAAATGGATATAAAAGTATTCAAAAACAATCATAATAATTAAAAAAAACGAAAAAAAAAACTTAATTTTAAATCAAACCGTTATTTAAACTCAAACTTAAAATGTAGGGCTACATCTAAATTACTAAAAACATTTTACTTTTAAACTTTATATTAAAGTAAAATTTCTTCGCAACCCAATTTCAATGAAAATAATACCTTCCTTAAAATAACTTATTTCGTTCTATGTATTTAATAACTTCATTTTTTAAATAACTCAAATATTTTGATTTTATTTTATGTATTGCGTTAAAGTATTTAAATTAGAGCAGATTTTTAGCTGTCAACCTGCAACTTTATTTAATTATTATATATTTATTACTTTGTTGATCGAAAATAAATTTGTTTAATTTTCTTTAGCAGCTATATGTTTAAAGTTACTAGTTTTGTAAAATTTAGTTATAATTTTTTGTAATAATTTTTTTTTGTAATAAATATTACAATGTTACCTACGATTTTATCGACCATAGAGAGAACTAGTTTATGCAATATATTGCAACTTCAAATCTAATCCAGGTTTAGTCTTTACATACATCATAAATAATCGAATAAAAAATATAAGCTTACCTCCAAATGAATATAATTCTTTGAAGGTGTTTTTTGAACTGATTAAAAAGCTCTTATTTAAAAATAATTAAATATATAAATTTTCAAAAAAAAAAAGTTTCATGATTCAAATGCTAGAGAAAAGAAAATTATTTATAAAAATTGAATAAAATGTGAATAAAAGGAAAATATAATAATATAGGTAAAGAATAGTCTGCAAAATTAAAATAAAAATTGCACTTATATACCAATTGCAATATACTAAAGACAACCAGTAAAGTTACACTAAATTTGAGTAAGTTTCCTGGCCACTGGTTACATCTTTCTTCAATCCTAAAAAAGCGCCTCTAAAATTCTAGGAAATTTTCCATTTATAACCAGATTTAAACAAACAATCTTCTCCTACACCCTATAGATATGCCCTTAATAATGATGACCCATACCAAAGCTATCAAGATAAATATAGATAAATCAGAGTATTTTAAAGCTGTGAGCATTTTCCTATTGTGAAAGGAAATCAGCAAACTGATGCTCCTAACGTAAGTGCCTGATTTTCAAAAGTATACGAAGCATAATAAGGAAAGCGCCCCTAGCGGCTTACGATAACATTTCCGGTCATGTGTTCCCATGCAATTCTTAATCCTTATTATGTGCCCTACTTCCTTCTGAAGTTTGTCGCAACATTTATGGGATACCCTGTATATCAAGGTACAACAACATTACAAAGAGCAATGAGTTTGTAGTCGTGTCGAGGTTATTTAATGATAACTAGAAATTATAAAATTCATTTCATTTTAGGTCGGGACTGGAATCCTAGTTCAGTGGCCTAGTTTTAGTGCATGTTCGAGGGGGTTATCGATTTTCGCCTATATTTACATACATATTCTAAACGTTTAAATTACAAGAAATGTATCATGAAAACTTTTTTGTATCTACATCCTACTTACCGTACAAATAGTTCATTAATCAAGTAATGTTTAATTTCGGAGGGGGTTTTATCCCCTAAAACTACGCCACTGTCCTATAGTTTGAAGTTCCTAGGACTTCCACAGATTGAAAAAGAGAAAGATTTAACATTGACAACAGTTTATATAGATCTCATCAAAATATCTTAAACGCTTAGGTGGAATAGATTTAATGGCGTTTAATACCATTTCATCTCGTGGTACCATAATAAGCCATGCGAGATAATTATTTTTAATGATATACCATTTCTGAGGCGCTAAATCAGAGTATTTTGAAGCTGTGAACATTTTCCAATCCTAAAAAGAAATGCAAAACTGATGTTCCCAACGTAAGTGCCTGATGTTCAAAGGCATGCGAAGCAACAGTTCACAATATGGAAAGCGACCCTAATGGCTTACGATAACATTTCCGATCCTTTGTTCCCATGCAATTCTTAATCCTTTCCTTATTATGTGCCTTATTTCCCCCAGAAGTTTCTCGCAACATTTACGGGACACCCTATACATCAAAGTACAACAACATTACAATGAGTTTGTAGTTGTGTCGCGGTTATTTAACAAGAAATTATAAAATTCATTTCATTTTAGATTGGGACTGGAATCCTAGTTTGAAGTTCCTAGGACGTCCACAGATTGAAAAAGAGAAAGATTTAACACTGACAACAGTTTATATAGATCTCTTCAGTATATGTTATTCGCTTAGGTGGAATAGATTTAATAGCCTTTAATACCATTTCATTTTGTGAAACCATAATAAGCCATGTAAGATAATTATTTTTAATGATATACTATTTCCGAGGAAAAGCTTTTGAATGATTACAGATTAGAATCAAAATATATTTTTTAGAGATTATTTACTTTCAGACAATGATGTTCAATAGTTTATAATTACGGATAATTAATTATGTCTTATATATTTACATAAGATACAATGAATAACGAAAGATAAAGGAATATATTTATAGAAGAATATAATTTTACTATGGATTTGAAAAGAAATAATTATCTAGAGCCCAGTAAGAAATATTTTAATAATTTTATACATTGTACCGTACCCGAAAATCATTTGAACCTGAAAATCATTTGTTACCAGTATATATATACAGGGCCGTAACTACGCCGGGGCACCACCCCGGGGCCCAGAAGGTCAAGGGGGCCCCATATGAAGGGACCACATCGCATTTTTTGAAAATTAAGTTTTTCTTATATATAATATATATATATATATATATATATATATATATATATATATATATATATATATATATATTATAATAATATGTATATAGGAAAAAATTGTGTGAAGATAGAATTGCTGAAAATTTTCTTTTTTGTAATTGCATATATCTACTTTAACATAAAGGGAAGGTTAAAAAACTTTTCAGACTGGTCAGACCCAGTAGCGTGCCCCTTTAAAATTTAAGTGATGGGGCAAACAATGTGTTTCGCCCCTCCTGAAATTTAGACACTTCCAGATATAAATTCAAGTAAAATGGGTAATTTAATTGTTTTTTTTTTTTCAATTTTGAAGCTATTTTTCGAATAGAAAACTTTATATTCCTTTAAAATTTAATGGGGTGTTGAATAATGTGCTTTGCCTTTTCTGATATTTAGTTATTAGCCAAGACAGTCAAGTAAAATTAGTAATTTTAGAGAAAAAAAAAAGCTATTGTTTCTCAACTTTGAAGTTATGCACCAAGTAAGAAACTTTATTTTGTTCTGAAATTAAACTAAATGGGCGAATAATGTGCTTTTTGACAAGTGGAAAAGTAAAGTAAAGGTTGGGTAAACCAACCAGTGAAGGAACATTTCATATATATTGATTAAAAATAAGAATTTGAAAGTTTTTCTTTAGATTGATTGGTAACAATAGCTTACTGCCAAACAATAGGAAGTCATCTAGCAATGTTTTGGATTACCTGGTCAAATAGACTTCTCTGGAAAAAAATTTTGAATTTGTTATTATCTCTGCAACACCTTGTTTCTTTGAAAAAATTATAAGGTGAGTGTTTGTATTTAAATGTTTGAAGTGGAATTAATTGCATGTAATAGTTTGATTTTTCTCACTGTGAAAAAGATAATTCAAAATATAGTTATTGAAGTTACGTTTTATTTTTTTTAAAGCATCATAGCATAATAAAGTACTGAGATAAGGGGGTGTTTATTCACTGGATCACCAAACAATGAAAAACCAGTGAAGAAACAAGTGTTCCTTTACTGGGTTTATTTCTAAGTTAATGAAAATAAAATAAATACTTTAATTTTTTTGTACCTTTAGTCATGTTCCGCATCAAAAGTATGTTGAAAATACGAAAAACAACTTCTAACCAGTGAGGGAACAGGCATATTCCTTTACTGGGCATAGATTTTCCTGTGAATGAACAGTATGTGTTAATATGTTAACACTTTAATTTTCAATTCATGATTACAAAAAAAAAATTTAACATTTTCCAAGTATTTATATGTTATAATTTCAAGAATAGGCTTGTTTTTAAATATTTGTATAGCTTATAAATTCATGAACAGCATTAAAAAATAACCAAAATTAACTGTTCCTTTACTGGCTGTTCCTTCACTTGGTCTTCTTACTACTTGTTATTTAACCTCCAAAACTTTAAGACAATATTATGTAAGTTCTCTACAACTTTTTTTACATAATTTGCAGTTAGTAACAAATATGTTGACACTGTCATTTAACTAAAATTACGAATTTTGAAATTAATATGATTTTTTTTAAAAGGCAAGCGAAGCTTAAGTGTTCCTTCACTGGTTAGTGTACCCTAAATATAATATTTTATTTCCAATTTTCAATCTATTTTCCGGTTAGAAAACTTTATTTTCTTCCGAAATAGTAATGAGAGGTCGAACAAAGTGTTTATCCCCTTCTGAAATTTCGACGTGCGCTAAACTAAGGCAGGAAAACTTTTTGATTAAAAAAATTTCATCTTTGAATCTATTTTCCATGTCAAAAACTTTGTTTTCCTCTGAAATAAAAGTGAGGGGCGAAAAGACTATTTCGCATCTTCTGAAATTTAGGCATTGATAGAATAAAATCAAGTAAAGTTGGAAATTTTAGAAAAGAAAGTTATTTTAAAACTTCGCTGTTTTCCAAATAGAATACTTCATTTTCCTCTTATACAGTGAGGGGGTCGAAAACTTTATTTTCTTTTGATATTGAAGTAAGGAGAGCAAAAATGTATTTTGTATCATCTGAAAGTTAGACATTTGCAATAATAAAATAATATAAAATTGATTATTTCTTTTTTTAAAAAATTAAAGCTTTTTTCCAAAAAGAAATTTTTTTTTTTTCCTCTTAAATTAAAGTAGGGGGGCGAAGAAGCCTCTTCTGAAATTCAGACATTCGCGAAAGTAAAGTCAAGCAAAATTAATATTTAACTCTTATTTTCAACTTTTCCAATTAGCTATTTTCCAATTAGAAAACTTTATTCTCCTATGAAATTTAATTGAGAGGAAAGATAATGTGCGCCAACCCTTCTGAAACTTTGATATTCACAATAATGTAAAATAGAATTGGTAATTTCAGAAAAAGAAACAAATTTTTTTTTTCAGTTTAGTAGCTCTTTTCCAAATTGAAATTGAAAACTTTTCCTCCCGAGAAAAATACTTCTGTTTTGTTTCAATTTTTTTCTACATATGGCAACTTTTATTTTATTTTAAAAAAAAATTTAAAACTGAAATACAAGAAGAGAAGAAGAAGAGCACTGCAATAAAAAAGAAGAGCACAGCATAAAACTAGTGTTTATAAAACTAAAATAATTGCCACTCTTTTACCCTACCCTGGATAGAGTAATAAATGGATCCTACATCGCGATTGACTCTCAACACTTTCAGACCACCAATCGAGACAACTCACAGTTATCTGACTCGTCAAAAAATAGCCATTTCCTTTTACACCATGGGAAAATGTCCTTTTGCTTCTTTAAATTGCTTTTATCATTTTTATGATCCTGGGTTTTTTGTCCCTTTATAAAATGTCATATATTTACAGAACCATCTATAAGTTGGATAGTCAGTTGTCTTGAACAAGCAATTATCTAGATGTTCTAGGAAAACAGATATAAGCTTTTAATAAGGAATCTAAGGGGATAACTTGTTAACATTTACTTTGGTCATTTTGTCAAGAGATTTTTTCTAAAACTAACGTTCTAATCGCTCTCTGTTAAACTTCAATTTTTAGCTCATTAAAATGCGTAATTTAAATAAACTATTTTTATTTCAAATATAAATTTTTTGTTAACTTTTATTTTGTTCAATCTTTCAAATTAAAACTTAACTTTAATTGAGACTAATTAAAATTATTTGCAACTTTTTTCAAAGCATAAATGTCATTATTTTGAATTACAAGAAAACGAAAAATAAATTGATTTATAAGGAGGTAAGCAAATGTTTACAATAAATTATTTAATTTATTATAAAAATTTTGCAATAAATTAAATAATAAATTCTTTAATTTATTGTAAACATATAGTATATCATATTTGCGCCTAAGCGCAAATATGTCGAAACTTGTAGAAGAAACGGAAAAAAAAAGTTACGACACATCTCCTGGGACCGATAATACTCAAGTGCAAATATATATGTATAGTACATCTGCAGATTTGTGTAAGCAAAATTAAAACCTAACTTTATGTTTGGTTAGTCTTACATATTTTAAATATGGACCCATTATTAGTAAAGAGGGATCCAAAAATATTAAAGTTCTATGTCCTATTTCCAAATTCTGTCAGAATCACTGAATACATTTATTCCTCATTTTCTTAGAATAAAAATATCATTCAAAAGCACAGGTGAAAGTTTCTACATACAAAAAATAGTTCATGCCAAGTGCTCAGAAAAAAAATATACAAATGTCAACCAATTAAGTTTGTCACAAATCAAATTAACATCTAAAAAGTATGTGTTAAAAAAGGTAACATTCATTAGTATATCATATAGTATTCATTATAAAATGAACATCTTCATATTGCTTATATCAACATAGCAATGGTCTTAAGTTTGGCAAATACTACAGCACAAATCAGTCTAGCTTTTTATAATATAGCTGACTACAATATACACAAAATATATAAAAAATACGCAAAATACATAAAAAATGCACAAAATACATAGAAAATGAAACAAATTTTTAAAAAAATGCAGTTTAAAAAACTTTTTAAAGATACAAAATGTGTGCCCTAGCCCCTAAGTTGTAAATAAGTTATAGTTTTTAAAAAAATTGAACTGTGCCTATAGCACACTTATTTAGGAGTCGAAAAATATGTAGGAACAATAGCAACATAAAGCAGAGTTGAAGAAAAAAGAACAGTTTTGTTTTCTTTCTTTTTTTCACCAAAAGAAAGAATTAAAACTAGGTTATTTTAATGCCCTAAATTAAAAAAAGTTAAATAATAAAAAGTATTTAATAATTTTTTTCAACTATTTAATTATATTTTTAATAAACAATTGAAAAATATCCATTTTTCTTCAATGCATATATATGCATGCCACTTAACCATGCAACTAAATATTTAATATATTAATGTTGTATGAGCAATGCTTGTAAAAAAGTAAATTCCTTTTTACTTGTCAGTATGTAAATTTTTAGCAATATACAGTAGAACTCCAATTATCCGAATCAATTGGGACCGGACCCCATTCGGATAATCAAAAATTCGGATAATTAGATTTTTTTTAAAAAAATGCTTATTTTAAATAATTACTGTATGTGTAGTGGAAATGAGGGAAAAGAACTGTTTTTAACGAAAGAGATCTTTTTATGAATAATGTGTACATACCTTGCAGTAAATGAAAGTTATTACATGCTAAACATCTCAGTTAAAGTAAGCTGTTTAACTGTCTTCATCCGTTTTCGGGCAGCTAAGTCGCGCATCTGTTTGACAGTGAGAAGTTGCATATGGTAGTACACTCGGGTTGGTGCTCCATCTACTTCAATGCAGTTTCAAGGCCAGCAAATGCTTCACTAGCTGACGGCCCTGTGTCTTCCTCAATTTCAGCATTAGGGTCATCTTCTTCATCGACACTTTCCTCCATCACACTTTCAATAAGTTCATCATCATTTGAAATCCACAGTATGATGAATCACACGTCATCCACTCTCCTATATCTTCAGCACTGACATCTGAACATCCAGGAATTTTCGAAAATATGTTTCTGAATTCCTCAAGAGATACGGCATCCTCATCTTCTGTCTCTTCCCTTTTTTTCCCCTTTAACTTCTTTTTCCCTTTTCTCTTTTTCCTTCTCTTCTTTAGTTGATACGCCTTTTAACTTGTTCCATGCACGTCTTAATGAGACATCTTTAACCAAATTCCAAGCTTCCGCAACCATGTACACGCAATGTTTCAAATTTATCTTTTTGTGTTATCCAACACACCTTCTTCATCCTTTCCCTCTACTAAAAGCTTCCTTAAAAGTTGTCTTCGGTAAAGACGCCTCATTGTTTCAATAAAAGATTGGTCCATTGGTATAATAGAAAAAAAGAAAAAAATATAAAAAAAGAAAAGAAAGAAGAGAAACTTTCCTTTTTACTATATTTCCATAGGAATTCTGAAAGCGATTCGGATAATCGGCGATTCGGATAGTTGGAGTTCGGATAATTGGAGTTCTACTGTACGTGTTAACAATTTATAACATTACTGTATCAACAATTTATAACATATCAATTTAATTGTATATATAACATATGAAATAAAATTTTTTGTTCCTATGAATCACAAAAATTTGAAGCATAAAAAATTTAAGAAAATAAATTTTCTCAATTAAAAAATATTGGAAAATGATGGATTTGAGATAAAGACTAAAAATGTTAAATGGGCTGCATACATATAATATTGGGAAATAAGGTAAGTTTTAAAACTGATGCTTTAAAAATTAAATAATTTTTGTCATTTATTTAAACACAATAAATTAATGGATGACTTAATGAATGAAACACAGCCCTGAAAGTTAGTAAATGCACCTTAAAAATATTTAAAGATATAATATCAAATTTTTATACTAAATACAGTTAGAAACAAAAATTTCTATAAAACTTCAACATGTCATTTCAAAAAATAAAAATATGTACTACGTAAAATGTTAGAGGTTTTAACGTTTTTCCACAGAAAAACTTGTCACTACAACACTGATCAAGTTGTAAATAAAATACGTATTGCACGAATATATTTAATAGATCTTATAGAGCACAAATATAATGAACACTTAACAGTTGCTTTTCTATGTAAGTAACCAATGTAATAGTAATAGTGGGGTAAATGTATGCAGCATGCTAATTGAAAACTCAATCTATATACAAGATAGTATCAGTCAGGATCATATTTATAGACGCTAAATTTTATTCATAGATCCGTCTTTTCATGACGCCAACAGAAGTGGCATTTCTACAGCAAGAAAATGAAGCTGACTAAATTAAAATCGTTTAGGAAAAATCATGTACCTTCGATAACATTTTTGAAGTCCCTGATGGAGGTAACTTCTAAGAATGACAAACCTCCATCAACGATTTTACAGTGGAACGGAGGGTGGTTGCTCCCGAGAAGTTTTATTGTTTTTCTTTGTCAAAACTGATCAAGTACTCCTTTAACTTTGATGTGATATTTACGACATTTTTGTGAAGTCCTGATATAACGACCCTTCGCCATATCAATGTATACAAGATCTGTGAGAAGGAGTTCCAAATTTTTTCAACTTTTGAGAGGTTTATTATTTAAGTTGTTCAACATTTAACAGTCGATAGTTAGATTTGATTTCATTCATAATTTTTACTTGATGCCATTATTCTCTATTTAATAACTATTCTTTTATTAATACTTTAAATATTTCTATCAGAAAATTAAGCTACAGTAATAAAAAAAGTTAAAATCTTTAAGAATAAAATACAATTCACCATTTTTACAAACTTTCTACAGGGCATTTCTCCGGAACGTTGTTGATCGTTCTACTTTAAACGCAACAATGAAATTCTCTATTTTGAAATGCATATTTTATATGAATTATTGATGAAAAAGTGGCAAAAAATTAAGTCAGTGCTGCATCAGAAAATATTTTGCATTAAAATTAGAAGTTTTTGAAACATTTGAATTCTACACGAAATTGTTTATATATAGCAAAAAGAGAAGGAAAAAAATACTTCCACTTTCCTTCCACAAAAACCTATTAAACTTTCCAGTTTATTTTTGAACAGCATAGTCAAAACAGTTAACTGGGCTAAAAAAAACTCGGAGTTGAGAAACGACTCAGAAATTTTCACCCTTTTAGTTTGGAAAACTACTACATTGAAATAAAACTTATTACTTACCATATTCATCATACTATTTCATATGATTAAATTGTTACTTCTATCTTAAAAAATGTTAGATATATTATAGAAAAAGAAACTTACTTGTAAGACACATATATATAAATGTTGTACAGTTTGAAAAAAAAAATTTAAATTTTTACAAAATTGTAACTAATACTGTTTTAAAACTTTCTTTTGTTAACTAGAATAAACCTTAAAAATATTCATTATTTTGTAAAAACCTTTGGGCACTAAGCTAAGGTCTTGTAACAAGTTTTATTTTATGTGTCATTTAAATTTATCAAATAATTACTAAAATTAAAGCTAATTTATTTTCGAGTAGTATGAACGCATTAGTCGATTCTTACAGTTTGGAATGGATACTAGTTTGCTCTTTAATGACAATTTCATTACTAAAATAGTTGATGGCAATCATCAATGTCATTTAAAATAACACTATTGAATCTTCACTTATACATTTCGATAATTGTAATTATGGCAGTAAATTAGATATAATTAAGTTATCTAATAATATTTAATTAAAATCTCAAACAATAGATAAGACCCAGAGAATATATATTTAGAACAACTCTGCTTTATTAATGTCTCAAAATAAAGCGTTATAGACTGCTTCAATTACTGTCAATTCATAATCTAACTGATCTGCTGCAGCTTTTAACTGGACAGCTTGTTCACTCACAGATCCCTTGTGGACATCGATAGAAGCAAAAACAAGGTTTACTACATCCAAAGCCACCCCAACACCAGCTAATACGCCTTGAGTGATCATTTTTGCTGTAGCTTTTGTGATAAGCTCTGTAGAAGCAATTCCAGCTTTCGCAGCAGCATTGTATATAAGCATTCCTAGGTCACTCCCCATGTCAAGAAGTTTGACTAGACCCAAAACAGTGTGATGTGTTATAATAATACAATCAAATAATAGACTATTATTTTTGCGGAATAATATTACAACAAAGACAAAAGCTATAACAACTGGAACTATCTGCACAAATCCAGAATAAGCACCAAAACCAGCTGGAGCCGCTTTATCAATAAAAAGCTTGATAAGTCTTTTTAATGAAGAATGCATAGCTCCATTTTTTAAAGAAAGAAAATCTGTAACATCAGCTTTAAAATTTTTTAGACCTTCAAAAATTTCTTGAATTATATCAAATCCAATGATTTTATCCAATAAATCTATTAAGTTTTGAGAATGCTTGAACCACTTAGCCAAGAGTAAAAACTGTTTTACGTCCTTTGCCAGAATTTCTTTTGCCTCATTCATCTTCTTGTGCAAGAGAGTTACTTCTGTTGCAGATGTACCAAATACAGTAGCACCACCTGCAAGTGAAGCGATTCCTCCAGCAACACCTAAAACTATAGCAGCAGGTGGGAAAACAAGCGATACACCAATAGCGGCACCTGAAAGTATTATAATATTAATAAGCATAATCTTAATTGGTTTGTTCTATTAACTACTACACATTCGATTAAAATTACCAATACAATAAATTAAATACTTTGTAAAAAAATATCTATATTACAGACTTGTATAATATATACACAAATGCTGTTCATCAAGAATATGTCCCCATCACAGAATTTTTTTACTATTATTAAAGAGAACAAAAAAAATTTTCTTTTGTTCTTTTTCTTACCAATGCAAATGCGATTTAAAATTACATTCATATGATTTAATATCACACATCGTGATTCCTATTTATGCGGTTTAAGAATTTGCATAGTATCTCATATTTTAGTAATTTTATATTATATATCGTGTTTCATATTCACACGATTTAAAAGCCATTATTATCATTCATGTTCAAGTGACTTAAAAACTATTCATTTGAAATTTGTATTCAAGCGATTTTAAAATGAAACATCGAGATTTGTATTCATGCATTGAGATCTATAAATTCACACTATTTCAACAAATAAATAAAATTTCGCATCAATATTTTTATGAAAACATTGATAAATATTCAATGGATAAATGCTTTCTGCATACTTTTTTCTAGTTCAAGTTTTAAGTATTTTTTCAATGTTTTTGCACACATTATTTTTGGATTTCTATTTTCAGATTTCTTGGTTTTCTACCAAACTTATCATGCAGTATGTATCAATATAGAGTTCCATAAAAATTACATATTTTTTAAAAAAAATTTCCTTTTCAAACAGTTTTCGCCAAAATGAGGTGGTGACGAAAGAGTGAACTAGTAATAAGATTCAATGCGTGCCAGGGCTCGATAAAAAGCCCGTCTTCGGCGGTCAAAATTTCCCCGCGGACAACAAATTTCTCGAATCCGACGTCCGCGCGGACGGCCATTTTCCTGTTAAAGTTCGTGATACATTTTCAATTTTTGTTATCTTACAAGAGTCTATCGCTTCACTTCTATAATGACCCTCTAATCTAGAAATACAGCAACATACTGCGCTTGATGGAATTAATGTTTTCTCTGTCTGGGAGTACTGCAGCGGTTGAAAGGAGCTTTTCAGTAATGAACTTACAAAAAAACACATTACGTACTGGTCTTAACAAGAAGCGTTAAACGCAATTATGAACATCTACCTAAATGGGCAACCCCTTTCAGATTTCTGAGCACAAACCTCTGTAAATCATTAAATTGATTGTGGAACTGGCAAACGTCATATTTGATTCATTTAAAAAACGCAGTACCCCCGTATAAATTGACATTCCAGATAACTTGACCTTTATCATTTAAATTATTTCATATAAGAAATAAATTATTTCATAAAATAAATACTAGGTTTACTATTAGAAACCTAGTATTTCTTTTATTACTGTATAATATTATCCTAGTATTTGTAATCCTAATAACTACTAATTCATTTTGCAATTTATATGATAAATGTTTGTAATAAATAAGAGAAAATTATATTTTTATTTATTTAGAAGAGACGGATTAGTTTAAAAGGAGGACGGGTACATTGTTGGACAAGCCGTCCTCAGGGACGGTTAAAATTTTCGAGTTTTTTCGAGCCCTGATGCTTGCAGAGTTTTTTTAAATTTAGATTTTATGTTCATAGAAAGATTTTCTTTTTATTCTTTAAAGACTGCCTTTAATATGTATTTTCAGAATCTTTATCAAAAAAGTACACACAAGGCAAGGGGCATATTTTTTAAATAAAAATAATTACATATTTTTAAAACATTCCTTTATTTATTTTAATTGCATATTTTTAATTACTTATTTTTTTAAAAAAAAATGTCATTTTCAAACAGTTTTCGCCAAAATGAGGTGGTGACGAAAGGATTGAAACTAGTAACAAGAGTCAATGCGTGCAGAGTTTTTCTAAATTGAGATTTTATGTTCACAGAAATAATTTTCATTTTATTCTTTAAAGACTGCCTTTAATGTGTATTTTCAGAATCTTTATCAAAAAAGTACACACAAGGCAAGGGACATGTTTTTAAATAAAAATAATTACATATTTTTGAAACGTATTTCTTTATTTATTTTAATTACATATTTTAAAAAAAAAGTCATTTTCAAACAGTTTTCGCCAAAATGAGATGGTGACGAAAGGATTGAAACTAGTAACAAGAGTCAATGCGAGCAGAGTTTTTTTAAATTGAGATTTTGTGTTCACAGAAAGTTTTTCATTTTATCTAAGTCTGCTATTCTTTAAAGACTGCCTTTAATATGTATTTTCAGAATCTTTACCAAAAAAGTACACACAAGGCAAGGGGCAAACCTAACTAAAATAAAAAACTTTCAACGAACACAAAATATATAAAATCTTCCTGCAAGTAAGTTAGACTCTAATAACTAATTTCAACTCTTAAGTCACAACCTAATTTTGCCAAAATTTGTTCAAAAATCACTGATTTTTTAAAAGAGTTTAAATTTTTATTAAACTTTACATTGATTATTATATATATATACAACATATATTTTTTTACATTTAGCAGTTTTTTGGAAGATATAAAACTAGTTATTGATTCATTACCTTTCTATTGTATCCGAATTTTGTAAAATAGACCACAGGATAAAACATGAAAATTTTGGCTGTTTTATATTCATATACAATGTACAATCCGCAAAAAAAAAAAAAAAAAGATATCACCCTGAATAACTTTCGCTCTAATGATCGGATTTTCACGAACTAAGTGTCAATCATAATGGTTCCTAGGGGAGACCTTATATATGCTAATTAATTAGTGCTAACTATTAATTAAGTTACGAAATCAGACACAAAAACGTACTTTCTCTGAATAAACATATATTGTTTTTTACATATTTGGAATCCAGACACTTGAATTAGGGGGGGGGGGTAGACAAAATTTTGAAAAAATTGGGTGGTAAATAGGGTCGCAATAAAGGTTTATATATTTGGCGATAGTCCAGAAAACAGGCAAAAAAAGTCGCCAGCGCAAATTAATATTTTAAGATAACCCATTGACTAATTCAAAAGAAGAAAGCTTAATTTTACTAGGTTGCTAAGCAACCAAGCTCGGACAGTAAAAAAAATTGAAATAATGTTTTGTGATTGATCGGAGAGGTTTAACTAATAGTTAATAGAAAATATCACGAAGTTTTTAGGCAGTAGACAAATTTTAAGCTGATTTCTGTCCAAAAAGCAATTTTTTTTTATTTTCATCTCCTTTGAAAAGAAAATTTGAATCGATTTATATATTATATGATTTTCTAAGTTTTTAGAATTTAAATACATGAACTTTTTATCTGATATTATTTAGATTATGTTGTTTTTGCTATATTTCTTCGAGGATTTCATACCAAAATCAAACAAACATAACTTTTTATGGCTATATACAAAATTTTAGGGATAATCATTTTTACAGCTTTAATCGAGTCTTCTAGGCAAGAAAGTTTGAAGGAAAAAAAAGTGCTTGAAAAATAAAATGTATGTTGTATAGTAATTCTGATGCACATTCACAAGTTTTTTCTATAATTTACGTCATTTCTTTTTTCTATAACTCAAGGAATTGCTTAATGATTAGTGGTATTTTAAAAACATTGAAATATTTTATGTTTAAGAATAAGATATCAAAATAATATGTTGCATATTGTATGATTCATTGTTTAAAAAATCGCTTCATTCTGCTAGATATTTAGATTATAAGGTTTTCTTTGGATAAAGATGATTAGCAAATAGCATCCTCATGCTTCGATACATTCAGAAACTTACGTTAGCGAATTCACCATAAAATATTGCACAGCATATTCTTCAATTACGATAAGCTACATTTACCACCAAATACTGCTACTATGATTATTTTTGTTTTCATATATATATCTGATATGATACTCTCTTTTTAAACAGAGCTTGTAAGGTCCTTAAGATACTGAAATGGGGTCACGAAAACTTAAAAGATAAAATATTTAATTTCATTAACTCAAAATATCTGGTCTCAAAATTTTTAAAGTTAAATATAACTTTTACAATATTGATGCTCTTACGTTTTTAAAGACCACATAAATCCTGTTAAAATATGAAAATGCACATGTTTACTTTAACGAGTGTAAAAACCTTATCAAAATAATGATCAAGACCCTAAAACAGTATAATTGATGATAAAAACTTAACTGGTTTAAAAAAATATGAAGAGGGAAGTAAAAGTCGACATGTTTCGAGCGTTCAAATATAATCGCCCATTCTCAAAACTTGTCAAGCTCGAATAACTTGTGACTTTTATTATTGGACGCTCAAAACATGTCTATTTTTATTATCATCTATTATTTTTTAAATCAATGAAGTTTTTATATTTTTGATTCAGTTTCTTGGGATTATCCATTTCGTTTTTTTTTTTTTTTTTTTTTTTTTTCTTCGTATGCCTGTTTAGACAAAGGGGGTACGATTGTTCTTGTTTTTCAGTAGCGCCATCTATGGCCAAGAATTTGACTTCTTCCACACCCTGCTGCCACTAACCCTTTCATAGGGTGGGCCACATTCCCACAATAACACAAAGGAGAAAGAATAAAGAACACAGAGAGAGAAAGAGACATCCATGCCTTGCCCGGGATTCAAACACAGAACCTTTCTGATGCAAGGACAGTTCCTTGCCCCCTACACTGGCCAGTCGGCATCTATTTAGTTACGCAACATATTGAATTATTTCACTCAATATTAAAATAAGTTTTACATAAGTTATAGGCACAGGTTCTTAGACTGAAAAAATAATAATTCACTACTTAGTAGAAAAATCAATGCAGTAATTTTTTTTTGTTGCTGCAAGCCTTAACATTTTAATTTAAGGACATAAAAAAATTCCGTTTACAATTGAAATTTCAAAAGTCGAATGTGAAAATGGAATGTCCCCTAGCACCAGGAATCGAAATTAAATAGTTACAAGGACAACCATTTAAACAAGTTAGCGTTTCCGTCCTACTCGAAGTTGTTTGAAAAGATATTTTTTTTATATCGATTCCAAAGTTTATTCTACATATATTTTAGGGTATACTTTTTCGGAGTATTTTGAACGAGTTTATTTTTACACCCTTATTTGCTTAAAATTATTGAATAATATGCTTAAAATAAATTATCCAAGCTATATGATTTAATGCATTTATATTAGTATAATAGTAAACAGGGCTTCCGTCGCATATCTTTAACCTTGATACCGCTATCATTAAATAAATGGAATAAGCTTACATAAATAATAAAAGTTAATTTTTTCCCCTTTTTAATTTTCAAGGAAATATGTTTCGATCAAACAGATTTCATTCTGGAAATAGCGAAATTATTGAGTAGGTCCCTTGGAGCAATATCATTCTTATCCTCTTTTGACAAAATATAGGAAAAATTGATTTTCACAGTTTCTGTAAAAAGTATGTTAACCTTCTTGCCACGTTTTTTTAAATTTTTTTTTTTAATCAAAATAAGTTCGGAAATTGCGCATTTTTTATTGCATTTTTTTAAAATCAGATGATTCTAAAATTCGCACGGCTTCGAAATCAATTTTAGTCAATCTTCAATTTTTAGTATTTCCTGCTTAATAAGGCATTTTTCCTGATAGCAAATTATACTACTATAATATCTTGGGAATCGTGCTAAAGTAAAAAATTAAACAAAATAGTTTAGTTTCGGAAAAAAATATTATCCTGAAAAAAATCTACATGGAATCATAAGGAAAGAGTAAAAGATATAATGAAATAATTAGTGAATCACACGTGGTCAGATAATTAAAAATCTAATTTCACAACTAAGATGTTAGGACGACATTTAAGATACTGAGATATTTTAAGACGCTTAAAAATTTTGGCTACGTATTCGACATCTTTTTATGTTCGGTATCTTTATACTTTTTGTAGTGACTTATAAAACATCAACACTATTTTAAATAATCTATGTAATAATAAAAAAAAAAAAAAAAAAAGAAAGAACCAAAAAAAAAAAAAAAAAAAGAACCAAAAAAAAAAAAAGACAATGAATGATTTATATTCTTTTTCCGATAAAAATAGTATGCTTAGTAAATAATCAGCTATTTTGCATTAAATAATTTTAAACAGCGGAATGTTTTTAATTTCTTAACAAGGTTTTATTCTTAGCTAGCAGACAATAATTCTTTTAAAAAAAACTTGACTATAATTTAAACTTTACTTTAAGGAAAACCTAAATTAAAGTACTAAAAAATTGAGATTAGTATATTAATCAAGAGATAATATACGTAGTAGCGTAAAGAACAAAATTTTTATAAATGTTAAAATTTAATGAAATAGTTGGTAAAATAGTTCTGCGAAACTCTCCCGTACAGGTGATTAAAATTTTTGTTTTAAGATTAAGACGATATATAAGATGTTGAAAAATTGTGATGATGTGAGATATGCTTAAATCGCGATCGCAACACTCGATACGCCATCTAGCGGGAGACTGTAAATATCGTGCATTAGTTCCCACATAACCATTGGCAATGACGGACGCCATTTTCTTAGCATAAAAAAAGAAGCAAAATTTCCCTAAAGAAAAGGTAAAACTTCTTGAAAAAACTAATCAGAACATGCCAAACATTGAAGCAGAACACGCCAAGCATTTGAAGAACAACTTCTCAATATTTTTTACCTTTCTATTACCAACAACATAACATGATTTCATGATCACTTGCTGTTACAGATGTGTGTATTGCGGTAAAATAATTTTTCTGTCTTCAATTCATTACAAGTTAAAATGAAGTCAACATTGCTTTCGTCATTCCAATGAATAAATGTGTTCCAATGAATTCCATAAAGAACTGTAATAGTTATAGAATATTCTTCTTCTTCATAGAATAGTATATATTTCTGTATCTACATAATTCAGAAAACAACAATAAAGAATAATCCGAATTATTTGAAAAAGTATCTTTTGTGCTGATTATAAATAAATTTTTTATCGTTTTCTTGGTAAGTGTTTTTTAGTTTTGAAAGAATTTCAACTAGAATTCAGCTATTCTGTTTTTAAGCTACATATTAAAATTCATATCGAGATCTTACAATTATAAAATTTTGATGTGTGGTATGTTACCTAAAAGTAATGAAGGGATAAACTATGTATATATTAATTGAGAATAATGTTTTCAAACAAAGAACATATCATTTTGGAATTCTGCGGATTTATATAACAGGTAAGTGTTATGATTTTTATAATAAAAAATTTGCTTGTAAATAATTTTTTTTCTTACTTGATGATCGTTCTATACAAAATGGTTTTTTTACGTCTGATTAAATACTATAAGAATTTAAAAAAAGAAACAAAACGAAAGTTTTTATTGAAAAATGAGGACATTTTAAAAATTGTTTTTATCCTAAGAATTCTTTATTTTATGTTTTTTAGTTTATAATTTTTTGATAAAATTGTTGTCAAAACACTTTTTTTGAAAAATTAAATGGTATTAAATTATGTGTTTATGTATACTTCTTGCATATTCTAATATTTGAAGTAATATGATTCAGAAAAGTATGGAAGAAAAATTCGGTACTTACGTATTAACCACAGCTACAGATTTGGCAGATTTTTAAGTGCCGCCAATCTACACTTAAAAATTTTGGAAAAAATCTTAAAATGAAACACTTTGTTTAAAATCAAAGTAGTCAATCGGATTTAGGTGGAAAATGGGCCGATATAGAGTTTAGCATAGATTCAAAACAAACTTTTCTCTCACCTGATTCTATAGCCATTATGAACTCTAATAAATAAGATTCAAAATGAAATAACATTTCCAAAACGGACTTCTACTAAGATAAAGTTTCATGTTATGGACATTGGTACATTTTCGTTATATTTCACTCTATAAAATATTTCGCTCTTAAAAAAATAAAATTGTATCTTGTTTTGTTTTTGGCCAGTCCCAAAGACGCATTTTCGTAACACTAAAAATGGCGACAAAAAAAGAATAGTTCTTATTTTGTTTCGTAAGCATTCTTTATTTTACGTTAAAATTTAAATGGGCTTTTCATGTTATACCATTAAATTTAGTAAAACTATTTCTCAGGCATTAGGTTTGAACTTTTATAAGAATATACCTATTTTTTTCTCTTTATTTACAAATATTTTTCCGATGTGTTCTGGATGTTCCTTCTCTAAAAAAAAAAGGAGATACCATTTTGTTTTCGTTTGCATAAGAAAGAAAACAAGCATTTTTCTTTTTTAAATTTAATCAGCCACAATAAAGATGGAACGTTACAATGCTACATTAAAGACGTCTCCAGTGTAACTGAATGACTGTTCATATGGAAATCGCAGGGATTCGGCACATACAACAACGCCCCCTATAGTTCGTTGCGATCGCGAAATATGTTTACTACGCATTTTTATTAATATTTATAAAAAATATATTCAAGAAACTGATAAATATTTTATTCCTAATCTATTCATACGTATGTATATTATTGTAATTGTATCAGTTATTGAGAAAAAAAACTAAAAAATAAAAATCAATCACATTAAATAAGCACAATCTGGTGTATAATCATATTCTATTAGAACATGCTTTTATAAAACTCGACATTCGGTGAATAAAATGTTATATTCAAACTTCTTTACTAAATTTCAAATAGATTTTTAAAGGAATAAAAAAGAAACATTGTATTTTATTGTTTAAAAAAAAATAATAAAAAGATTAGCAAACGATTATTAGTGAAAAAAATATGAATGAAATTTTACGCCACGCGCGATAAGTAAAGCTCCTCGTAAGTTTATCACATTTATATATTAATCGTCCCATTTAATTATTTCTTCATTGTCACCAAATTATTTTTTTTAAATAATTAATTTTAATTTTTCTCATCTTCTACTAAATAAAAACAGTTGAAACTTTAGATTTTTCAATTGAAAAATATGTAGATTAATATGGTATAAAAAAATCCATACCTTATAATTCAAAATTTTTTTTATCCTCACTTTAAATAAATAATAAAAAATAATAAATAAATATTAAAAAATATTTTTTTCATGAAATTATCTTTGGGTAAATGAGTTTTAGGAGTGGGTGAAATTTTTTTTTAAATTGCTTCATTAGTTTTAAAAATATGACTGAAAACGCAAAAAGCGAAATTAACATTAAGGGGTTCAAACTTTGAATCGCTCTCCTGACCAAACTATGGGGACCACATTTCCTAGATTGCGGCTACCCCCTATATTTTGAAGATAAGGAATCGAAATATGTAAAATAAAAATACATGTTTATTCAGAGAAAGTACGTTTTTGTGTCTGATATCGTAACTTAATTAATAGTTAGCACTAATTAATTAGCATATTTGAGGTCACCCTCAGGAACAATTAAGATATTGACACTTAGTTCGTGGAAATCCGATCATTAGAACAAAAGTTATTCAGGGTGATATCTTTTTTTTTTTTTTTTTTTTTTTTTTTGCGGACTGTACATACCTGAGCCCGCCCTAGGAACAAAAAAGGGCAAGGAGCTTCTTAAGAGAAAAAGGCACTTTTAGTTAACTTATCACTGTTAAAATTTATCAAAATCTGTAATATTATGTACCTAATAACGGAATCTGATCTTCATTTTTTAAACTACCCTCTTACATTATTTTACGTGTAAATTTCACAAAGCAATTCTCACTCTAAATATAAAAATGACAGAAAGCTTTGAAGCTTTAAAAAGAAAATTAAAGGCAAGCTAAAAGATAACCTATGTGCATGCATTTTCTTCATAAAGAAAAAAAAAAAAAAAAAGATTAATTGATGAATAACTTTAAAACTTAATAACTTTTTTTAATATTTCAAATTGAAAATTATGAGAAAATAAACATTTAAAGGCGAATTTTTAAATAAAAAATATTTATTGTATGTATGCATGCATGCTTAAGTGTTCTCCCTAGGAGTTCTTAGAAAGACAGCTCCCCTTATTTGCCCTTTGATCCCTATAAATGTACCCACTTTCCCCTTTTTGTAAGAGATGAGCTGCCATCCCTTAATAACACTACCTTTTAACTCATATTTCATTAAAAAAAATAATAATCAATAACTCACTGTTTAAATAATAATTACACACTTGTAACACTATCTGTGTTTCATAGGTTAAGTTCTGAATACTATTAAAAAACATTTTTTTTTCCAAAGGAATTCAAAGGGTTTATTAATGAAATTTTTAAGTGATTTTAAATAGTAAAATTATTTTTTAAATAAATATTTTTAAAATTAAAAAAAAATGCACCATTAAATAAATGTCCTTTTCTGAAATTTTCTATTTAAATTATAGAAAACAGCTTTTAAGTTGTTAATCACTGAATCATTTTCTTGCTAATTTTTTTCAAAAATTTTATGCTCAGAGATAGCCTTTTAGCATGAATTTAATTATTTTTTTATAAACTATATAAATTTTTCTCTTGTTTTGATAATGTGTAAGAATTACTTTTTGAAATATATACATAAAATAGTATAAAAGGGTAATTTAAAAATTGTTGAAGACCAAGTTCAGTTATTACATAACCGCACAATTACACGTTACACAATTTGACGAATTTTTACGGTGTTAAATGAGTGCCCCTTTAAAATTCAAAGTGCCCTACTCCTTTTTATTCTTTGGGGATATATATATATATATATATAACACAATAAAGAGATAAAAGAAAGGAGAGATTAATGAAGAAAATTAAGAAAAAGTTTTGTTTATTGCGCATACGTTGCATGCACATAGAACCCATAAAATAACTTTAAACTTTAAAATACAAAGAAAAAAGTATATATATCTTTAAAGAGAAAAAGAAAAATTATTAATAAATAAATAATTTTTAAAAAAATATTTAAAAATAGATAACTTTTAAAAAAATATTTAAAAATAAAAAAATTGAAATGCCAGACAACAAAGTAAGGAAAAGTTATAATTTCCTCATCATCTCACACCATTATATCCCCTAAAAAAAGAGTGCTTTCTAATTATGTATTAATAAAGCCAAGGAAAAATATATCAATACAATAGTGTGAGGAGCACCAAAAAAATTGAAAGAAAAGATATAAACTTATCAAACAAAAAAAAAAAGAAAAATCCTAGAAAAATACAGAACACAAAATGTAACATACAAAGCATGAAGGGAAATTCACAGTGTTCACCCTAAGCGTTTTTAAACGAGGGTTCGCCATGCCTGCCGTTCGATTCCTATAAACGTGTCCTCTTTGTAGAAATAAGCTGTTATACTCACTGTTATACTTTGTAGCTCTTATACTCACTGCCTGTTAATTTTAATGTTTTAGAAAAAAGCTGTTTTCTTGACTATTTGTTTCAATTAAAATTAATTAATAATAATAACTTTAATTCTCAATTTCATTCCTTCATTTTAAAAAGATTTTTCTTATGTTGTCTAGTTATTAAGTTTAAATCAGCATGAGATTTGGCCTCAGACAAGTTCACATAATTTTTTTTTTTCTTTCAACAATTTAGATTAAATTTTTTGAAGATATTGTACTGCTAGATCAGATTTTTAACAAAAGTTAGGATTTCTTTAGGAAAAAGTATATTTTTTATCAAGACACTGAAAAGAACAAGAAGTTACTAAAATCTAAAAATAACCAGTACAATTGTTTGAAAATAAATAGTAGCTTAAATTTAAACACATAAAATTTAATATAGTACAAAAAAATTTAAAGTTTCCTTGCATATATTTACTCCTCTAAAAATATTCTTTTCGTAATTTACTTTTATACAAAATATTAAAAGCTATTTAAGCTATTATAATATTTTATTTTTGAATGGATTATGTCTTATTTTCATAAAAAAATATAAATATGCACTTGTACATCTAGATGAAATATGTATATTTATTAGTTTAGGTTTACATATTGTACATATTTAAAAAAAAATTATTTAATTAAATTAATAATTCAGAGTAAATCAATTATTTCTGGTTAAATTTTCATTAACTTCTTTTTTTGGGAGGGAGGAGAGAGTTTATTAATGAATTATTTTTGTAAAAGTATAATTTTTTCTGTTATTTAAATAATGAGTGAGAATTACTTCTTAAAATATACACATAAAATAATATATAAGGTAATTTAAAAATTTTTGAAGATCAAATTCAGTTATTAGTTATTTACATAATATAACACATTTTGATGAATTTTAAAGGAGGTAAGTGGGTGCCGTATATGCGAGGAAGTCCTCTGCCCTTTTTTAATTTACAGGGAGAACTCTGAATTTATCATATATATATATATATATATATAAATTTTTTTCATTGAGTTTAATAAAATACATATCAAATTAAAGGCCATTAAATGTATTTTATGACTATTCAATTAGTTTTTTTTAAAAAAAGTGATGCACTTTCTTTAAATTGCATAAAATGTAAAAAATTGAGTTTAAAAGTTGTGGACATGACTAAGAGAAAATAAATTTCTTTTTCTATTGCAGCATTTAATAATTATAATTAAACATGGTATTTTAAGAGATATATTGTATTTACATAATTAATGACTGAAAAAATGTCATTTTTACGTTTAGTATTTAAATATGGGATGCTTATAAGAGAACATGTTTACTTTTTAATGATTTTTTTTTTCAAATTTTATTAAAACAAAGCAATTAAACGATCTATTTTCTCAAAAATTTGATTTCTTTCAACTATTTGCAGTGTTGTATTATTATGATTTTTAAAAAATTATTTATTTTTTAAATATTTTTAAATTGATCATTCCGCACAGTTTCATTCCTACAATTCTGAATTTGCTTTAAAGATAAATAATAAATAAATTGCAATGTAATTTCTTACACATCATTTGCCTGGAATCTAAAATAAAAGTAATTTACAATAATTAATTTTATAATAAAAATCTAAGTTTAAAATATTTAAAAAAAAGGAATAAACAATCATAATTTACTCAATATTTTAATCAACAAAAGAAATCTGCAAAATTCTAACGATATACGACCATCTAAGAAAGTTATTTAAAATGAGAAATTTTTTGTCATGTCTGCAACGTCATGTCCGCAACATACACTTTATATTTAATTTGGTAATTTTCAACTAAATTAATTTTATTTCTTCAAAAGTCTTGTGATTTCTTTTATAGAAATATACATTGAAATCTTACCTAAAAAAAAGTTTTAATTTATTTCATAAAATTTAGAGATTTCGGTGAATGTAGAAAAACTTTCTAAAAGCCATATTTTCTGCGTCATGTCTGCAACACTTTAAATTTTTATTTTAAAGGTATTTAAATTCATTTTAATTTTCAAATATGCATTGGGTTAAAAGAAGAAATTTTTCTTGATTTTATAATGCAAAAAACCAGTCACCTAATTAAATGTTTTATTTAATTATGAGCAATCAAACTTTGTAAATGTCATGTCCGCATTATGCACAATACAGTGAAATCGCCCTATATCAATTAAGAAAATTCTAAAATACTTTCTTCATGTTCTTAATAATTTTTGTTTAAAGATATCAAATAGATTCTACAATTGCTCTGTTTGACTCGAGCAATATAACTTCAATATATTTTATTAATAATACAATAATCAAGCAAGGTTTGCCAAGTGGTCCCACTTTTAAAAAACCCACCCGGATTTTATATATATATATATGCTTAATAAATACATTAAATAAATGTGTGTGGAAAAAAAAAAACTTGTTTCTTTTATATTACTGTTGCATTTACATTTTATAATACTTGAGTTAAAAATTGTAAAACATTATGTATTTAACAATAAAGATTCAAATATGTATTAGTGATAATGCGTTATTTAAACTTATTTTAATTTTGTAAAATGTATTTTATACTTTTTGGATTTATTTTTATTTTTTAGCTTATACAACACTATTTAATAAATAAAAATATTTATACAGTAAAACTTTAAAGTTTATGTTTACTAATTGAACAAACCCAATTTTACCCAGGTTTTTTCAATAAAACCCACCCGGGTAGGGTTTTTTCAAACCCTGTAATTAAAGGCCTAATCAAAGATTATGTAAGCTTTAAAGGAGTAAGTTTGAGATTCGTTCATTTCGGAGGACAAAATAAAAGATGTGTAGAAGAAACACTGGATTTTTTTTTTCAAAAATTATAATGCAAACAAAAAAAATTTGCACCTTTAAACTTTTATTATAACTTTTATCCAATTTTATAAAGATATTTTTATTTTCCAATAGATGTGTAATATATTTATATAAATATAACTTTCATCTTGGGAAATATTCTAACAGATGTGTAACATGGAGATAAAAAATTCCAACTTGCTATCCATGAACAAAATAAACAAAGCTGCAAGACAGGTGGGAAGTATGACTCTTAAAGAGTCTAAGTTAAAAAAGAATGGAAGAGAAGAAGTTGTAAACTAATCAAAATGAAAACTGCTTAAGAACTAAGCCATTGAATGCTCTGAGTTTAATTTTTCATGATATAACTTTTTCATCAAAATAAAAATTCAAACTATAAATTTGAAGATGAGATCAGTAGATTTTAAGTATGGTCAAGCAAAATCCATAAAATGGTCCCCAAGTTGGGAGATTTCCATATCTGATCTACTGCAGAATAAACGTCAAGTCTTGGCAACTTCTGGGCATTAAAAATTCAGAAAGGGACCAACTAGAAAGGTATAACTAATAGCCATCCCCGGGCAAACATCGACATAATTTTTTTTTTAAAAATTTGCAAGATTTTCAATGCACATTTGCAAGATTCAATTTGCAAATCTATTTAACACCTTGGCCTTGTAGTTGGCCCTACAGATGACGATACGGAAATACAGTGAAACCTCGATTTTACGTCCCCCGAATTTACGCTTTTCCCGCATTTTACGTTTTTTTCATCAGGACCCAGTTTTTCCGTATACCTCCAATGTTAATTTTACCCGGATTGTAAGTTTTTAATTTACGGAATTTCCCGCATTTTACGTTTTTTGTAGAAAGAAAAAAAATAAAAAAATGTTTTAATAAGCAATATTTTTTCTATGTTTGCTTTTTTAAAGCTCATCCACGTTGTTGAAAGTAAATCTATGAAAGCAGAAACGCATTCCACAGACTACTGTTCTCTAGAACTTTAGTCCTCTCTCCCCCTTCCTTTGCTGAACACCTGCTGCCTGTCTCGGACAAGGCAGCGGGCGAAGAAACAAAGTACAGAAACAACACATTTCATTGGTGCAGGAATGAGACAGATAGGAGAAGAGACACTCCAGTTACCAATCAGATGTAGTGACTTATTTTCTTCCTTGGAAAGCAAAGGGGATCTTTACGTTTCTACAGCTTTTCAGACTCTGTTGTTGTTTAGCACAAGGTGGTCGCATTTCAAACCCTTTCGTACGAAAATGGTGAGCAAAAAACGCAAAAACTTTTCTGTTGCTGAGAAAGCCGAAATTGTTGAGCAGTTTAATGAATTTCATGGAACAAAAGTAGCATTCGCTCAATTGCAAGGAATTCACGTAACAACCCTGCAATCCATACTACAGAAAAAAGAATGCATTGATAAAAACTTTGAAAAAGTCGGTGAAAAAAATGCCAAGAAACAGAGAACAATGAAAAAATCCCCGTACGACGAGATGGAAGGGATTTTAGTAAAATGGTTTAAAGAGGCTCGTGACGCTAATGTACCTGTAAATGGCACCATATTAAGAGAAAAAGCTCTAGAAATCGCCGATAGACTTGGTTTAAAAGACTTTACAGCTTCCAATGGCTGGATTGACCGGATGAAATAAAAGACATAATCTTGTGTATAGATCGCTCTCCGGAGAATCATCAAGCGTGGATGAAGCTACAATAGAAGAATGGAAGAAAAATTTACCAAATTTGACCAAAGGATACAAGCCAAAGGACGTATTCAATGCGGACGAGACCGGACTTTTCTTTAACCTTCTGCCGGATAAAAGTTACGTTTCTAAGGGAGATTCCTGCCACGGAGGGAAGATGTCAAAATTGCGTCTTACGGTTTTACTATGCTGTAATTCTGATGGAAGTGAGAAGGTGACTCCACTCGTTGTTGGAAAATCACGCAAACCACGATGCTTTAAAAACGTGAGAAGTTTCCCAACAAATTATGAAGCAAACAAAAAAGCGTGGATAACAAAAGCCCTTTTCGAAGACTTTTTGCAGAAACTGAATAAAAAGATGAAATTTCAGAACCGCAAAATAATTTTGTTCATCGATCAATGCAGTGCACATCCGTATTTGCAGCTATCTAGTGTGCGTGTTGAGTTTTTTTCCTGCAAACTGTACAAGCAAATTACAGCCTTGTGATCTCGGCATTATTCGATCATTTAAGGTTTTTTACAGAAAGCAACTTGTCCGGAAAGCTGTAGCCGAACTAGAGAAAAGAAACCTAAATGACGCCTGCAAACTAAAGTTAAGTGTTCTGGAGGCTATGCATTTTATTTCTGCTGCTTGGAGAAGCGTTACACAAAAGTGCATTTCCCACTGTTTTGAAGAAAGCGGAATCGTAGCTTCTAATGAACCGTTAAGAGATGCAGGATTAGATAGACTAGACTTGGAGAATGACAATGAAACAGTTAGCTATGACTTCGACGAGTACATCCGAGAAAACTTAGCAACATGCGAAGCTGAGAGAACCACTGCTCCATCCGTGGACGATGTTATGGACTTTTCATCCGCCGATGAAGATGAACAAGAAGAAACAGAAGCACAGCCCGTTCCTTCTTTCAACACAGCATTGAGAAGTTTGCTAATAGAGAAAGACTATTTTCTATCATACAAAGACCAGGAAAAAAATTTGCAAAAGATTTCAGTCCTGGAAGATGAGGCATTTACTTTGAACTCAATGTCTAAAAAACAATCTACTATTACGCACTATTTTGCACCTAAATTACATGATTCTTAACAAAAATTGTAAAAAAGTGATCTTGAACTGGTATGTTTTTTTCTTTAAATACTATTATTCTTTTCGTAAAATATAGATTTTAATAGTACCTTTTGAAAGAGTCATCTTTACTACCTTTAGTTTGTTTTATTTTCCCATTATTATTATATGATTTTTTGCTATCTAAGTATTTCCCGTATTTTACGTTTTCCCGGATTTTACGTTTTTTTTACCCAGTCCCCTGAGGAACGTAAAATCGGGGTTTCACTGTATTTTCTATAAACTAGACTGCTTTATAATGTCAAATGTATTTAGAATTTATGTTATTTTAAAAAGTGACAGGCACTAAAGCATACTTAGAAAATTAAAGGAGAGATTACCTTATCGTAATCTGAGGCAGAAAAATCGCCCAGTAATTCTAAGCTGGGAAAATAGTGACTTTAAAGTTTTACTTTACAAAATGGAATTCGGTTATATGAGTTGGCAGAAATAATTTGTGTTTGCAGATAGTTTATTTTTGTCTTACTTTGCTTTTAAGTAATTTAACCTATATTTTGGTGTGTAATTAATTGAATTATATTTCAAAATCTCCTATGCAATGTAACAGGTTTAACATTAATTTAAAAAACTAAATAACCATTTTTATTTTAAATTTCTTAAGCATTTAAATTAAGCATTTAGGTATTAGCAAATCTTACCTCCAGCTATACCAACAACACTGCCGGTTATTGTGGCGACATTACAATTAAAGTGATCAGTATTTATGCAATCAGCTATCTCTCTTAAACTAGAAACATTCTTTTTCCTGGAAGGAGCCCACTTAGGAAAATATTTCTGAAAACTCTGTCGAGCCTTTTGTGCTTCATTGAACGCATCGATAATCTTTTTCAAATTTTGTCTTGTTAAATCGAATCTATTAAATAATTCCACATCATTCTCATCTTCATCTGAGGATTCTTCACTTGAAAGACCGCCATTAGCCATGCTCTTAACAATTTCTCTAGCATTTTCAAAGATTAATGAAGCGATTAATTTTTCTTCTGCTTTAAGTGATTCAATTGTAGATGTATTGAATACACTGTTAAATAAGGTCAAGTGTGACATATTTGCTTCGGTCATATTGTAATGAAAACTTTCTTATTAAATCCTATTATCACATCAGTTTTAAAAATTCCGTTTGATTATAAAAGGAGAAAAGTAGAAACTAATTACTAAAGCGTCTTGTAGAAAGTTTTGGCTTCAGTAAACGTTCAAGGCTGTGTACGAACTCTCATATCACGCATGCGCAGCAAATCTTGCCACTTCGGAGGTTTTAGCCTCTATGGGTTTTAGTTTCACTTTCACTTTAGATTCCTCGCCAGCTATTGTTTCGTTAAGACGTATTCTCTGTATTCTAAATGTTGTAATTTATCAAGCACGTAGGTATAACTTTTCCCATGGAGGTTTTCAGAAATTCAAAATTGACAAATTGAAGTGAAGTTAAATTTAAAACTGGTGTCTAAACTTATGCTTTATTTATTTTTAAATGGATTAAATATTTAAAACTGATATATTAAATTGGTTACGTTTAAATGTTTAAAACTAAGTAATGTATTAATAAATTTAAAACTAAATTTTATTTTCAATCTGTATTAGAAGATCTTTTAAATTTGGAACGGGAAACTAAGAATACGATTTTACGAGATACATAACAAAGTCTTAACTGAGCAGCCCCAGTTAAGCATTCTATTAATTTGTTACGTATCTTTTCCTTGACTTTTTTTTTTTTTTTTCAATCTGCGCATTGTAATAGAGGGCGTTGTTTTCTTTAGTTTTAAGTGTTTCCTTTTCATTCGGTTTGCTTATGCAGGGTTGCCACAGTAAAAAATGATCAAAAATAGTTGCTTTTAGTAGCCTCA
Source organism: Parasteatoda lunata (assembly GCA_949128135.1). Classification (NCBI taxonomy): domain Eukaryota; kingdom Metazoa; phylum Arthropoda; class Arachnida; order Araneae; family Theridiidae; genus Parasteatoda; species Parasteatoda lunata. The sequence continues at coordinate 90,846,991 of OX421970.1, read as the reverse complement.
AGCATGAAAATAGTCGCCTAAAACTATAAAAATAGTCGCCTGAACAGGAACAAAAATTTTTCAAAATTAGTAGCCAAATAACTAAAACTATAGCTTAATTATCAAATACCACAATATATCATCATAATAAGAAGGCATATGTTCAAAAATTACCTATGGAAAATCTTTGAATCAATCAAAAAGTAATAAATCTATCACAAAAGAAAATATTAATTCTAAACATATTCTACTATAACATCAATATCATTGCTTAATTTTTTTCAATCAAAATGATAAAGAAGTCAAAGTAAAAGCAAACCCAAGCTTTATTTCATTTTTCTTAAATAAAAATTTTTTTAAGATTTATTGGTTTAAAAATAATAATACTGTAACAAAATATTTTACATACATGTATTAAAAATTAAAAGAAAAAAAAAAGCGAAAGTAGAAAACAAATCAAAGAAATGTTCACTTTAGAAAAAAAAAATATATACTTTTCAAAAAAGAAAACTGCTATCTGCTTCATAAAATAATCGCCTGCTTCTATTGGCAAATAATTATATGCTTAAATTAATCAACAATCTTCTCCTTTTATTTTATTTTTATAAAAAGACCATTTTTAACGAAAGCAGATGTGATTCCACATCAAGAAAACTTACTAATGATACCGCATTCCTAAAAAATCAGAATATATTCAAAAAAAAATTTTTTAAATTTATTAATCGATGGCAAATAGATGAATATAACTGGTGATTAAAAAACGTTATGCTCATAATAAATAATGCATTATCGGAAATAATAAAACAATTCATCATAATAAATCAAGGATAACAAAAACTGAGTAACTAAAGTGGATTTCAGAAAAATCAGAATTTATTCAAAAAAAAAATTTTTTTTTATATTAATCGATGGCAAATAGATGAATATAACTGGTGATTAAAAAACGTTTTGCTCATAGTAAATAATGCATTATCGGAAATAATAAAACAATTCATCATAATAAATCAAGGATAACAAAAACTGAGTAACTAAAGTGGATTTAAAATAAATCTCACATAAGTTTCAAGTTCCTTAATTCGGACATTCATTGAGATGCGTGTGCAATACATTTTCCCCACCCCCTCGTAAATCAAAGAGAAAACGAAATCAGCATGCCACTCCTTTAAGTTTGATTGACCGCAGCTTATCAGAAAAACAACGGACACACAGGAGAAAATAATACATTTGTTCCTTCCCTGCCCCCTCTCGATCTAATTCCGCTTTCTTTTTATTTTTTATAATCGTTATACTTCAAAATAGCGAATACTTATAAATAGCGAGAGATAAGTGAAATTCCAATAAAAAGAACATTAAAACAAAACCACCGTTATTGCCAAAAATTCACGTATAAAATATCCATAAAAATTCATCTGTTCATCGCAAATTATAATGCGTTTAAGCAGCCAAAATAATATATATAAAAAAAAAAAAATGAATTTTTTGCGAAGTAGAATATATGAGTAATTTTCAGAAAAAACGACGCATAGGAATTTTTTTTTTTTTTTTTTTGAATTTTTAACCTTTTGGATTGGAATACTATATTTGTTTTTTAAAAAAAAAACTCGTTTATTAAAGTAACTCTAATTAATACCTTATAGAGAGCGGTGTACAATAGTTAAGAAGCATTTAGCAGTTTGCAATTATTCCTTGGCATTCAAGTACCAGAAAAATTACAATTTATAATTTTATAGCTTTTACTTCCATGTTCCATTTCATTTTTAGTTAGTCTTTGTGTTATTAATCACAAGACTTTATTAAATAGCTCAGATTGAATAATATAGTTTATATTAATTATTTAGAGAATGCAGGAAAATGACAATGCGTAAAATCATTTTAAAAAGCTAATAATAATGGTGTTAAATAAACTTTAAAAAAAATTTCATTTTATTCTATGATATTATATTTCAATGGCAGTTCCATTAAATTGTCGCATTTAACGAAAATTATTCGTAGATATATCGCTGGTTCAAAACTAAAATGACACTTCTGCACTCACATCTCATGTCATGTTATTTGAATGAGAAGTAAGTGCAGAAGTGTTTACGGTAAATGAATATATCTTCGCACAAATTTTTCTTTTTGTTTATTTCAATTATATCCTGTTAAACTACAACATTATTAAGCAGAAGGAGTAAAACTTTAATAAGGTAAAAAAAAATTATTAATAAATGCAAAAGATATACAGCACAAGAAAAAACAAATTTGATACAAAACCTCAAAATATTTCATAAATAAATATTTCATAAATAAATATTGAATGAAAAAATCCGTGTTTCGTAAGGTCACGGACTATCAAATTTGGATTTCGATAGAGTGACCGCGGGCATTTCAACATTTAAAGAATTACTTATCACACTAAATTAAATTTAAATATCAGAGAAACAATTGATTCTTTTAAATTTGTTGACTTTAAAAAAAAGTTTTCGTTACTTAATCAGTATAATGCATTATATGTTTAAAAGTTTTATAAGCACACACACACATTATATATATATATTATAGTTAAGCAGGGTTGAAATATATATATATATATATATATATATATATATATATATATATATATATATATATATATATATAATATATATATATATATATATATATATATATATATATATATATATATATATAATATATATATATATATATATATATATATATATATATATATATATATATATATATATATTATATATATATATATATATATATATATATATATATATATATATATATATATATATATATATATTATTTATTTATTTTCACTCCCGTCTAAGCTTCACCATAGAATGGAATATAATTAATATTCTTACCATTCCGATCTTAAATGTTTGTATCATGTACGACAATAATGACTTGATGATATTTTTTAAAGCAATTTCTACTTAAATTTTATTTTTAAAGAGAAATAGATGTTACCCCTTACATTTTTAATAATCTTAAGGCATTTTGCTAAACAAAGATATTTTTCATTAGTTTGTGTTGACGATAAATCATAATTAAGGCGTTGAATACTTCAAGTCACATATATATATTTATTTTTTTTAGTGTTCTTTATTGAAAATAAATCGACACGTATTTTTGCGTTTTTGCTTAAATTGCACATTTTTGATTATATAGTCAAAAATATTTAAATATTTAATAATATTAATATCGCGCAAAAAAGCGAAATTTTCAAAAATTCATATATATGAATTTTTGAAAATTTCGCTTTTTTGTGCGCATGACTTTGCAAGTAATATTTTAACGTATTGTCATCCAACAACAAAAATATTTAAATACACTTTCTTGAAGTGATTTTTCTCAAATTTTAAGAAAATCATCATTAAAATATAAAATTTTTTGTTTTTAAGATAAAAAAATTCATTTTTTGAAAAAAAACTATTTTTTTTTTTGCAATTTGGACTTTTTTGATTTTTTTTTACATTTCGACAGTGTGATGTATAATCAATAATAATATTAATTCCAAATTTTTTCAATGGCAAGACACTTTGTTCAAAAGATATAAACAAAACAGTGACGGCGCGCACGCCGCGTATGTATGTAGAATATGGCTCGACTGTTCTCGAACTCATCCGCTATATTCTAAACTAGAACGCGGCGTGCTAGTGCGTCACTGTTTTGTTTATATCTTTTGAACAAAGTGTTTTACCATTCCAAAAATTTGGAATTAATATTATTATTGATTACACTTCACATTGTCGAAATATAAAAAAAATCAAAAAAGTCCAAATTGCAGAAAAAAATGGGGTTTTTTTTTTCAAAAAATGAATTTTTTATGTAAAAAACAAAAAATTTTATAATTTAATGTTGATTTTCTTAAAATTTGAGAAAAATCACTTCAAGAAAGTGTATTTAAATATTTTTGTTGTTGGATGACAATACGTTAAAAAATTACTTGCAATGTCATGCGCGCAAAAAAGCGAAAGTTTCAAAAATTCGTATAGTCAAAAATATGCAATTTAAGCAAAAACGCAAAAATACGTGTCGATTTATTTTCAACAAAGAACACTAAAAAAAAAAAAAAAATTATATCATTTTTGTATCATGGGTGTAAATTTTGTATGGATTGCCCCATATATATATGTATATTATATATATATATATATATATACATATATATACATGTATATTATATATATATATATATATATATATATATACATATATATACATGTATATTATATATATATATATATATATTACTGCATGTATAATCACTAAAAATAAAAATAAACATTAAATGCATAATTTTTTTATTTTATTTATTTCAGAACATGTTGTCACAATCTTAATTATATGGCAAATTTATGAATTACGTTGAATTTATTATTACGAAAAATTTATTATTATGAAAAATTTATTATTACGAAAAATTTTTTATTGGTTAAGAATTTTTTTCAATACAGATTAATTAGAAACTCTTCGATACTATTCTGATATTTTGTAATTTAAACTGATATTATTTAATAAGTGAATGTGAAGGTTTCCTGTTAATCTTTTGAGTCAGGATAAAATATTCATTATTTACTAAATATCAGTTGGCGTATATTTTTTTTAAAGATTTCTTCACAAGGTCTATGCATATAATAGCTAAAGAAAAAGGGGTCTTGACTATGCTATAAATATATATAAAATTAAGTAGAGAATAAAAAATAAAAAAAATAATAAAATAAAAAAACAAAAATAAAAACATTATTTGAGCTGATTCAAATCTCTTAAAAAGTACTGAATTGTTTTTTTAATTAACGATTTCAGTAATTTTTATGATAATTTAAAGTTTTGTTGACATTTGTTTTAATTTTATAAAACTGTTACATATATCGCTACTTTTGATTATGCAATGAAGTATTATCGTTAAAAATTTGTCAATATAAGTAACTTCACTTGCAATAAGATCCCAAGAAGGAAAAGTTAGTAATAGAAAGTTTTTTTTTTTAATTTTCTAAAAAATAGTTAAACTTTAAGTTACACTTACACATTTATACTAAGATAGTTTGAATCATTAATTACTCTCAGCTATTCATTAGGAAATTTTTGTGTTTTATTCTAAAACTAAATGTAATATAGATATTTCAATTCTGACTGAATTAGAATAAAGTTGTTTCAATTTCCAGTTTAAAATTTCAAAAATTTTTAAGTCCGATTTCATAATCATAAAATAAGAACAAAAATTTGGAATGAAAAATAAAATTATGCATGAATAATCAAATTTACTAAATAAATCTATTTGTTGTACAGTTTAAATGTTACATATATGAGGAAAGATTATTTAATAAAAATATTTGCTTACCTCCAATATTTTTTATTCATGTTCTTTTTATAGCCAATAAAAGACCACATTTTATTTATAGTAACTGAATTACACAATAAAAATTTAAAATTAACGGACGAAATTAACAAATAAAAATTAATCAGAAAGAAAATAAAAAATTTTTTTTTAAATAAAATGCTACATTAAGACAAAAGGAAAAATCTAAAACTAAGCGCTTTTAGGATGAATGTCTAAGACAAAGTTCCCAGACAGAATGATGGAAAAAATTGCCAAGGAAGTTTTATGTCCTGAAAAGGTTAACATATATATGCAGTCCTAGAAATCCATGAGAATTCTTTGTTTGAGGCATGCATTTTATGACCGTAAATAGGATCTGTGTATAGCTGATATTTTAAAAAGCAGATGAGATAAGGTAGAACCCATTGGAAGAAACAAAGAACACTTTGCCCTAGAGTAATATGGGGCTGGCTACTTTTCTGAGGGGAGAAGCTTTGTGGGTGGTAAATCAATGAGGAAAGGGATGCTATCTAATTTAATCACTGAAGAGAAGCGTTTATTGCTCTCTTGTTGAATGGGTAGCAAAGAGACAGCAGTGATTATTTTATTTCTGTTACAGACTAATAAAATAAAAGCCTCAAAATAAAATGTTATAGGAATTTTCCATTTTTTTTTTTCAGTAAATAAAATATTTAAACATTTTCTAAAATTAAGGAAAAATTATCTATAGTATTAAAAAGGAAAAATTGCTTTGTACGATGGGGGGTGTTTGAACACCCTGAACACCCACCTACTTATTCGCTTTTTGAAAGAAATGGGGTGATGTGAGGGGGAGAAGGGAGCCTATTTTCCGTGAGAAATATTTTTTATGGTATAAATCTTCCCACTGAATTTATTGAGATCGTTTCCAAGACGATCAGTCTAATAGTTTAGAAGTTATAAGGATTTTATGTATAAAATGTTCACATTTGAACTTGATCTTATTTACGCTTGTGATATTGCTATCTAAAACAGTAAGACATTGTTTTCTTTGCATTCGTGTATTATGCACGAGTCAATAGAACAAAAAGTTTAAAAGTTGAAAGATTTTTTTATCTATAAACAGTACGTTTTTTTTTCTGCGTTGACTGATTTATGCACTTTATATTTTTATCCAGAAACTATCTGCATATTTAATGTAAATTTTCCAACGCAATTGTTCACGCAATTATATGAAACCAATCCCAAGACGATCGGACTGATAGTTTAGAAGTTGTAAGCATTTTATGTACAAAAATATATAATTTTGTACCTGCTCTTGTTTAAATATTTTACATTGCTATGCAGACAAGTGAGGTACTGTTTACTACGTATTTTTTCTGGTTTAATCAAATGAGACAAAAACGTGAATGAAAATGTTATCGAAAGGATATTTCAAAAGTTGAAATGATAATACAGAAGAGAGATGGGAAGTTTTCATTTATCACTTATATAATTGCTTTGGTTCATTGTAGACCTCACCTAAACTTAAGCTGTCAAGATAAGGATAATTGCTTTCAGGTGCGTTAAAAAGCCCCCTATAACGGGCTTGGCTTAACACTCTCTTGGCATGATATAGCTATTTTCTCTTGGCGCTTTTCTTTTAACAAGGTTACTATTTTTCCTGGTATGAAGAAGGATTTTTCCTCTCCGCAAGAGTGAGATCGAAGTCTTAGTCATGAGAGGGAAAAGTCTTAGCTATCAGAGGGGTTCCCAAACCTTTTTTTGCTAAATTATTGGACTATTTAATCAGAGCGAAGAAAATTTAAAGGGACCCTAACGTTACGTATGGAAACAAATTTCCGAGAGAAAGGAATAACGTGTAAAATCTGTGTTAGAGAAGGACAATATTTGATAAAAAAGTAACCCAGAACTGTATGTAATATAGAAAAGAGACTATTAAACTTTTTTTTTTTTATAACGGGGGGTGAAATTTACCACACATTGTTAGAAATTAATTTACTGAACAAAAATTTTAACATACTTTTTTTCAGTAGATATTACTAAAATTTACTTAATGTCACACGTTAATCTGCTCTAAAATCTTAATGGGAAAAATAACGAAAAAACTGCATTTTACATATAGAGGTAAATGAAGTATGGCATGTTGTATGGCTTCTTTCCAATGAAATTTGTAGATAAAAAGTCATCGGTCTTGCCCCCATTGTTATTATTATTTTGTGTTTTGTTTAAAAAAGTATATTAATTTTCAAACATTTTTATTTGCAAAACCTTTTTGTTCTTCAAAAGTATGCGTGTAGTCACAGAGTTAAAACTTTTGTCTTATCGAGTTCTTTTTTTTTCTTCTTGTTTATTTCTTTTTTCTTTTTTATATGACAAATATTCTTCAAAGAGCGCGCTGATTTAACAAATGAAAATGTTTGAAGTTTGAACACTATTATTGGTAGCATAATCAAGAGTTTTTTTTATATGTATTTGTGATAATTGTTGTGCTAATGTTACATTTTTTAAATTTATTTCACCTACTTTTAAACAGGGGGAAAATAAACGAAATGGGCATAAAAATACTTAAAAACGATTATGAAAAAAAAAAAATCAATTTTAAATTTAAAAAATAAAATTAATCTACCGTAACGTGGAGTTATAAAAGAAAGCAAATCTGTAAATGGCATAACAAAGGGAAGATTTTTAATAAAAATTGATTCAGAAATTTGTAAATATAACTAATTGTATGACTGTCACACTCTATTTACAGTTTAAAGTTGAAAAGTAAAAATAAAAAATGTTATTTATATTGGAAATTTAAAAAAAAATCGTAGACGATTGTCCAATGCAACAAAGAGACAAAGCACCATACAGAGGAATGAGCGTTGGTGTCGATTCAAGGCAATAACAAAAACACGCGTTTAAAAGTAATTTTAGTTTTCAATATGATTTTTATTAAAGCAATTAGACTTTTCAGTTTTCTATTTTAAATTGAATTGAAAATGGAAACTCTAATTATCTCTCAAATGCCTTGCTGAAAAATTTAAGTGCCAAATCTTCTACTATTATAAATCTTTTGACACGGAATATGCATAAGTTTTATTTCAGACATCATTTCTCCTCTCAAAATTCCAATTAACGCTTATTTAGTGTTAATTCAGTAACAATTTCTTTTTAACGATAAACTCGCCCCCTAGCCTTGGATATTATTGGAATCAATCCATTTCTAACAATACTAAATTCCCTGAATATTTTCTGTTCTACCCTGGAAAAGTTTAGGTCTGAATCCGAGTTACTTACAATTTCTTTCACTATAAATATTTTCAAATTAAATAAAATGCTCAACAAAATTCTAGGCAAGATGAAATGTGAAATTTTTTAAGGGACAGTAAAATATGAGTGATATTTCCATCTATATGCAAAAAAAAAAAAAAAAAAAAAAAGAACTAAGGAAGAATTAGAATTTGAAATAATTGTTATATTTATCCCTTATCGCCTTATTCGATTGCTTTAGAATAAGGTGTGGCGTAACTACCACTACTAAAATTAAACATCGATTCACTGGTATATAGGACATGCTAACTTGATTCAATCACGAGGTAACTTTTGATAGATGAAGGTTGGCATTGCCGATAACTCCGCCCCCCACATTGGTGACCCGTACGTGATTTGAACACGCAGTAACGCCCACTTCGATCTGGTAACGCCTACTTCGATGGATAGTCCACATTAAACAGTTGACTTGCTACTTGTGACTGCGACATTATTCACCTCCTCGCGCTGTTGCTGCCCAGTTTCGTCTCGACCATACACAACGTCAGCCTGCATACACTCAACTGCTAGTGGCAACACAGGAGCGACTACGACAGTGAAGTTAATGCACCTCTCACAATCAGCACTCAAAAACCCGGTGACCTTAATCCAGCTATCTCGGTCTTTCACAAGTACAGCAACTAGTGAAATCCGTTCATCGAATTCTATCCCTAATAAAATTCTGGTGGGGGAGTATTGTGGCGTAACTACCACTACGAAAATTAAACATCGATTCACTGGTATATAAGACATGCTAACTTGATTCAATCACGAGGTACCTTTTGATAGATGAAGGGTGGTATAGTCGATAACTCCGCCCCCCACAAAGGTAAGAAGCATTAATTTTTAAAATGCATGACTAATCGTAAATGAGTAACTTTTAAAATAGGTGTAAAAAACTTGTCTAATTGCTAATAAAAATTGTATGGAAAATTTGTAAGAAATTTTTTTATGTCGTTATTTGTTTTGTTTTAGCATTTATTTTGTTACATAATTTTATCGTGTGCGGTGAAAAAAGAAATATCAAGAACTAAATTATTGTAAAGATAAAAGAATAAACGTTCAATGTAAAATATTATAAAAGAAACATTTTTATGATGTTATGTTTAACTTGGATATTTTTTATTAAAATATTTTGTTATCTATTGAAATATTTTTGTTCGTCTATGGTTTACATGTTTCCATTAAGTATGTAACATGGGCTATTTTTTCCCTTTGTTTTGTTTGCTTTCTCAACTGTTTTAACACCTGACTTTGATTTTAACTCCATTTGATTGCTTTACTTTGAGTAGAGTACATATCATAATATTCGCGTTTAGAACAGTGTAGCCATTTTCAACTCTTGTAATAATTTATACTTTTAGCCAAATAATGAATTTTGAAATATAGATATAGGAGTAAAGTTTGATAAGAATTTTAAAGAGGTTGAATATAATATATTGTGAGTCTCAAATTTGTATGAGGCTCTTTTTTTTTTAAATTAAAGATTTAATTTATCCCAAGTTCATAATTTCCAGAAAAGATAATCCTGTTGAATTATTGTTTTAAAATATTGGATTTTTCAAAAAATAACTTTTCTATTTCTGTTAAAGTAATTATCTTTCTAGAAATAATAAAAATAATCGTTTGTAACAAATGAAATTTTTTCTTACAATCATTACATATGTTTCGTCAAATTAAAACTTTCGAGCAAATGCCGTTATTTAAACAACTCAAATTTAAAAGCTTAAAATGTAGGGCGCTACATCTAAATTACTAAAAACATCTTACTTTTAAACTTTATATTAAAGTAAAATTTCTTCGCAGCCCAATTTCAATGAAAATAATACCTTCCTTAAAATGACTTATTTCATTTTATGTATTTAATAACTTCAATTTTAATCTTTAAATAACTCAAATATTTTAATTTTATTTTATGTATTTCGTTAAAGTATTTAAATTAGAGCAGATTTTTAGTAGTCAACCTGCAACTTTATGTAATTATTATATATTTATTACTTTGTTGATCGATGATAAATTTGTTTAATTTTCTTTAACAGTTATATGTTTAAAGTTACTAGTTTCGTAGAATTTATTTTTATAATAGTTGTTTTGTAATAAATATTACCATGTGACGATTTTAAAGACCATAGAGAGAACAAGTTTATGAAATATACTGCAACTTCAAATCTAATCCAGGTTTAGTCTTTACATACATCATAAATAATTGAATTAAATATAAGTTTCAAATGCATATAATTCTTTGAAGATGTTTTTTGAACTGATTAAAAAACTCTATTTAAAAATAATTAAATATAGAAATTTTCAAAAAAAAAAAAAAAAGTTTCATGATTCAAATGTTGGAAAAAAAAATTATTAATAAAAATTGAATAAAATGTGAATAAAAGGAAAATATAATAACTTAGGTAAAGAAATAGTCTACAAAATCAAGATAAAACAGCACTTAAAAATATACTAAAGACATCCAGTAAAGTTACACAAAATGTGAGCGCATAGAATCTCGAGAAAGTGTTTCATTTGAGAGTCAGCCAGTCAGCCTATAAGTTAGGACCAATGGAAGCATCCTCCATCCAAAGAATATAGAATCCTATATTCTTTGCTCCATCCACTGGTTACATCTTTCTTCAACTCTAAAAAGGCGCCTGTTTCCATGCAATTCTTAATCCTTATTATGTGTCTTACTTCCTCCAGAAGTTTGTCGCAACATTTACCGGATACCCTGTATATCAAGGTACAACAACATTACAAAGAGCAATGAGTTTGTAGTCGTGTCGAGGTTATTTAATGATAACAAGAAATTATAAAATTCATTTCATATTAGGCCGGGACTGGAATCCTAGTTCAGTAGCCTAGTTTTAGTGCATGTTCGAGGGAGGTTATCGATTATCGCCTATATTTATATACATATTCTAAACGTTTAAATTACAAGAAATGTATCATGAAAACTTCTTTGCATCTACATCCTAATTACCGTACAAAATACAAATAGTTCATAAATCAAGTAATGTTTAATTTCGGAGGGAGTTCTGTCCCTCAAAACTACGCCACTGTCCTATGATTTGAAGTTCCAAGGACTTCCACAGATTGAATAAGAGAAAGTTTTAACATTGACAACAGTTATAAAGATCTCATCAAAATATCTTACACGCTTAGGTGGAATAGATTTAATAGCGTTTAATACCATTTCATCTCGTGGTTCCATAATGAGCCATGCGAGATAATTATTTTTAATGATATACCATTTCTGAGGAAAAGCTTTTGAATGATTACAGATAAGAATAAAAATGTATTTTTTAGAAATTACTTACTTTCAGATAATGATGTTTAATAGTTCTTAATTGCAGATAATTAATTATTTCTTACATTACATATATAAGATACAGTAAATAACGAAAGAAAAAGGAATATATTTATAGAAGAATATATTTCTACTATGGATTTAAAAAGAAATAATAATTTAGCTCCCAGTAATATTTTAATAATTTTATATATAACGTACAAGATTTCCCGAATTTCATTTGTAACTAGTGTATATATATATATATATATATATATATATATATATATATATATATAAATAAAATTTAATGTCGAATCTAATATAACTGCGAAATTTCGGTGAATCATAGAATGAGTGCTATTTTCTTTTAAATCTCATTTTTAATAAATAATCCTCATAATTTTTAGCAATAGCAGTCTTTTTCAGAAACTATTTAAAAAGAAATTCGATTCAGAGCTTCAAAAAAAACTTTTTTTTTACAAAATGCAATAAATTTATTCTTTTTATATGTATAAAAAAGTATGCCCATCAACCATGATGAAATCATCCCTGCCGGGATTCGAACCCGGGACCTTTGGATTAGAAGTCCAACGCGCTATCCACTGCGCTACAGGGACTCGTTCAGGCGAGTGAAATAAATAAATAATTTTCAAATAGTTACCTTTAAGATCTTTCAATTTGGTTACGTTCCTAAATGCAGTTAAAAAACAGGTTAAAAACAAAATATATAATCAAAATCGCACGTTGCAATGTTATAAAAATGTAAAATCTTTTAAATATTGTGTTACGCGTCGAGTGATATATATTTAATCTAGGCCTAATATTTATTCATTTCTTCTAAGTGTTATATATATTTTTTCTTTATGAATACGGCTCCTACAAATTACCGTTTGTGGGCGAAAGGTAAACAGTATGTTATAAGTGAAATACTGTTTTGTATATTTGTCTTATGTTCTTTTTATTATTCGGGAAAGCATTTTTGTCGTAGTAATACATGATTATTCGTATCATTTTTAAAACAAGTTCTTATATTTTAGTATTTCTGTAATCGGCTTGGACGTTTAGGGAACATACAAGATTTGCTATGGAAGAATTATATAGCAGCGATGATTCTGGAGATGGTAAATAATTTCAGTTGTTTGAAATATAGTTCATGTTTTGACGATTTAGGGATGTTAAAAATACATCTATTTTGTTTATTTAGCACCGAATCGTTCCTGTAATGTATGAAGTATTTTGTGATGTTTATGTGTAAAATACGTGTATTGATTCCGTAATCAGTTCTTAAAGAAATTTATCATTTCTAATCATTATCGTAATTAATTGCCTATTATATTATTTTCATTTTACCTTAGATTCTAGCAAAATTTATAACTCTTTTAATTTTAACACGAAGATGAAGGCAAATTATTAATCAAAGTATTTTTTAAAAATAAATCAATAAGCTTATATAAAAAAGCTGTTTGATTTTAATTATGATCTTGAATTTTACTACAATATAATTTGATATTCATGTACACACACTGTGTGGTTTAACTTGTAGGATCCCCTTAAGTAATTCCTGCAAGTTTTTTTTCTTTAATTTTTCAAGTTTAAAATACTTTTGTCACTTTAGCAATTATAGTTGGTTCAAATAGATACCAATATCAAATATTCCCAACTGTTTTATCATAAAACACAGTATAACATCTATGCTTCTCTCCTGTATTTTGTAATTTTCCATTAGAATTTTACAGTGAATCAATTTTTGTTGTTTAACTGTTTAGTCGCACTTGATGTGTTTAGAACATCCATGTGTAATGCTCTGGTGCTTAATCTGGGTCTTGCCTTCATTTTCTTGTTACATTTTCTTTTTACCTGCTTCCACAAATACAACTGATAGTTAAATGATGAAAACAGTACTGAGGATGAATTACCCTAATGAGCAAATTTTATCCTAATTGCTTGCACTCCTGTAAATTATAAAAATAGTATAGGTAAAATAAACCTATTTTTTAGTAGACAAAGTAGTTTCTAACCATAAGAAAAGAAAGAAAGAAAATTATTTAAATTTTAAGTTGAGGCAAAGATATCTTATAATTAAATGTTAAATTCAAAAGTAGATACTTTAGAGCAGGGGTGGCAAGTTTCTCCTACAATGAAGAAAACTGCTCTGGAGGAAATAAGTTTCTTCCAACCTGTTGGAAGAGATTTAAAATACTCTTATTAAAAAAGAAGTATTAAATGTTACTATAAATTTTTTAAACAGATTACAATTGCAATCTAGCTTAAGAAATAATATAAATGTTAATGTTAAACTATTTTCTTTTTTAAATTTTTTATTTTATTTAATTTTTATGTTTTTAAAAAAAATTATGAAATAAAAAAAAAAAATGCTGGAGAAATGAAAAGTACCTTTAGCTATTTAATATTTCATTTTAAAATATGTGTAAATGAAAAAGCAGCATTTGAAAAGAAAAATAAATTTTGTGATTTTTTTCAGAAATTAAAGTAGCTGTAGTCCTTCAATATTTTATGTAAATGAGTAAAACCTTATTTTTATGTAAAAATCTTAAAACATTAATTTTAAATCAAACATGTTAAATCAAGTTTTATTTTAATAAAACTTGATTTAATACTACTAAATTTACAAATCACATACTAAACATCTACACTGTTACAAATCTCTATAGTTACAAAATAGCATTCTAATTTGTATAATCAAGAACTGTTAAATATGAATCCCCAAATCGATATGAATCATCAAATTATGTTGTACAGATTTTAGAATTCTGTATGAAACTGAAATAAATAACATGAGAATAAGTTTTGAAAAGAGTTGATGCGAAAAACTTTTAACTTTCTTGTGCTAAATTTAATTTAATTTCCTTAAATTTAAGCTATACTTATAAAACTTATTCCTAAACAATTATATTGGTCTTTTATAGTTTCTTTATTTTGTTTTGTTCTTCTGGACGAAATTTTTAAGCCTTCTTTTCCCCTATATATCTTTAACTATTTCTTTATTTTCTTGCCTTTACGAGAGTCACCTAGGTACTATTTTATTGCAAGAACTGTAAAAATATTGCCAGACTATTATTGATACCTAATTAATTATGATTGTAGGCATTACTGGTATTTTAGTACGGTGATCACCACTAATAAATATGATATCAGCATTTTTTTTAAAAAATTCCAATCTGCAAGAATAGAATCATGAATACCCTTTCAAAAAAATCAAATTTTTGTGAGGCAGATGTTTAAAATAATTGAAAACTCTTTTTTCCCTTCTATTTTCTCATCTTTTGAAAGCATTACAAATAAAAAAAAATTTGTGCTCTGCCAACAAACAAAGAGAACAAAGTTACAGACTTGGATTGCACTTCTTAGGGAAATTAAAGGGTTAGTCAAAAAATTATAAAACAAAGAGTGAGGATACCAAATAAAAACTGTTCATGAGATTAAATTAAAATGTCGATCATCATTGAATGTCAATAATTATCACTCGTTCAATAATGTAAATCTGTCTTCAATAAATATATCAGAAAGGCGTTTAAGGTTTTAAAATGGACTTTGCAGAAAAGGAAATATTGAAAGTTGTGAACTTTCAAACCATGTTGAATCTTTAATTTTAAATTTCCCGAATCAAACAAATATTCTAATATTTTAAATCCCTTCGGTAAATTAAAAAAATATTGTTCATGTTTAATTGAAATATCAAATGTAGATTCAGTATAAAAATAAAATATAAATGTAACAATTAATTAAAATTTTAATGTGTATGTAAAGTTTAATTTTGAAATTTTTTTTCTTTAAGTGTCGTCATTTCAGTTTATTAAAATCTGCTGCCTTATGTAACCAAATGTTCTCTAAACAGACTTGATTTTAACAGATGACAAACGCTGTAATAGCTTTTCTACACCCTGCTGAAATGCTTAGCTGTATATATATAGTAGAGCCCCGGTTTTACTTTGTCTGTTTTGTATTTTTATCCTACTTCCTACGTCATTTTCTGTGGTCTGTGAAAATTGACTATACCGATACTGTTAAAATATCCTGCTAATTAAGTTGCACTTTTCTAGAAAATTCTGCTTTATATGTTTTTCTAAATGATCAAAATCATTTTTTCTCTACAAAGCCCATACATACAAACTTTTTCAAGTTCTTTAAAAGAAAAAAAATATACTTTTTTAGAAAAAAAGAGAAAGACTTGTTTCTCAGCTGTTCATAGATGTTCTGTTTAGCTGTTTTTACAATTAGATGTTCTGTTCAAAGATATGATTAGATGTTCTTAGATATTACATGTTGTTATGATTAGATGTTCTGTTCAGCTGTTCTGATGATTAATACAAGATGTAACAGGAGAGTAAAAAATTGAGATCTTACTGTGTGATCAGAAGCCACTGGAGTGAGAAAAAAGGATTGTTTCAAAACTGATACCATGGGCTGTGAAGGGTGAATTACTTGATCTCATGCATGATCAAGGTCCTGAACGTGGGTTAATTCTTAAATGCTAAGATTCAGAATATAGTATATACTATCTATAAATGTTCTATTTATACTTTTCAATTTAACTTAAAAATGTTAAATTAAGAATTATACAAATTAAATAACAATGAAAATAGTTTTGAAATTCTATTATAATTTTTTAAAAAAAGAATATTAATTTTTTTTAACTTTTAGGTAAGTCTAATAGAAGTCCTTCTCCTGAACAAAGCTCTCATTCCGAAGCAGGGGATCAAAGTGATCAAGAGTCAGGGCACGTTGCCAGATCATATCGCAGTGAACGATCTGAAGCAAATGATAGTGACTCTGGTGATGGTAGAGCATCATCTCCGAATGTTCAAAGAGATTCAGATGATGCATCTGAAAGACAGGATTCAGATCAAGAATCTAGAGGTCAGCAATCAGATGAGGAAATGCAACAATCTGACGCTGAAGCTCAACAATCTGGAGCTGAACATTCAGATGGGGAAGAACAGCAATCAGATGTTGAACAACAGTCTGAGGCTGAACAGATGTCTGATGCTGAAGATGAAGCTCCACAATCTGGAGGAGATCAGCAATCTGAAAATGGGGAACAATCTGATGTTGATGCACAACAGTCAGATGCTGAAGCGGAACATTCTGAAGCTGAGCAATCAGGTGCTGAAGCTGAACAATCTGAAGGTGAACAATCTGATGTAGAAGCTCAACGGTCAGATGCAGAAATGGAACATTCTGATGTTGAAGCACAACATTCGGATGCTGAAGTTCAGCAGTCTGATGCTGAACAATCTGATGCCGAGGCTCAACAATCCGACGCTGAAGCTGAACAATCTGATGTGGAAGCTCAGCACTCTGATGCTCAGCAATCAGATCCTGAGGACCAACAGTCAGATGTGGAACAGCACTCAGATGCAGGTCAGCATTCTGATGCAGAGCAACACTCTGCTGGGGAAGAACAGCAGTCAGATGTTGAGATGCAGCATTCTGAAGCAGAATCTGAGGCTAGGCATTCAGATGCAGGATCCGAGGTGCAACACTCTGATAGGGAGAGTATTAAAAATGCATCCGGAGATGATGCTTCTGAGCATCAAGTGTCAGATGAAGAAAACGATAAAAGTGGTTCTGAAGATGAACACAATTCTGCACGTAGTGCTACTCCACAAAGTGCAAGAGTTCCATCAGATGCAGAATCTCCAAGGGGTAGTCCAGTTGCCTCTGATAGGGGTAGCCCAGCCGAGGAAATTTCTGATAAAGCACATTCTGATGCCGAAAAAGAACAATCAGATGTAGCGTCTGACAATGAGCGATCTGATGATGGTCAAAGAGAAGGTTAAAATTTTACTTTTTTCTTAAATTTGCCTTAAATACAATAGCAGTTTCGCCTTTTTATTTTTGTTGTTTCTAAATGTTCACATTTTTTTTATACAACTGCTGTTAAGACTAATTCCCCCCACCCTCCAATCAGTAAACTGATATGAAGAATTGTTTTTCTCCAATCTAATTCTAGATAGGTGGGTGTTCCATCTAAAAAATAATGAGGTTTTTTTCCGTATGCAGGGCCATTTATTAGTAGAAAATAGAGTGAGATTTTTCACGTGCATTAGGAGTATAAAAGAATTCGACTTTCTACACGCAGAACTGTCGGTCACTATATCATGAGTAGACAAAACTATTACAAATACTTCATTACAGAATTTCCATAGTATATTATTATAATACTTATCTATACAGTTGGACTTCTATTTAACGAACTTCCATTTTGCGATTTTTCGAGGAACCAAGAACATTTTGGAAATTTCTTCGTAAAATAACTTCCAAATAGCAAAGTGAATTCTCTATTTAACACCCTTTTCTTTGAGATCCACTGTCCTTCTTTCTCAAAATATTTCAGAACATTTCAAACTTATTAACACATTTTATGGGGGAAATGACCTCGAATTGATTTTCACAACCACTGAATTTTTAGAGAAAGCACTAAAACCCCTTTCCCTTTTGTTAAACAAAAAACTCAAACAAAACGAATTTTATCAGCAGCAATTACACTTAAAAACGCATGTGGTAATATAAAATTACTTTTATAATAAATGGAGCTATAATTATATACATAAATTTAGCTTTTTTTAGTTGAAATTGTATGTAGCATGATAGTGTAACACCGGATAATATTTTTGCTCTATTTTTGCTTTCCATGCAGATTTCTTTTGTGGTTAAGATTTATAAATTAAATAGTAGATACTAGTTTAAAAGACAGGGGTCTGTCTTGGTTTTTCTGAAAGGTACCTATTTTGTGAAAATTTAGACATAATTTGTGAAAATGAAAAATTTATTAAAAAATCAACCCAAAAATATGGATTTATCGTTTCTTACGGAATACAAAAATAAAATTTTAAGAAAAAGTATTTTGTGAAACTACCGTTTTTCCTAAAGTTGAATTTGTGAAGGTACCGCTGAATGGTAGTAAATTTGGCCTGGACAGACCCCTGCAAGATAAAGGTGTATCAATTGCTATTTTAATTATGTCTAATGTTTATGAATTTAAAACCAGTTTTGTGTTGTTTAAGCATTTCAAAAGGTGATTTTTCTGTTTAACGAATTTTCCATATAGCAAACTTATAATCGCGATTTAGCGACTTCGTTAAATAGAGGTCTGACTGTATGTTTTTCTTGTTGGTAGCAAAATTAATATAGAATAATATTTTAATTAATTAATATTTTAACTAATTAAATTAATATTACTCTCCACTATTTATAAATAATTCAAATAAGTGTACAAATACACTAATAAATAAATGGTCATTCTCTTAAACAGAGCTCATTCTAGGCAGAAAAAAGGGCAGGGTGTAAAAGTTTAAAAAAAGGGCATTATTATTCTAAAAGGCAATAATTTCTTCCTACAGGCTTTACACGTTCTATTACATTGTCAATTAGTAAAAGAAAATTATTTTTTTTTACTTCACTAAAAGTAGCAAAACAATCATATTAATTACTAATTTGTACTAATAAATTAACATATATATTGAGTTAATGAACTAATTAGCTTAGTAATTTATTTGAAATCCAATTTTACTTATTTATAAAATAATAAATGTACGTTTTTAAGTGTCTAGTTATGATTTAATGATAGCAAGCTTTCAAAGGCAAGTGCAACAAGGGGGTGTGATGGCTATTTTTCCTTTCCCATATAAATCTATGTATTGACAACAAGAAAAACTAAATAAAAAGAGTTGAAAATAACAAAAGTTTAAGAAATCCATTGTAGAGTTTGGGGAAAAAATAAAGAAGGGTTGAGGAAAGAAAGAGCAAAAAGGGTATGGAGTCTATTACATCAGGGCACTAATTTACTTCAGGGGCAACAGGGTGGATTCTTTTGACTAAAAGGGCAGCAGGGTGCTACGCCCTGTTTACCCTGCCTAGAATGAGCTCTGCTCTTAAATTCTGAACTTTCATTTACATCCACTGGAGAAATTTTTTTTCCACATACTTCAAACGTTGGAGGAACCCAAATATTTACTCTTAATTCAGAAATACTTATACAAAAACATTGTTATTCTATCCATTGCCAACAAATTTTTTTACTTCTATTCTAAACATGGTGTTACACTAGTTTTAAGCGATTTTTATTTATTTTTTTTTGCTAAATAATAAACGACTAGAGAACTGTAAAATCTAAGTAAAATAATTAATAAAAATAAAAGAATGTGAATATAACTTGTTTTGATTCTAAAACTTACCTATTTCAACACTTCACTAGGAGACTCCACTAAAGCCTTATATCACTAAAGAGTGAATATAATTTTTAAACAAAAAATAAATATTATTGATTAATTTATTGAAAAAATGTACAAAGATTATGAAGGCATAAATGGGATTCTGGTTTCCACATAAGAATGCAATGTACTCTTTAATTCTCAATAAGAAAAAAAATCAATATTTCAGTATCGTTTTGATAATATATTACGCTTTGGATCACCTTGAATAAGAATAGGTGGTTCTGTCACTCTATTCATTCATATACCTGTTTTTGAAATAGTTTTCTTGGAAATAAAAAATCCAAAATAAAACTAAACATTAAAAAGAATGGGCTGGTTCATTTTTACTAACAGGAGTTAAAATAACATTGTGTAGATGAAATATTAAATTGGACTTAATATACCGGTCATTATAATGGAAGAGTCATAGTAATGGTAATATAAACTGTTTAAAAAAATATCCTGCTTGTTTTGGAAATTTGTCCTAATTTATTGTTTTTGCCTACTGTTATGCTATTTGCTTTTTGATATTTTATTGTGAATTATTAACATTTTACTTAAGGTAGGTACAATAAATGAATAAGATAGTAGTTTTTAAGCATATTAATCACTGTATTCAAAAGGTTAAGAATGGAAATAAGTAAAAATATTTTACCTCTTACTTTATATTCTTGAGTGTTGTATGAATTACTTTTTAATTTATTTTGAAAGACTTGAAAATTTTTTACAGATTCAGATGATGAAGACGTGGTTCGACCAAAAAAGAAACGAAAAACTGTATCTCATGAATCAGGTTGCAATATTTTTTTAAAATTGAAATGCAACAAATTAAATATATTTTTGAATACATATATTATTGAATATTTATATATTTTTTAGATATATAAAATGAAAAATGTATAGAAATAATGTCTATCATTTATACTTGCTTTTTAAGTAGTATTCATCTATTATATCTTGCATGTTGGTGTAACTACTATGAGTGTACAGTGTGCAAGAAAGAAACAAAACATCTTGAATAACTTTTGATCTAGTGGCTGGATTTTCGCGTACTAGCTATCAATCTTGATGGCTGGAGGGGGTGCTCTCAAATATGCTAGTTAAAGCAAACAATATTTTAAGTTACGAAGTCAATTTAAAATAAATTTAAATTAATTTAAAAATGTTTAAATAGATTTAAAAATGTCTGACCAGAATTATAAATTCATTCATCCAAAATTATGTACATACAATAATAATTTTTAATAATAATTTATTGTTTTTTCTTATTTTATTCCAATAATAGCTGAAAATTTTTGAATTGTAATGTATACAAATTTTAACAACATCTGAAAGTATGTATTTTTGTATGGAAAAATACAAAATTTGAATGAAATCGGTCTAATAGTTATTGTGAAAGTGAATTTTAAAATGTCAGGTATTTAAAATTCTGTTTCTCAGGTGCTATTAGATTGATTTCATTTAAACTTAGTATTTTTTTCATAGAATAATTCATTCTTTCAAATGGTGTTAAAACTTGTGCCCTTACAATTCAAAATTTTTTGACGTATTTAATGAAATAACAAAAAATAATAAGCATTCACTAGCATTTATTTTTTACATAGAATTAACTTAGATAAACAAATTTTATAGTTTTGTGAAATATTTTTCCATTCCCTTAAAATTTTCTTTAGATATGGTGAAAAATGCAAACAGTAAAATTAAGTTTAAAACAGCTCAAATTTACGATTTCTTCTGAGCATTTGGATATATGGTCCCAAGTGCTTTCCTAGGACCATATTTCCCAGATTACCCTAGGAAATATGGCTCTACTCCCTATGCTTTAGGAGATCAGGAATCATAACATTAGGGAAATTCTTTTTTTGTTGCATTTATACAAATACTTGATCTTATCTGATTCGGGTGTGGATATTTTAAATCTGAAGTTACATTTGCCCCATAACCGACAGATTTTTTTAAAATAAAATTTTTTGTCCACTTTCTTCCGTTAATATAACTGAGGGTTTGCGATAAATGTTGCGTAGATTGCGTAAATGTTGCGACTCTTTAGAATCTTGCCGCAACATAGCATTTCGACTAAAAATGTCCTTTAAAAAAAAAAAAAAAAAGAGCTGTAGCTTGGAGAGAGAAACCGATAGCATATTTGAAATAAGCTATAAGAAGGTATCTAAGATCTGACAAAAAATATCATGCAATAGAGAAAAAAAATTGTTTCTTTGTCTGGGTCTCCTTCTCTGGGTCTTGGATCTTTCTCTTTGCAAATTCATGAGGGTGTTGAACCTGAATAAAAACAACTATGATTTTATTTATTCAGTAATTTGTTTGTAATGATTATCTAAAAATTTTATGTTAGAAATATTAATTACTTGAATTATAATATGCACTATTAATACTTGAAATCAGAGCTTTGATTTACAAATTTAAAAAAAAACTCCTATTTATATAACAATAAAATAAAATAATACTATCATGACTATTGTCAACCTTGTTCTAAATATAAGCTTATAAACAGAAAATAGTGAATTTAACTTATGTATTAAATAATATTTATAAGTACCTCAAAAAAATTTATGTTCAAGTTCTTTCAATATTATGTATAATAGAAAATATTGTTACCTACTGAAATTTGTTGTTATTATTGTAACTATAATTATTGCATTATATTTTTTTATTGTTTATTGACATCCCTTATGCGTGGAATATTTAATCCATTGTACAATAGTTTGTTTAAAATGTTAACTTTACGAAAATTGTAAGAGATTTTCTGTCTACTTTAGTTATGCTGTAAAGTATCTTATAAATTATTGTTGTTTCTTAGTCATTTAAGTCACAATGACTCAGTTGTTAAGGCACTGAGCTGTCCTCATGAAAGACTGCTGTTTGATTCGCACTGGCGACTTGAAGCCCCTCCCCCCCACTTTATACTGATAGATACTAGCATGTTTGGGAAGTAAAGCAGTACTGGCGTGTGCACAGTGCTGACTAAATTGCCAGAATCATGCTGTTGATCACGAAATTCTAGAGCCTTAATTTCCATAAACTCGCTTGCTCACATTGTCTATTCAGGAATGCTTTACCTTTTCTTATAGTCTTGTAAATGATAAATATAAAATGTATGAATTTTATATTTTTAAGTTATTTTTAATTTTAACATCTTAATTTATTTCAGATTCCAATGATGAAGATAAAGAAGAAAGGGGCAGTGAGAATGAAGATGCCTCTGGTGATGGTAAAAAAATTTTTATTTATGATTTTTTTAATATTAAGGTTTTTGATAACATAACTTAACCCAACATAAACTTAATAAAACCCAATGAAACCCAGACTTGAATGAGTTTTTTGGGGTTTTATTAACCATAATCAAACTCTGCCCTAGGTTTAAATCAATTGTTATTTCTTATTTGACTTTGAGCCTGCCTATAAAACTTAATGTATAACTCCAGTAATGGGAATTAGAAAACTGACTCAATAGGGATTGTTTATTTTCTGACATTTCTTAGTAAAATCTGGTCTATACATATCTTTTTTTTTTTTTTTTTTGTTGATAAAAATCAAATAACTATAATGAATATCATAAAATAAGCATTAGTGTGTTGGAATCCAAAATGTTTACTGATTTTATTTTAATAAGAAAATGATCCTTAAAGGTACAAAAAAAGTTATTTTACACATTTCATGAACAATAGAAAACAGCCAAATGAAAAGAGCATATTTCTCCGAACAAAGCAGTGTTTTAATTATAAATTCCACTAGCTGACTTCAATTCAGCTATTTCTGCTTGTTGCTGAATTGAAGACTGCTATCATTGAAACCGTGGATAATATGGATGTTACTGTACACTATGTATTGGTAAATGGTATGCAACATCATGTATTCTATATTGACTATTCTATTCTATGGTGAATATATTGACTATTAAATTTAGTGTTTTTACTTTAGTACAACTAAATTTTTCCACTCACCTTTTATATAATCCATTTTTTTCTCACCTGGGTTAAACAAAAAGTGAATGAGTATATAAATATTATTTGTATTTAGACGTTTTAATATAAATATACCAAAAAATACTTTAACGAGCTCCCATGTTCGATTAAACCTCCACCCATAGTTTCATACAAATACTGACTAGCAATCAAAACTAAATAAGCCCCATCCAGAGTTATATAATTTAGATGAAGATGCACGCCGTGTGCATATATACCTTTGGAAACTCTCCAATACTTTTTTTTAAAAAATTAACAGGAGTGTCAGCAGAATTTTTAAAATTAAGTATCACAATTAAAAAGTTAAAATTGCAATTTCCATTTATTAAATTTTAATTACAAAATTTAAGAGATTTTAAAAAGCAAACACCATGGTTCATATTCACGTGTTTATATAATCCCGCATCATGATTCTTAATCACACGATTTAAAGGTCCAATATCACAAATTGTATTTAATGTATTTTTATAATTGAATATTGCGATTCATATTCTCATGATTTTAATATCAAACATCGATTTACATGCTATGAAAGTTAGGTTTTGCAATTCGTATTCTTATGATTTAAAATTTTTATATCTCAATTCAAATTCGTACAATTTAAAGATCAAATGGCAGGGTTTATATTGATACATTTTTAAAAATCATTATCGTGATTCATATTCAGGTGGTTTTAAATATTTTTTTTGTTTTTTGTATTTGGATATTTTCTACTTATTATATTGTTTGCTTGGTCTACATTATTTTTTTTTATGTGGCCATATACTTATTATTTTCTTGTCTGATGAGTGGGTGTGTATATTTTGTGTAAGTCCTTGTGCATGTTTAGTTGACATCAGGCTGATAGCCTTTAGAGTATGCTCATTAAGTGTTGTTTGTTTACTTATTTTAATGGTGTCTGTATGCCCGTTTGCTGAAATTCGGTTAGTTTTATGTTATTTTACACTTGATATACTTATTTAATGTTGAAATAGAAGTTTGTTATTTTTAATAAATAACTCACAAAATTCAAATACAGTGATTCATATTTACACAATTTCAAGATAAAACAGAGTGGTTTTTATTCATATGATTTCAAAATCAAATATTGCGATTTGAATTCATTCGATTTCAGATGTAGCATTTGAAGGTTTTTCCATTTAAACATGGTTCTAAATAAATATGTTTAAATTAAATCTTTTGTTCTTTGTATTTATTCTTTATAACAAAATTGTTATTTTCTTGCTAATTGCTTTTGGTGATACTATTGTAATAATTTGAAAATGAAGAGTAAAGGAAAAAGGCAAGTTATTTAAGATACAATTTATTTTAATTATTTATTTTTATCATTAATATTAGGTTTTATACGTAATTAAATCAAGTAACTTTTCTGCTTTATTAAATTCGTTTGATTTTCTTTAAAAATTTGCATTTTGCCCTTGCTACTGTTTTTTCTCCACAGTTGCGAATTTGGGTAAGTGTTTATTATTTTATGGTATTCATGTTTCATTCTCATTGGTTTACCTTGTGCCAGCCAGTATTAGCACAAAATCAAGTTGCGTTTATTTCAGAAAGATACACTTTGATCTTACTTAGTAATATGGTAGGTGTTAAAAAAGTGTCCCAGTATTTTTATATTGTATTAAACATTATTATATTTATTAGTAATATCTAAGACAAAATCATTATATTACTATTTTTTTTTTTTAATTTAAGAATTAATTACTTGTATGGTCAGAACTGTAATAATTCATTTTTAATTCCTATTGTTTTTTAATTGTTGACACAAATACAGACATATAATGAATTTTAAAGGTATCCCTTTATATGCATAGCTTTTTTATATGGTATTTAAAAAAAAATTTGTTTTTAAACTATGTAAATAAATTCTTTTGTTCCTTTCTTTAGAATCGATTAAGAAGAAAAAAAGGAAAAGGAAGTTTAGTGGTGACAGCCAAAATGATTCTGATCATGGTATGAAAAAATTACTGTATTTTTATTATATTTTTACAATTTTACCTGCCATTTTATCTTAGTGTTTAAGTTAATTTTTATTTATTTTTTTAAAGAAAATTTTTTACATTATTAAATTTCTCTCTTATAAAAAGTCGAATTTTTTTTGCTTAGATTTAAAATAATTAGGTATCTTTACAGAGCTTGTTTTATTTAGATAAAAAAACACTGTAAAAAAAAATGAATTTTATCAACCCATTAAAATCTGAGCCTAAATTATTCTATAACAACTATTAAATGTTAATATTAAATGTCATGAAGTCATCTAGAAATTTCTAAAAAAGAAAAAAAAATTAATAAAGCTTTTCAATAGGTGTGGTGATTAGAGTCTTCACTTTACTTGCCACTGCTTGGACCCGGGTTCGAGTCCTCTTGTTAAAGACTCAGATTTTATTGAGTTGCACTTTCTTCCTTTCTGTCTTAGTGGTTTAGGACTTGTTCTTAGTAGTTTTTGAGCCATGGAGGTCCTCAAATGGTTAGGCAGCCAGAGAGGGTGGTGTCAAGTTTGAGTTATTACTATCAACCTAGTGCCCTCCTATTTAAATTTTGATATAGTGCATGCATGTGCCAGTATGGTCTCCAGATTGTTGGCAATAGCCAGTAGTGTAGCCACTTTAGCAAGCGCCACTTTAATTTAACAACCAAATAAATATGATATGAATGAAACCAATTTATGAATAAAAGATGAAATAAAAATTCCAAAAGTTCTCAAATATTATATCTGAGCTGTGGTGGCTCAGGGGATAGAACGCTCCTCTTGCATTGCTCAGGTTCAAATCCCAGCTATGACTGGGCGATATGAATTCTGCGCCTGACTCACTCTGACCACATTGCTGACTTAAATATCTTAGTTACAAATCATGGGTCCCTTGCCGTTAGGCTAAACCAGGGAGGTTTTGCTGGTTTTTCTCTCCATGTAATGCAAATTTTGGATTGGTTCCATCAAAAAAGTCCTCCATGAAGACAATTTCACCCAATACTTGATCTGGGAGTTCCCTTGTCTTCTGAATCTGGTTTAAAATTACAACGCTACGGAGTTGAATTTTGACTTGTTAACTTAAATGTGAGTCGACTGTTCAACGACCGTGATAAAAATAAATAAATAAATGAAATATTGTATCTCTAAATCCAATGAAACAAAGCCTTTCCTTTTGGAATGTTTTGTGCTATTGGATGACAATGTCATAAAGAGCATAGGTTCTCTATGTGGGAGTTGGTTCTCCCCCCCCCCTTGAATGAGGAAAACTTTTAGGGGGGAGCTAGCATGATTATAGCTATTATAGGGATGTTAGAATGTTCTAGAATGTCTTTAAATTATGGATGAAGTTAGTATTGATATTTAAGTTTGTATTGTTTTTTAAAAAAATATTAAATTTTTAATTGAAACTTTGAAAGTGATATATTGAATTTATTTGTATACAACCACATGAAATTTTTTTTAATATATCAGTTATTTTTATCAGAATTAGTTTAAAATTATGCTTCTAATGCAAATACATTGGTCATTAGAAGTATTTTCAATTGCTAAAAGGTGTGGTTATAGATTTGTACCACAAAAAAATATTTAAAAAAATATCAAAAGGTTTAAAAAAAATTTAATAAATATTTATTATTGTTTTTATTTATTTATTTTAACTTTTTTTGTAAAGAAGTGTTTGGAAATTTCTGACTTGTAAAGTGGTGGATGATCCTAAAAAGGTTGTGGGACTTATGATTTAAAGTTTTTTAAGAAACAACAACAAAAAAAGCATTTCAGAATACAAAAACCAAAAGTAGCATGGAAAGAGCTAATTAAAAGAGCATTCTTAGCTAATTAAAAATATTCAAATACATTGTTTCTTAATTTAAAAACTATAAAAATGAAATTTTTTTTAACTCTTGTATATACAGTATCACTTTCATTTTTCAGATTCCAATTTAGAATCTAAGAAAAAGAAGAGATTGGTTATCGATGATTCTGATGGAGGTTGGTAAAAATAATTTTTCTTTGTTTTTTATTTTATTTACTATGGTTTGAATCATAAGTAAAAACAAAATTCTTCTTAGATTCAGGAGAAGATCGTCCACGTCAGCTGGATTCCGATGCTGGTTGGTTTGTTTTCTTTATTTATTTACTATAGGCAATTAAAAATGAAATCTGACTTCTATATTATCTGATAACAATGGTTGCTATTAGTTACATAAAAAGCATCAAATGTTGGTTTAAATTACCAAAATTTGTCAAAAACCTGGAAGAATAGTCATAAAATTATTATACATATTAAATATATTTAATCTCATGATGCTTATATACTGAAGCCAGTCATTCTGGTTGTCATTCATTGTTGTACCAATCAGTATCAAAAGCTTAAGACATAGTAAATTTATATATAAATACATACAAATGGATTGATGATAGTATCTAAATAGTAGTACATAATTTTATAATCATGTAAGTTTTAATCAGAAGTAAAAAAAATTTCACTTGGTATCGATATTTTCTTCTAGTCATAGTTTCTTATTAACGCTGATAAACAATTGATACTAATACTCCAAGAGTGCAAAAGATCATAATATTCAAATTTTTTTCATAAAAATTGTTTTTTTAAATTTTAAGCTTTAATTATTTTTTTAAAAATCCTATCCTATCTTTTTGCTGAGTCTTGAGAAATGTTTTATGGAGCACTAATACTTTTCTTCATGAAGCATTGTTTAAAAATTTCTGTTCTACACTATCAATTTTTTTTTACAATACAAATTAATGTCTAAGTGGATGTAATTTTAAATTTCAGAAGGAATGGATGTTGATAATGAAATGGGATCACCAAAAGGTAAGCAATCTTTTATTTACTTTTTATAAAATCAGTTATTTGATTTCTCTTATCAATCATGCACTTTATTTTTTTTCATTTTACTATGTTTGTAGATCTTGAAATAATTTTCATTATAAAGACATATTGTTCATAGTATGTTTATGGTACTCACATAACACTGTAGTTAAAGTTATAAGTTTTAAATTTTTAGAAATACAGATGATCTAGTCTTAAAGGAGAGAATAATATAAATGAAAACTAAGTGCTGTAATTTTTTTATGTTATAACACATTTTTTACAGTTAGAAAAACTTAATATGAAACTACGTATGATGTTTAATTTAATTGCTCATTAATTTGCAAAGATTGTGATGTTATTGATGTTAATGTATTTTCACAAAAGTTTTTTAAATTGCTAAATCTAACGTTTGTTGCATACTTAAAGGTACCTTAATGTTCCTTTCTCTGAACAGCACATGTGTGTAGGTATTAAAAAATTGTTAGATGTAATATTTCAATCTTTAAAGAAAAGATCTTGAGATACATATTATTTTACAGCAACTGCTGAAGCTCTTTTTGGCGAGGATCTTGATATTAGCTCTGATGAAGAAAATAAAGAAAAGGAAGCTCCCAACGGTGATATTGCTACTACACCCCATGATATACAAGTGAGTAAAACCTCATTTATCGTTCACAAACCATTTGCTGAAAATCGGGAATTTAAAAATCTCAAAATTTACGCCTCTCTTGATGGAGTTATCAGTCTACAAAATAATGCGGGAGTGAGATGTTTACATCGATGAAATTTTTTTCTCTAATGTATAGTATTAATGAAAGCATATTAATGTGCCTGTTATAAATCTCAGAACATTTGAATTTTCGGGTTCTTTTTCACCAAAAGCAAATTCCAATTAAAAGCAGTATAAAACCCTATTTTAAAGATACACTTAAAAAATAAATATTTTATGTTTTAATTTTTTTCTTTTACTTTTTAATGAAGATTAAAAGTTTTAAAACTTCTAAATCTTCATAAATAACAAACTCTCCTATGAAATAAAATAATTTTGCAATTTAAATAATGTTTTAAAAAATTGAAACATGAAGAATGGGGTGAAGAAATCTTCAGTATTTTTAAAAAATCAATGCAAATGATCTGTGATATTGAGCAGACAATAATTTCTCTATCGCTTTATCCATTTAAATAACGTGTATATTTATAGATATTCCATCGATTAATAGACATCTATAAAGAGTTCCATTTGTAGAATCAAGTCTTTTAATTATATAAATCTAATCAAGTACTTACTGCAAGAAAAAGCAGCTGTGTAATATGATAATCAGGAATTATTTTATCATTCTGGTGCTAATAAAGAAGTGATTTTTTTTTTCTTTTCAAAGTTAGGGTCAATTTTATAGCCCCAAGCTAGTCTGTGCTACTCTTCCCATTTTTTCACTATGGAAAATTATGCATGGTAACTTTACTTTTGAGTCTCATCTATGATTTTTGGTGCATTTCATGTGCTCTAATGTGTAAGTGAAATTATTAATCAGAGTAAATGCAGAACATGGTTATTAACAAAGAAAAAAAATGACAGTGTTCCCCCAAGCATTTTTTTTATGGTCGGCCAGCCCTGCCTGCCATTTGAGACAAATAAATGCGCCCGCTTTGTCCTTTTTGTAAAAATTAGCCGCCTTCTCTGAAAAATTAGCCGCCTTTTTCTATTCATATCCGATTTTGTAAAACATTAATTCGCTGTTTAAATAATAATTACACTCTGGTAAAATTATCTGTGTATATAGGTTTAATTCTGATTACTACTGCAAATATTTACTTTGTTAGGATCATTCTAAACTGATAAAATTTTTATGAGTATCTTTTTTTGGGAGAGGTATTAATAAATTTTTTAAGTGATTTTAAATTGTAAAACTATTTTCTAAACAAGTACCTTTTTTTTTTCAAGAAAATGTACCTTTAAATGTTAATTTTCTCATAATTTTCAGTTTAAATTATAGAAAAAAAGCTTTCAAGTTATTTATCAATTAATCATTTTTTGGTAGTTTACTTTTTTGAAGTAAAAAAAATGTGCACAGAGATTGCCTTTTATTTTTTTTATAAACTACAAATTTTCCTCTTATTTTGACAGTGAGAGAATTACTTTTTGAAATACCCACATAAAATAGTATAAGAGGGTAATTTAAAAATTTGTGAGGATTAAATTAAGTTATTACATAGTATTACACATTTTGATAAATTTTTAAGGTGTAAAGTGAGCGTCCTGTTTTTATTTTTTTTTTATTCCTAGGGAGTACTCTGAAAATCATATATATCTGCTCCATACAGTATTTTAGCGATTTTTTGTTAAAATTTTGGGGCAAACATAACTAATATTTTGTGTTATCTGATTTAATGTTTACATTCACTGTAATTTGCGAGCTCTTCTGAAAATGGTACTTATTGTTAATATTTCTAATTTCTAATCTGACATTAATGAGAATGGAATATGAAAGAAAAGTTTCAATATTTTCAGCACCAGTGTGTGTGCATGTGCAGCGGTATATGAAAAAATGGTATTGCAGAAAATAGTGATAAAATGTTAGCTGCAAAATTGTAGGAACTATAAATATTTGTGTTATTTTTTTTTTTTTAAATTTGTTTATGGATTATTATTATAAAATCTATTTTATTCATAAAGTGTTTAATACCTAATCTGGAACTAGGATCAAGAAGAACAAGAGGAACCTGTACCAGAAACAAAAATTGAATTGGAGATTCCCAGAATTGCAACAAATCTAGGCAAAGAGGTTCATTTTGTGAAATTGCCAAATTTTCTTAGTGTTGATACTAGGTAAATATCTTTGAATAAATTCTTTCTCATACTTTTTCATTTGGAAAGTAATTGATTGTACATGATTTAAAAAATAATTTTTGGGAAAATTGAAGGATAAAATTGAATTTGAATTTTATTTCTAAACTATGAAGTGAATATGAGTATCTGAAAATAGAATAAAATTCTATTAATTGGATGGGGTACTTATATATACTTTCTTGTAACATATTATGGCATATTGTTTTCGAGTAAATAATAAGCCATTGTAGATGTTGGGTTTATTTTTACAAGCTGTAAGCTCAAAGATTTATCAATAGAGTGAAACTTCTTACAAATAGAGTGAAAGTTCACATTACGGACATTCCTACAACACAGATGGTCATTTTTTAAAATTTACCATGAATCTCTATGAATAAACAATTATGTACCCTGTCCGCTAAGCGGACTCTACTATAAACAGACTAGGGCAGTCATTTATGTTATGAAACATTATTTTCAAACCAGATCAAAGATTATCCTATATTTGAAAAAAAAAAAAAATTATTTTCAAAGCTCAAAATATATATATATATATATATATATATATATATATATATATATATATATATATATATATATATATATATATATATATATATATATATATATATATATATATATATATACTATTTTTTAAAAGAATGTAAAAATTTTCCTTATCCGTAACTAAAAATATTATTAAGCTATTTCAGTATTAAAGAATAAACCATTCTCTCTATCACCTATTTTTATCATTGCCAAGAAGAAAGAGTTATTGCTCATGTGAAATATTTGAACAGAGGCACCTTTTGGTCTTTTCATCTGGATGACACAGTTGAATTATGAGACCCGACAAGTTGAAATGATGCATTGTATGATCTCAATTACTTTTTCCCACTGAAAATTCCTTTTTATTTCTTATCAGTTTAATCCCTGTACTTAATATACCTGGATTAAAAAAAAAGAAAAAAGAGTATAGAAATCTACTTGTTGAAGTGTTTATGTAAATCAAACATTTATTCAGAGTCTTGACAAATGATCTATTGTGGACAGGACAACTCCATAGGGCCTGTTGTCTTGATAGTTATTGCCATGTTCATTTTTTTATGCATTGCTGGAGGTTTGTTTTCAATGAGGTATTGCCATGTTTCCTATCAAGTGATGGGGAGGTGTTAAGGGAAGTAAACCTATTGATTGGAACCCACTGTGGAAGTGACATAGAAATACAAGTGTCTATTGGGTATCTAACTAACTTCAATATCATATGACTAACTTGAATAGCTGTGTAAATCTATTGATTGGAACCCACTGTGGAAGTGACATAGAAATACAAGCCTCTATTGGGTATCTTATAACTAACTTCAATATCATATGACGAGCTTGAATAGCTGTGTAAATCGAAGAAACACATTTGAATTTTTCTGTTGCTGTGCCTGAAATTATGTTGAAAAAGTATTTGAAGTAAAACGTCTAAATAATCTTTATTTTTGAGTAAATCTTTGGTTTAGTAATACCTTGTAAAGCTTTAACTTTGAAAGAGAAAATTGAAGTTTTAAGTATTCTAAACATCAACAATGCAATGAACACTTTAAAATTCAGTATTCAGGCTGTAGATATCATTAAAAATAAAGAAAAACTAATGATACTCTGGTGTGAAAATGGAAATGCGAACCAAATCAGAATATCTTCAAAAGAAAAAAGAGAACCAAAATTTTAAATTTCAAAATTCTGCAGACTCAGGCTGTAGATATCATTAAAACTAAAGAAAAACTAATGAAACTATGGTGTGAAAATGGAAATGTGAACCAAATCAGAATATCTTCAAAAGAAAAAAAAAAGAACCAGAATTTTAAATTGACAAGTCTGTTTCTGAATAGTTTTCTCAAGTTAGAAGAATGTTACAGGAAAAAGTTTGAGTAGTAGCTGAGAATTTGGAAATACTGGATTTTAAAGCTTCTAATGGATGGTTAGAAACGTTTTGAAAAAGGCATATGATTTCTTTTAGGTCTTTAAGCATCTGTGGTTGCTTACATGGTTAGAGAATAGTTTGAGAAGCTACTTTTCTTATTTAAGGATTATGCACGTAAGACATATAAAATGCTGATGAGACTGATCTTTTTTTTTATTAGGCATATTACTTGAAAAAACTATGTATTTAAAAAGTGTAAAGGAGAGAAAATGTCAAAAGAAAGACTAAGGTTTTTACTTTGGGAAAGTATGAGAGGAGAATAAAAGCCATCATTAATTATAAGTAAAGTAAATCCCAGAGCATGGATGACTGAGTGGTTGCTTGAACTTGATTGGAAAAAAAGTACTTCTTTTTCATGATAAAGCAACTTCTCACCCTAATCTAAAAATTAATAGTATAATTAATCTAAACAATTAGCATGAATTAAAATAAACATAAATTAATCTAAAGAAGGTCAAAACGTGCACTCTTTCCTCCAATTGTAACATCTGATTGCCAACCGCTTGATCAAGGCATTAGGAAAATTGTTTTATATGCTACTAATTTTTAAAACACTTGATTACAAGCTTAAATAGGCCTAGTAAAGAAAATGTAAAAATTTATGATCTACAAGCTTCTTTGTGGATAATTGCTGCCCAAAAAGTAAAGCTCAACTGTTATGAACTGTTTCAATAAGGAAGGCTTCAAAATAAATACGCCAGAAAGCAATGTCTTTGCAAAAGTAATGAACAATGATTATTACGCCAAATGACACTCTTTTTACTGTTTTACACTGCCTCTAATTTTGTTCAAATTCTCAATATAATGATCATCATTGTAGAGTTTGCACAGTGGAGATTTGTCAGGTATAACATTACCTGTGTCTTTCTAAATATTGGCATAATTTAGAATTATTCAGTTTTTCTAGAAGTGACTGGGTAAAAAGAATGTCAACTGATACTCTTCTTAATGGTAGAAGTAACTGGATTTAGATGTGACTGAGTAAAAAGAGTGTCAACTGACTCTGTCTCTAATTTTGTTCAAATTCTTAATACAATAATCATCATTGTAGATTTTTCATAGTGTGGATTCATGAGGTTATAATATTACCAGTGTGTGTCTTTCTAAAAACTAGTATAATGTAAAATTATTCAATTTTTCTAAAAGTATATTTTCAGACACTAAATGAATTGTGTTGTTCAATCAAACATTGAAATGCTTGTTTTCTTATCCCATCAAGTTGAACTACTGTTATGTGTTTACCTGTTGGAATATGCTGGACAACAGTAAATCGTTTTACATCTGTAACTTCCCTTTAACAAAATTGAATTACCCCAACTGTAGAAAAGACATTTTCTCCAAACTCAGAAATAAATTTCTGCTAATAATGCCATAAAATTTGGAAGAAGAAAATTTGTGAAAAGGCCTAAAAATAAAATAAAAATGTAGGAAAATGCCCCGAACGAGCAAAAGAGTTCAAAAAAGCAAATAACTTCAAATATCATCAAAATACAAGCCTTACTATTTAATATAGTTCTTGTGTAATGCTAAATAAATCATTTAATTCATTTGAACTGAAATGAGTATCAATGTTTGTCTTAATTTTAGCAAGTCAATCAATCATCAATAACTTATTAGTCTAAACTAGTTTATATTGCCAAAGATATTCTAACAAAAAATGTAATTTTCAATGCATATTTTCAATATCTTTCAACACATATAATACATTAAATTTCCATAGATATTTCAAACTGGAAAAAAAAAATCTGATTTGATTAATTCTAAGGAAAACAATCAAATTATTTCCATTTAAAAAAAGGAAAAAAATCTTTATGACATTTCTACATTTTGATCATTTAAGCATGCATACATACCACTGCAACTGATAAAAAATATAGTTAGGATAATAATTTATATGATTTATGTTAGTATTACTATGTTAGCTGTCTGCAAATCACGTGAGTTCTCCTGGCTTGGATTGTATAAAAACGTGCTACTGGACACCAGAGTTGTTGTTGGTTCTTCATTCATTAATTCGTTTAACTCTTTCATTATGCTTGATGCTATGTTGATTACAAGCTAGTGATGTTGTTTATCTGGATGATTTTGATTCCTGATAAATATATTTGTTTTAGTAAACTCTGCCTGCAATAAAGTCTTCATTTACCATTTCAATACATTATCATAATTAACCTGTTTGCTACAAAAACTTATTTTTCTCACAATAATAGTTACTACTCAATTTTCTTTCTTAAAATTAAAATATGTAATGTGATGGATTTAAAAAAGTTTTATAATTTCTTGTTTAAGTAAAAAATTTATGTATATTTAATGTTTTTCTAGACCATATGATCCTCAGTGGTATGAAGATGAAGTTGATGAAGATGAGGTATTAGATGAAGAAGGTCGAGCTCGATTAAAACTTAAGGTTTGTATTTCTATTCTTTCAGCACCATGCAGAAAAAGTTTTTATTTCTTTGTTGAACTGTTATTAGTGACAAAGACTACAAATAAAAATAATTTGTCTTATTTTGACCTTCGTGAAATAGTTGCCTGGTTGCCATTGGCAGCCAATAAATTTTGAGACTATATTTTTAGCTTTTAGACTACAATCTGCCATATTTTCATATTTTAATATTTGTAAAAAAAAAATAGGTCTGAGGATTAGCCACTAACAATAACTCCTTGTTCTCGCTTGTGTTTAAAACAAATTTCAAAGAAAAAAAATCCCATTTTTCTTTATCTTTGTGCTGTCATGTATTTCTCTAATATCTGGTTTCTGCATTATGTGATTTGAAATTCATGAGTCATAATAGTTTTGTTTTTATAAATATTGGGATTTTTAAAATTATTTAGAAATCCATGGGTGTAACTACAGAAAAATATATTAAAAAAACATGTGATTCAACACAGAAATCTGTTTTAAAAAAAAACATATAGAAATCTGTAACATTGGTGAAAATTGAACGAACATGGTCAAAAATTAATATGTGATAACTTGTTACTCTTTTCACGATTCATGAGTCATATTACTTTTGCTTTAAAGATACCAGAACTTTTATAAATTATTTAGAAATCTAAAGGCATAACTGCTGAAAAAGTTATAAAAAAAAACTTCTGAATACACGATCAAATCAGCATAAAGGCAAGCAGGGTGGGTTGCTCTTCAAAAAATGCATAGGCAAAAGACTGAATTTATAATAAATTATGTTGCTATTGTGAAATAGGTGGAAAACACTATCAGGTGGCGGAAGGCGTACGATGAGGATGGAAATATGACACCCGAAAGTAATGCTAGAATCATCAAGTGGTCTGATGGCAGGTATATATTAACTTTCCTCAATCTAAACTAAATCATTCCAGGCTCTGAAACATTTAATGTAATGTATTGGCATTATGACGGATAGTCGTTAATTGAATAAAATAGTTAGACTATTTTTTTTAAAAGAAAATTTAAACAAAAATATATTTTAGTTTGTTATTGCATTGAACATGCTAACTGAGTATGACAAAATATTTCCCCATTAAAATGCTACTGTTATGGGCATGACAATATTTTTCTTCATGAAAATTAGTTGAGGTGTGTTGAGTTATTAGTTGTGGTGTATTGATATAACTATGAAGAAAAAGTCCCCATTATGAAACAAGTTGAACAAAAGTTTATCAAATAATAGGTTAAATAGTAAATGCATTATATGTAATTATTATTATTATTTTTTTTAAATAGTTGCTTTGCTATAATTATAATGGTTTTATTATAATTATTTCTTTTAAACTGTGAAATTTTTTAATTCATGATTTGAATTGAATAAATTATTTACTTTATGTTAATTTTTTTTTTTAAAAAGTAATCATTTGTCATATTTTTTTCTCAGTTTGTCACTACATTTAGGTTCTGAAATATTTGATATCTATAAACAGACCTTGATGTCTGGAGACCACAATCATATTTTTATACGTCAAGGAACTGGTTTACAAGGGCAAGCTGTGTTCCGGACGAAGCTAACATTCAGGTCAGATATTTTTTTTTGGTTGAAATTTGAAACATCATCAAGTTAGATAGTACTGTATGTTTGTTGAGTTATATAATTTACAATTAATTAAACATCATGAACCTGCTTATTAGTTGAAAAACTTTAATTATATAAGGTAGAGATCTTTAACTCATATCTAACTGAATAATCTTATTCCTGAATAATCTTATTCAGTGTAAAAAATTTCTGTTTCAAAGGTCATTTAAAAATCTTTTAAATAATGCTATTTTCTTAGACTTTGTCTATCAAAAATACTTGTGCTGGCAGTGAACCACAAAGATATATATTTCTACAAATACTTACTCATAAGTAGTACCTAAAAAAAATCAATACTTGTGGTGCACAATTCGTAAAATAAAAAAGACTAAAAAAGAAACGGAACATCTTAAATAACTTTTTATCTAATGATCGGATTTTCATATACCTGGACTCAAACTTAGTAGTTCACAGGGTTACTTCAGATATGCTCATTAATTATTGCGGACAATATTTAAAGTTACAATTTAGATACAAAAAAGTACTTTCTCTGAATAAACATACCTTTTTTCAGACCAGTTTGGATACCCGACTCTCGAAATATGGGGGGGGGGGGAGTAGCTGCAATCAGGAAAATATGGTCCAAATAGTTTGTTCAGGAGAGTTCAGTGTTTGGATTCTTTAATATTAATTTCACTTTTTTAATATTTTGCTATATCTCCAAAAATATTTAAGTGAATTGAAAACTTTCCAAAAATTTTATAATTATTTATTATTATTTTTATTATTTATTGTAGAAGAATTTTAATTTAAGGTATAATCAAGGTTAATTTAAGGTATACAAATTTTTACACAATTTGGAAGAATTTTATGTCAAAAACTAAAAAAGTTCAACAAAATCGGTCTAATGATTTTCGAATAATCAAATTTTAAATCTACCACTTTTTTTTAAAATTTGATAACTTAAAAACTATTTGACTGATTATGTTCAAATTTTGTATAAAATTACATTCATTAAAATGATGTAAAAAATTTTATACTTAGTGATTCAAAAATTTTTTAAGCATTATGAAATAAACGTTGAAGTATAAATAATTTTTTAAAATTATATTTTATAATAGATAAATTTTTTTATTTGCTTAAAGCTTCTCTAGATATGGCAAGAAAAGAAAACAATCCTTAAAAGAAGAAAAAATATATTTTTATTCAGAGAAATACATTTTTGTCTGATTTCATAACTTAATATATCGTTTGCTGTAATTAATTTGCTTATTTGAGATCAGGCCCTCAAACTATTAAGATTGAGTTCTGGTACGTAAAAGTCGGAAATCGAATTTTAAATATCTGACTTTTTTAAAATTCAATTTCACTGATACTATAAAGTGTCTTTTATGTTTGATTTTGTAACTTTAAATATTGTCTGTATTAATTAATTAGCATATTTGCAGTCACCCTCTCTAACCATTAAGATTTAGTCCTAGAACGTGATGGTCCGATCATTAGATCAAAAGTTATTCAGGGTGTCCATTTTTTGTTTTTCGCACAGTACTTTGTTTCTTGGAGGATATAAAAAATCACTTAAATCACCAATATTTGATAATTTCTTAGCGTTTCTTAAGTCACTGTCGAGAAAAGCATAGAGATTGAAGGTTAAGAGAACAAATTCATAAAAAGTGCTTTAGATTAAAAAACTATTTCATATAAACATAAATAAAAACTTCTTAATATCTCCTCATATTTAACCAAGCCAATTTTTTATTCCAAATCATTTTGAATATTGAGGAAAATTACTTTCTCCAATTAAGTTTGCATTCTAAAAGTAGCGAAGTAGTGACTACATTTCGAAAGTAGTTTATAGTCACTACATTAAAGAAAATAGTTGCAGTTAACTACAATGGAAATTTAGCTTTTCCCACCACTGATATATATATATATAGGGTGGTTAAAAACTATATGTCGAAAATGTAAAGGTAGGTTAAGGGGACCTAAATAAGCAAATTTTTTATAAGAATCTGGAAGAGGAAATGTGGAATTAAAACAATAGTACGTAAAACAGTTATTAATCACAAGTAAGTGAAAAGACAAATTAAGCACAAAATAATATGTTAACAGTTTACAATAGCTAACAATTAAATTTGAATCAATTACAGTTTGTAACAGCTACTTGAAATAGAGACTGCAAACAATGATATAGGATTATCACAGTTTGCATACATTAGTAAAAACATCAGACATGTCACTCACTTTTCCAGAAGCTACAGGCAATTTGTCAACCAGATCGTCTTCAGATGTTAAGGGACTATCATACACAATGTTTTTCTATAAAGAGAAATCCAAACACATGAAATCTGGAGAATAC
The DNA here is from genome assembly GCA_949128135.1 of Parasteatoda lunata. Taxonomy (NCBI): domain Eukaryota; kingdom Metazoa; phylum Arthropoda; class Arachnida; order Araneae; family Theridiidae; genus Parasteatoda; species Parasteatoda lunata. The sequence goes on along the minus strand of OX421970.1, from coordinate 90,806,997 downwards.
AATAGTCTAGAACCATTGGTCCATCTAAAAAGTGTATGTTCGCAAACCCAGTATTGATGTCATGGGGCAAACTGCTTGAAATCTGTGCAGAAAATGACGATTCAAGCAAAGCTTTTTTATATGTGTTACTCAACAGCGATTCATACCATGTTAATGCTAAATTTCGGGACACACATTTCTTTATGAAATATGCTTATTTTAGCCTGCCTACCTGCCTTTACTTTTTTGACATATAGTTTTGAACCACCTTGCATATAATTTTGTTGTCCGTTAAATTTAGTTTATTTATTTAAAATGTTATTATAGTGTCCATTACTGACACACATGCTTTTGTTATTTTCAGACCTCATTCTACTGACAGTTTCACTCATCGTAAGATGACCCTCTCCCTTGCTGACAGAAATCAAAAGACTCAGAAAATCAGAGTGGTGCCCATCGTTGGAAAGGATCCTGAAGCTCATCGTTGGGAAATGATTAAGGTTAGTTCATTATCATTTTTAAGGTTCACTCCAGCAATGAAAATTTAGTGGTCCAAAACAGTTAAATGGTCTAAAAACAGACAAATAGATTGAAAACAAATTAATAAATATAAAATCCTTACTGCAATTAAATACACTAAAATTTATTGTTTATTATCATTGATATGCAGTACCTGTATATTCTGTAATAAAATATTCACAATATTTTTAAAAAAGAAATTGCAAAATTGACCCACAACATACACAATACTATTTAGTTAACCCCTAACTGCAAAAACAAGTCTACAGCCACATAAATCAGTAAGCACTCCATCCTTTTCCCTCTCTGTCAAAATATAAGCAAAATCCTAGCTTGCAGAATTTCACATGCTTAACCCTCTTAAAACAGCTCTCAACAACACATCATAAGTTGCTGTTTTCAGAAAACTAATCTCATATGTGATAGCGTAGACTGGGAATGGGGAATCTCGTCATCAGATATATGTGATCACAGTCCTGATGATGTTTACATTCCTATATTTTGACTAAGACAATCAGCATTGTTGGTTTATTTTAATTGTGCTATTTTTTTCTTTCAGCAAGAAGAAGACAAACTGAGGGCTTCCATTCGCCGTGAGAGTAAGCAAAGGAGAATGAAAGAAAAGTCTCATTCCAGTGGTCTCAGCCGTTCTTATCTGGAGCCTGATCGCTATGATGACGATGATGATGGAGCCATTTCACTGTCTGCTATTAAAAACAGATATAAAAAAGGGGCTGCAGCATCCAAAGGTACCAGTTATTTCCTGTTTAGCTGTTTGGGCTGCATACAGAGTTACACAAAACTATTTTTTTGAAAAATAATAATTTTATACTTTTAACCCTTTGAATACTAATACTGGCTTTTTCCAATAACATGGAGAAAGCTCTTGTCTTTCCCCATGTTATTCAATAGGAAAGAAGTGTGTAGATCTACCAATTCTCGGGTTTGAGTATCAGACTTCTTTTGTCTAATCTCAGGGCTTGTTTTTTTTTCAGACATCTTTCCTTAAAACTATAAATTAGAGGACCTGTGTATAGTTTTGCTCTCAAATTTTCCTCTTTGTTAGAGGTTTTGTGTATTTAGTATATTGCAGTGTTTTCCCTAAGTGTTTTTGGAAGAGCAGCTCACCCTCCTTGTCCTTTTTGTAAAAGTAAGCCGCCATCCCTTAAGAACACAATACTGCCATATCAAACATCGATTTTCGTATTTATACGTAATTTAAAAGCTAAGCATTCCTATCACGCAATCTAAAAATCATGAATCGCGACTCGTAATCATGCGCTTTTAAAAACCAATATCCCTTTTCATATTCACGCAATTTAAAAATCCAATATGTTGATTCACATTCTCTTGATTTTAAAATCCAATATTGTGGTTCATATTCATGCGATATTAGAATCCACTATCATGATTCATATTTACACTATTTCAAAATGCAATATTTCGATTCTTGTGAGAACTAAGATTTTTCCTTAATTAATTACTATAAAGGTGTGATATTCTTCCTTGGTAAGCAAATTAGTTATAAATCTTATTTCTAAATATTATGTTAAATATGAAACATGTTTGGTGTATAAAGTGATATCTTGCATATGAAATTTTCCGTTTTTTTCACTTCCTGTCTCAAACACCCTTGGTTTATAGTGGACTCTTAATATCCTTTACTCAGTTTTTTTTTTTTTTTTTTTTCTTAATTTCACATAACTTTAAATTTGCAGGAGTTGCAAATGCAAATGAAAGCAATATCTTACATTGTATTAAATCTTACTCTTGCAGGAGTTGCTCTTTGCTTATAAACTAGGGTGAACAAGTTAAGCAATACATCTTACTCTCCCCCTCCCATGTTAAAGGAGAACGTACAATTTTGGTAACTTTTATCTCGGGAGTGAAATGTTCGGAATATTTTGTCCAGGTGAAAATGAGGACTGAAAATACTGGATTCTTTATTAATTGTTGATGCCAAAATTGAATTACTTAAAATCGAATTGTAGTCAGTCTTAAATCACTAATTTCTTCCATAGATTGTAAAAATTAACTAATTATTTTTCTCATTAATATCTGATTTATTATCTCTTTAATCAGTTAATAATTTATTAATAAATTATGTATTATCGTAATCACTATTTCCAACAATGCTATTGTCATATGTTAAAAAATAATTTTACAAAGAATCTGGATACATTGTGTTCTACTACCGTTGATAGTTGGCTTATTGATAGGTAGATCACTTTATTGGGGTTCAACTGGATTTGTTTGATAGGTAAAACTTGTATTGTATTTTACAGACAGGCCTTCTATATATTCTTCTGATGAAGCATCAGACGATGGAGAAAGAGAGAAAAGATTGGAACAAGCTAAGGAGAATGAGGAAGATGATGAGAGTGATCTGGTTAGTTATTGCATTTCCTGCTCTTTGGAAATAAAATGTTTTGAATATATATGTTTTCTTTCCCATTTGAAATGGTTGCAAATTTGCTTATTTGCAACTTTGTTACTACAGTTAGTTTCTCCAAGCATTTTTTTATTTATTTATTTTTTGGAAGAGAAACTATCTTTGGAACATGAATGAAAAAATAAATGAAGTACATAAAGTAAATTATTTTTAATGAAAGATACTGAAAATCATTGCCGAAACTAAATCGAATTAATTATTGTTATTGTTGATTGCAGGAAGGCAAAAAATCAATACTATTTAAAAAAGGAGCAAATAAATATTTTGTAATGTGCATTTGAATTATTTTCCTAGCATTTTTTTATTATTTTTAAATGTATATTATTTTTGAAATTTTGTTTCGTGATTACGTGTTTTAAAAGATTCTTTTTGATAAGAACCGAAACACATTATACATTAGTAAATATCAATGCAAAAAATATCAAACACAAGAAGTAATAAAGCCCTTTAGAGAAAGACAATTTGTTTTCAAGTAAATACAGGTCCTATGATTTATAGGTGCAGCATAGCTGATTGTGGCTCTTGTGTATTAAAATTCTACAATTAACGAAGCAGTAATAATAAAAAATGTACAGTGCACACAAAAATAAACACACCACCCTAAATTAATTTTGATCTAATGATCAAATCTCCAAATTCTGGGGCTCAATCTTAATAGTTCAAGGAGGTGACCTTAAATATACTAATTAATTAGTGCAGAGGATATTTTAAGTTATGAAATCAGACACATAAATTTACTTTCTCTGAATAAACCTACCTTTTTTTCCGAAGGATTCTGATTTCTGACCCCCAAAATAAGCTGCAATAGTTTGACCAGGAAAGCACTCCATAGTTTAGACCAGGGGTCTCCAAACTTTCCAGCCTTAGGGCCATACTGATTACTCCAGTAAGTTCCGAGGGCCAAAACCATATTATCATTGTTGCCGGTGGTAAAAAATGAAATAGTCCACTGATGAAAAAAAAAAGTACGCAACGTTTAAAAAAGGCTGCAAATCGGACTAAAGTCCGCAAAACGGCAACACTGCATATTATTAATTTTCCTGTAATTATCTGTAATTTCTAGAGTAGTCGTAGAGTACGAGCCATGAGGAGTAACGTGACACGACATCTGGTGGACACAAGCGGAAATAGGTAGTACCTTCTATCGCTAACAGATGGCGCTAATAGCACGTACAGAATAATCTCGTTGGTTCGAGAAAGTTCTGGTGTCTTTCACTCACTTCTAGATGGTAGTAATTGGAATATATAGGAAGGCTAGTGGCGCAACCACAAGTCAGTTCCTATGACACTGTTGTGAAATAAAATAGTGCGTACCTCCTTAAAACGTGTTTGTGCGTGTTTAAGTTTAAGACATCTTTGTAACAGTATTTTGATTTGAATTGTTGCTTTTGTGTGTGATTTAGTAGTATGGAAAAGAAGCGAAAAATTGATAGTGAATGCAGAAAATTCAAAGATCAGTGGAACATTCAGTATTTCGTAATTGAGTCCAGTAACAAGGCGCTATGTTTGATTTGCAATGAAAGCATAGCTGTTCTCAAAGAATATAACATTAAACGTCATTATGAAACAAAACGTTTTCAAAATTACTCAAAATATACAGGAAGCTTGCGGACAGAAAAATTCGAAGCTATGAAGCGCGGATTGAAATCGCAGCAATCTTCATTAACAAAACTCAAAACTGAACAAGAGGCTGCAACTCGTGCCAGCTTTCGTGTGGCTCTTGAAATTGTTTAACGTGGAAAACCATTCACTGATGGAGAAATGATCAAAGAATGCATAATTGCAGTAGCCGAAGAAATGTACCCTGAAAAGGTAAATTTATTAAAAACTGTCAGTATGTCAGCAAACACTGTGGCTCGAAGGGTAGAAAACATTGCTGAAAATATATCCTCTCAACTGTTCAACAAAAAGGGACATGTTGAGTGGTTTTCTTTGGCCTTGGATGAGTCAACGGATGTGTCAGATACTGCTCAGGTGTTGATTTATATTCGAGGAGTAGATAAAAGCTATGAAGTGCATGAAGAACTTCTTGATATGTATAGTATTCATGGCACAACTACTGGTACAGATATTTTTAAAGGAGTTGAAATGGCCATGAATCAAAAGAACCTTCGATGGAAAAACTTGAAATCTATTACAACTGATGGAGGCAAAAACATGAGTGGGAAAAATAAAGGAGTGGTCGCTCTTGTGTCAAAGGCTGTAGAAAATGACGGTGGTTCAAAACCATTAGTCTTACATTGTATCATTCATCAACAGTCTTTGTGCGGAAAATGTTTGGATATGTCGGAAGTTCTGAAACCAGTCATATCAACTGTTAATTTTATCAAATCTTTTGGGCTGAATCACCGACAATTTATTGCAGAGATTGGAGAAAATGACTTACCTTATCACACTGCCGTACGTTGGCTTAGTTGTGGGAAAGTCCTTCAGCGCTTTTTCGAACTTCGAGCAGTGATCGAAATTTTTTTGAATGAAAAGCATCGCCCTCTTACTGAATTACAAAACAACGCATGGCTGTGGAAGTTAGCATTCTATTTTGATTTGACAAAACATGTGAACTAACTGAATTTGAGATTGCAAGGAGAAAACCAGCATCTTCCTGATTTATACACTAATATCAAATCATTCCGGAAGAAATTGATACTGTTTCAATCACAACTACGAAGTAAATGTTTTTCACATTTTAAAACATGTGAAATATTCAGCCACACCACTGAGACTGAGTTTCCTATCGATTTTGCAATCGAAACTTTGAGTGCTTTGAAAATAAATTTTGATACTCGTTTCTCGGACTTTGATGCCATTGCGAATCAAATTAAGATTTTTCAGAATCCTTTTGATACTGACATTGAAACCCTAGCCTCGGAACTTCAAATGGAAATGATTGATCTACAGTGCAGTGATATAATTAAGAACAAATATCAAAACTCATCTTTGTTGGAATTTTATAAGAGTCTTCCACTGACACAATTTGATAATTTGCATAAATTTCCTCGTGGGCTGTTTTCTGTTTTTGGTACTACTTATTTGTGTGAGAAGACCTTCTCCAAAATGAAGTACACAAAAAATGTTTACAGATCTAAATTAACTGATGAGCATCTTAAATCTCTTTTAATAATTGGTACAAGTAAAATTAGTCCACAACTACAAACTATTGTCAGTGGAAAATCTCAATTACATAAATCTCATTAGTATTTCATATGTCATTATGCTTGTTATAAGTTATGTTTTTATTTAAAAGTATAAAATGTTAGTTGGATTCATTTCAATAATTTGTTAGTTATTATATATATACTGAAGTTAAATTTTCTGCATATTATACATGTCTACTCATTACAATTCTGTGTTTCTTTATCCAACTTATCACAAAAACAATAACAATAAGCCTACAACAATGTTATGAGTAGTTACCCCATGACCATATCAATGTATATGTCATATTAATAATTATTCAGCATAAAATTAGAACACTTCAGTAAACTGAATTTAATTTGCTATAAAAAATATGTTCTCTAAAAGGAGTTTTCAAGTATGCTAGCTCTCCGAGGGCCGGACGTGGCCCTCGGGCCGTAGTTTGGAGACCCCTTAATGTTAATTTAACTTTTTGAGCATTTCGTTGCATCTCCAGAACTTTTTAAGCGAGTTGAAAAAATTTTACGCAGAATTAGGAAATTCAAAAGATATCTAAAGATAATTCCATGCAAAGATAATCCAAAGTTTATTCAAAGATAATTTCATGCAAAAAATAGCTTTAAGTAAATATTTATTATTTTATTTAATAATGGACAACAAAATTTTGAAGTGTAAAGAATAAAATTTTTAACATCATTTTAAAGAATGTAATTTTGCATGGCTAAATACAATGGTTCAAAAATGGATCAAAAATGGTTAAATAGTTCCTGAGAAATCAAATTTTAAATATCTGACTTCTTTGAAATTCCATATCTCAAAACTTGTTTGACCAAATTTGCTAAAATTTTGTATATTGCTGTGTAAAAAATTTTATGCCTTATAATTCTTAACTTTTTTGACCATTATTGAATAAAATAATAAATATTTACTATAAGTTATTTTTCGCATAATTATCTTTGGATAAACGAATTTCATAATTGTATACAAAAATTTTTTGATTTGCTTAAAAAGTTCTTTAGGTATAGCGAAATACCCAAAAAGTATAATTAACATTATGGAGTCCAAACTTAGGAGCTCTCTCCCAACCAAACTATTGGAACCATATTTCCCAGATTAGAACCATATTTCCCAGATTAGAACCATATTTCCCAGATTGGAACCATATTTCCCAGATTATATTATGTTTATTCATAGAAAGTACGTTTTTTGTGTCTTAATTTAAAACTTAAAATTCCGCCTGCACTTATTAATTAGCATATTTGAGGTCACCTTGAGCTATTAAGGTTGAGTCCTAGAATGTGAAAAGTCGTTTATTAGGTCAAAAGTTATTCAGGGTGGTCCTTTCTTTTTTTTTTGCACTGTACAGTTAAACTTCCTTATTGAGAAACTCTTAGGGAGACATTAAACAGTTTTTTATATCAAATATGTTTTTAACAATTTACTTAAAATAATGACTGATATTTTAAAAGTTGTATTAAATGTATTTACACCAAAAAAGCATTTATTTCAAACACTGTCAATATCTTTTTGCCATCTTCCTTTTCTTATTTATGTCCAGGTTCTTTCTATTAATATTTTATTTTATAACTAAAATTGCACAGCCAACCCAATTTTGAGTTTACAACTGTCAATGTTCAACTCCATAGCCTTGTAATTTTGAATCCAATCTGGAAGACAAGGAAACTCTTAAATAAAGCATCGGGGAAAAGTAGCCTTCATGGAGGATATTTTATGGAACTAACCTGCATTTGCGTTATATGGAGAGAAAAATAACGAAAACCTCTCACGGTTAACACAACAGAAAAGGACTCTAACCCATGATCTGCTTACCACTTGGGCTGATTTACGTCAGCACTGTGGTCGGTACGAGCCTGGTGCAGAATTCATATCAACCAGCCGTCGCTGGGATTCGAACCTTGGCCACCTCATTGCGAGGCGAGCTTTCTATTTCCTGAGCCACCGCGCTTTTTATGAATAATCAGATGCTAAAACATTAATTACCCACAGTAACTAAAACTAAAGTAAACTAAACTCAGTGGCCCAACAGCCCTTGCAAGGCCAAGGTTTGTTGTGCCCATTTCAGTTTTTCTGACCTTTTGTTCTGGGGTGTTATGGGGTTCATAAAAATATATTATTGTTACGTATATAATTTAAGTTACAACTTTCAAAATTAGTATTGGAGGTCTACTGTACTATAAGGACCAGAAAAGAACAAAATTGCCCCCCTTTTTTAACTTCTGCTAAATGTCCATACATTAAAAATTCTGACTTTTAATTAATGTATGCAATTTTCTAAAAAGATAATAATTTATTAATAAGAAATCAACAATCTTATCAAGATTATAATTATTCTTTAGATTTAATAAAAGGTAGTTTTGCTCAATAAAAATGGTTAATTTTTTAACAAAATTGTGCAATTTAAGCAGAATTATAATGTTTCTCTACTATCTCTTTCAGGACTATTTTGATCGTAAAGATGGAAAAAAGAAAACGGTAAATATTGAAGAGAGCGATGATGAAGATTAATTGTAATATAAATTGCCTACTTTACTTAGTGTAAATAAATTTACTTTCGTTTTAATTTTGATGTATTCATTTATTATCTTTAGAATATTTCGCACAAACATATAATTCATGATACTGAAAATTTATTTCTTTTTCATTAAACCCATTAAAAGAGGTTTTAGTTTGATTTTTTTTTTATTTATTTATTTTATTTATTTATTTATTTTTTTAGTATTTAAATCATGATGTATTATATATTAAGTCACAAGAGTACATTAAGTTACAAAAAATGTTCATCAAATTTAATTTATAATCAACACACCCCTAGCAGCAAAATAACTTGGGCCCTCTTTGGGCTAATATTCATGAACTTTGGCTCAATACGAGTTCAAGGGGCCATTATTTTTCTGATATTGGCCCTATATAGAATTTTCTGATACACCTGATATTTCACAGCCACTTTACGACCAATATCGGTCTCATATAGAATTGTCAGATTTACCTGATATTTTATATCCATTATTTAGCCAATTTAGGTTCTATATTGGCCAATGTAGGCTCTATATAGACCACTCTAGGGCCAATATTAAAAAATCTAGACATCTCAATATTGGTCCTTTGGTGCATGTTCTTATACAATTGCTCGATTTAATAGCTGAGCACCGGGCCCCTTTTAAAATTTTTCACAAAGCTGAAATTGACCCCCAGAAGAATGAACCCATGTGTCGTGGTTGGCATAAGACAAAGGTGAGTTTTGTGAATTTTCAAAGAATAGGGGTATTCCGCGGACAAGAACATAAGCAATCCAAGGTTGGCTAAAATAAAGGTGAGGACTTGAGTTTCAAGTAGAATTGGTGGCTTTCTGTGGACAAAAGTTTTAGAAGAATAGGGGCATTCTGTGGACAAGAGCACGACTAGTCCAAAGTTGGCTAAAACGAAGGCGAAGACTTGAGCATTTGAAGAATAAGGCATTCTGTGGGCTTTTGAAGAACCAAGAGTCCCCAGCATGAGCAGCCCAAATTTGGCAAAACAACACGACTAAAAAAATGGGACAAAGACCCATAAATCGGCCTCAAAACAGCTCTGAATGAAAGCGCAGAGGCCGGAGCAAATATATAGTTGGTTTCAAATATATATGTTACTGTGAATGACCGAAATCAAGAGAATGTCGACTTTCACCGGTGAATGTCAACAATCACATAGTCGCTTTGGTGAATGTCCAAAACATTTGCGATATCCAATTTTATATTAATTTATTCGTTGATATTATTATATTTATTTGATATAATTATATTTATTCGATATTTTAATACTTTCTGACGATAGATAAGAAAAAGCATCAGTGTTTGGAGTATCAGGCAAATATATACCGGGCAATGGCACTTGACCTTAAAAAATATCAGTGTAGGGTATACTGGGCTGTGGCACTTAACTAGACCTAGTATATAGTGGACATTTACCAAAGGTCTAGTTAAGCGCCCCTGCCCGGTATATCCTGCACTGATGTTTTTTTTAAGGTTTAGTGCCACTGCCCGGTATACACTGATATTTTTTTAAGGTCAAGTGCCATTGCCCAGTATATATTTGCCCGATACTCCAAACACTGATGTTTCTTCTAATCTATCGTCAGAAAGTATTAAAATATCGAATAAATGTAATCATATCAAATAAATATAATAACATCAACGAATAAATTAATATAAAATTGGATATAACAAATATTTCGGACATTCACCAAAGCGACTTTGTGAAAGTCAACAACCACCGATTTCGGTCATTCGCAGTAACATATGTATTCATATGTATTTCAAAAAGTGTTGAATAAGAAGAAAAAACCAATCTTTGTGCATTATATTTTATAAAAAAAATAGGGAAACCTCACAAGAGGTCTCCCCATTTTTTACTTTATTTAAAATTTACAATACTTATATACAATACAATTTAATTTGGTTATTTACAATACATAATACAAATTAATGTGGAACTATGTCCAACGTCTTATGTGAAATTTGACAAAAGCCTCCGTCACAACTTTGAAACTGTGGCACTGTTTTGTACAAAATAAACATTGCCCTAAAGACTTTTTTCATTAAATTTCAAGACATTTAAATGTTTTACTGGGTGCATGCTGTCCAGTTTTTCAACAAGCGACTTCCAAGTCTTGTGGGTCTTTTCATCGTTTTAAGCGAAACGGTCTGGATTTTTGGACACTTTATGGGTGGTGACACACTTCAAAGGGATGAAACAGCTTGTGACACACTCTCGGTGGTTTGTGGCACACTTGAAACAGTCTGTCTCTCAGGGACTGTGGATTGTCTTTCAGGGCTGTGGTTGGTCTTTCATGTTGACCATTGGCAGGCTTATGCACCCTCTGTGATGGAGGTGCTGAAGCACCTCGAGAAGTCTTTATCAAATTTAATTGATGCCGTGCATCTTTGGCCGACACCATCAGCACACGACTCCAGGTTCTTTTCAGTGCCTCTGTCACAATGACAGATTTCAACTTGTTTTTTAGGTTTATCCACAGGCGAACGCAACGATGGTTAATTCACAGGCGGTGAAATGGAACTCACAGCCGATGCAATGGGTGATATGGGCCGAAACACTCGCTGATCCACTGGCGGTGATATTGGACGTAGTAACGATTTATCCACAGGCGAAGCTAGAGGAGATATCGGTTGAAAAAGCGGTTTCACCACGGACTCCATAAAACTGGGTGGAGAAGGCTCGAGTGGTGGCACTGTAGAACTGGGCGAAGAAAACTCAAGAGGTGATACTGGAAAACCGGGTGGCCAAATCAGACTGTCAGAATTTTCCATCTCTGGTTCCACAGGTGTTGATCCAATTCAAAGTCGAGAATGTCGTCTTCCATCATAAAGTCTCGCTGGAAAGAGCACGGTCGTATGCAGGCGAGCCTTTTTATACCAAAGTGTTGTACGCAATTCGTATGCGCAGGGGTCGACGGTCGACCTAGAAATGTCTGGAACTTTCTGGACAAATATGTTACACCAAAAACTTTTTTTATCGTGTTTGGTTTGTGTCGAATTGTGCTGTATCATATTTGGGGCTTGGGTTAAAGTGTGCTGTGTCATGTTTGGGATTGCGGGGAATTTTGTTTGGGAAATGTGTTTATTGGGGGTTGTGTTGCATCGAGTTTGGGGCTTGTGTTGAATTGTGTTTGGGGCATGTGTTGTATCGTGTTTGGGGTTTGTGTTGAATTGTGTTTGGGGCTTGCGTTGAATTTTGTTTGGGGTTTTGTTGAATTTTGTTTAGGACATGCGTTGTGTCATGTTTGGGGCTGTATAATGTTTTGGAACTTGGGATGTGTTTGTAGGGTTGAATTGCGTTTGTTAAGACTTGCGTTAAATTGTGTTTGTAAGGGCTTGTCAAATTTGAATTGAGTTTAAAGTTTTTTATGCCAAAAATTAGAGTTTGTGTTCTATTGCATTTATTTCAAACTTTTATTTTATATAAAACACATACGAACATTATTTTATATAAAACACATTTATATACGAACACCATCAACATTCTAAACACTTTGATTAACATAGTGTGTACACTATACACCTTATATATACACCTTACATATCATATGCTTCGAACCTTATTTCATGAACCATATACCTTATTTCATATACTCTAAACCATGTTTTATAAATGTGCTATATTGTAATTTTAATTTTCTTTTAAATAAAACACATTTAACATTCAGTTGAATACTGCTCGTATCCACTTTGGGGTACGAACACCATCAACATTCTAAACCCTTGTTTTATATACCTTAAACCATATACCTTATTTTATATACCATATACCTTAAGCATACACCTTGTTTCATATTCCTTAAACCATAGGTATTGTTTTATATACCACACACCTTGTTTTATTTACCATGATTAGTAAACATTTTTACCTCTTTTCATTTCACTTTAACAGACTTTGTTTGGCTTTAAAAATTACCAACATACCATATTTCAAGTCACAATTTTAAAAATACACACTAAATTTGTATACTTACCATGTCCAAGAACCCAAGACTCTGATTCTAAAACAAAAGAGCAAGCAAAATGCAGGGAGGACGAGCACAAAGAAAAGGAAAAAAAACTGTTGCCATACTGCGAAATGGGAAGCAAAAGTTATACTTACCTACTCGCAATCTTTGTGCTATGAGCGCACATCCTGGCACAAAGCTCAAAGAAAAAGTTTCCTAGATGTCTTCAGTCGCCATAAACGAACCCTGGATATATTGCTATATACAGTGAAAGTTTAAAACGCTGGACTACTTCACTGAGTACCAGCCTCTCACCGAGCTCCTATGAACCCGTAAAGGAATCCACAAGAAGAGGCTGGATACACCAGACACTTTTTACCTGAGTACTGGACCCTGCTACAATGCACCTGTAAAGAAATCTACGAGTACAGCCAGAGACACTAGACGAACATATATATTTTTTCTTCTCTGAGCACTGGACTCACACCCCACAACTATGAACCCGTAAAGGAATCCACAAGTAGAGCCAGTGACACTGGACGTATTAATATTTTTTCATGTCTGAGCACTGGACAATTCTACAATGGACCCGTAAAGGAATCCACGAGTAGAGCCAGTGACACTAGACATTTTTTGGACCCAAAAATGAATCCACACACACACATTCACTCAAACACGGAAACAAATTTTTTCAAAAAACAAGCAAAGAGGCACGCAGCGATAGAAAAGAGGACACACACAAAGGCTGCAACCCCCTCCGAGTCGGCTTACTAACCAGGGTCACGTTTTTCGGCTTTCCCAGAGGCAGGTGTTGCAGAGAAAAGAAGCACTGAAAGTTTCCATTTCAACTGGATCCCGATTCAGCACTCCTTACTGGAACCTTTTTAAGGGTTCCTTCAGGCCTTCTGATTGGCAGCATTGCACTGTATGTTCACGATCCAGGCTACTAAGGCACAGTCGGGGAACCAAGTTCTAGGACACTGAAAGTAGAGGCAGGCTAAGCAGCGATAGAAAAGAGTACACAGACAAAGGCTGCAACCCCCTCCGAGTCGGCTTACTAGCCCGGTTGCCAGGGTCACGTTTTTCGGCTTTCCCAGGGGCAGGTGTTGCAGAGAAAAGAAGCACCGAAAGTTTCCATTTAACCTGGATCCCGATTCAGCACTCCTTACTGGAACCTTTTTACGGGTTCTTTCAGGCCTTCTGATTGGCAGCATTGCACTGCATGTTCACGATCCAGGCTACTAAGGCACAATCGGGGAACCAAGTTCCAAGACACTGAAAGTAGAGGCAGGCTAAGCAGCGATAGAAAAGAGTACACAGACAAAGGCTGCAACCCCCTCCGAGTCGGCTTACTAGCCCGGTTGCCAGGGTCACGTTTTTCGGCTTTCCCAGAGGCAGGTGTTGCAGAGAAAAGAAGCACCGAAAGTTTCCATTTCACCTGGATCCCGATTCAGCACTCCTTACTGGAACCTTTTTACGGGTTCTTTCAGGCCTTCTGATTGGCAGCATTGCACTGCATGTTCACGATCCAGGCTACTAAGGCACAATCGGGGAACCAAGTTCCAAGACACTGAAAGTAGAGGCTGGCTAAGCAGCGATAGATAAGAGTACACAGACAAAGGCAGCAACCCCCTCCGAGTCGGCTTACTAGCCCGGTTGCCAGGGTCACGTTTTTCGGCTTTCCCAGAGGCAGGTGTTGCAGAGAAAAGAAGCACCGAAAGTTTCCATTTCACCTGGATCCCGATTCAGCACTCCTTACTGGAACCTTTTTACGGGTTCTTTCAGGCCTTCTGATTGGCAGCATTGCACTGCATGTTCACGATCCAGGCAACTAAGGCACAATCGGGGAACCAAGTTCCAAGACACTGAAAGTAGAGGCAGGCTAAGCAGCGATAGAAAAGAGTACACAGACAAAGGCTGCAACCCCCTCCGAGTCGGCTTACTAGCCCGGTTGCCAGGGTCACGTTTTTCGGCTTTCCCAGAGGCAGGTGTTGCAGAGAAAAGAAGCACCGAAAGTTTCCATTTCACCTGGATCCCGATTCAGCACTCCTTACTGGAACCTTTTTACGGGTTCTTTCAGGCCTTCTGATTGGCAGCATTGCACTGCATGTTCACGATCCAGGCTACTAAGACACAATCGGGGAACCAAGTTCCAAGACACTGAAAGTAGAGGCAGGCTAAGCAGCGATAGAAAAGAGTACACAGACAAAGGCTGCAACCCCCTCCGAGTCGGCTTACTAGCCTTGTTGCCAAGGTCACGTTTTTCGGCTTTCCCGGAAGCAGGTATTGCAGAGAAAAGAAGCACCGGAAGTTTCCATTTCACCTGGATCCCGATTCAGCAATCCTTACTGGAACCTTTTTAGGGGTTCTTTCAGGCCTTCTGATTGGCAGCATTGCACTGCATGTTCACGATCCAGGCTACTAAGGCACAATCGGGGAACCAAGTTCCAAGACACTGAAAGTAGAGACAGGCTAAGCAGCGATAGAAAAGAGTACACAGACAAAGGCTGCAACCCCCTCCGAGTCGGCTTACTAGCCCGGTTGCCAGGGTCATGTTTTTCGGCTTTCCCAGAGGCAGGTGTTGCAGAGAAAAGAAGCACCGAAAGTTTCCATTTCACCTGGATCCCGATTCAGCACTCCTTACTGGAACCTTTTTACGGGTTCTTTCAGGCCTTCTGATTGGCAGCATTGCACTGCATGTTCACGATCCAGGCTACTAAGGCACAATCGGGGAATCAAGTTCCAAGACACTGAAAGTAGAGGCAGGCTAAGCAGCGATAGAAAAGAGTACACAGACAAAGGCTGCAACCCCCTCCGAGTCGGCTTACTAGCCCGGTTGCCAGGGTCACGTTTTTCGGCTTTCCCAGGGGCAGGTGTTGCAGAGAAAAGAAGCACCGAAAGTTTCCATTTCACCTGGATCCCGATTCAGCACTCCTTACTGGAACCTTTTTACGGGTTCTTTCAGGCCTTCTGATTGGCAGCATTGCACTGCATGTTCACGATCCAGGCTACTAAGGCACAATCGGGGAACCAAGTTCCAAGACTCTGAAAGTAGAGGCAGGCTAAGCAGCGATAGAAAAGAGTACACAGACAAAGGCAGCAACCCCCTCCGAGTCGGCTTACTAGCCCGGTTGCCAGGGTCACGTTTTTCGGCTTTCCCAGAAGCAGGTGTCGCAGAGAAAAGAAGCACCGAAAGTTTCCATTTCACCTGGATCCCGATTCAGCACTCCTTACTGGAACCTTTTTACGGGTTCTTTCAGGCCTTCTGATTGGCAGCATTGCACTGCATGTTCACGATCCAGGCTACTAAGGCACAATTGGGGAACCAAGTTCCAAGACACTGAAAGTAGAGGCTGGCTAAGCAGCGATAGAAAAGAGTACACAGACAAAGGCAGCAACCCCCTCCGAGTCGGCTTACTAGCCCGGTTGCCAGGGTCACGTTTTTCGGCTTTCCCAGAGGCAGGTGTTGCAGAGAAAAGAAGCACCGACAGTTTCCATTTCACCTGGATCCCGATTCAGCACTCCTTACTGGAACCTTTTTACGGGTTCTTTCAGGCCTTCTGATTGGCAGCATTGCACTGCATGTTCACGATCCAGGCTACTAAGGCACAATCGGGGAACCAAGTTCCAAGACACTGAAAGTAGAGGCTAAGCAGCGATAAGAAAGAGGACACACACAAAGGCTGCAACAATTGGGGATTCGTGATTTCATTTAGCATTCTGTAGTCACAGGTCATGCGAAAAGTGCCCGCTTTATTTTTGACTACATGAATCGGTGAGCTATAGGGTGAATTGCTCGGTTTTATAATACCCAATTCTAAAAGGTTCTCGATTTCTTTTTTTACAAATGCATATTGTTCTGGGTTTAGTCTGCGTGATTTACACTGAACTGGAGCGTGATGTCCTGTTTTGATATAGTGCAAAACATCGTGCATAGGGGGATTGATTTTAGGGTTAAATGATCTCGTTAACGAAAGAAATTGTTTTAAAATGTTGCTATATTTGTTTAGATTAACAACAGTAGTGATCGAAAGAAATAACGAATCTTGAAAAATTCCTTTGGTGCTAAGTCCGGTAAGAGGGTCTGTTAAACAAAGTTTTTTAAAATCGATTAAAAGTTGAAAATGACTGAAGAAATCTGATCCTATTATCGCGTATTTTGTTTTAGCCAAAATGAGACGCCATGTGAATTTTCGTCGCAAACCTAAATCGACAGAAGTTAATTTAATGCCTGCGTTTGGTATAAGTTCGCCGTTTGCGGCATATAAATTAAATTCGTTGCTATCTTTAATTTTATTTGGGTTAGAATGCGGTAAAACACTGATTTGGCTCCCGCTATCGATTAAGAAATAAATACTGCTTATAGCATCTTTTACGAAAAGACGACTTTTATTGTTATGCAAATGAACGGCGTGCGTCTCGTCAACCGTTCGCGTTACTCGTTTTTTGAATCATTTAAGTCGTTAGGAACAAAATTACAGGGGCTTCTACATCTGCGTACCTTATCTTTAAATTTTTCATTATAATAACACATTCCTGAATTATTCTGTACACGTCGGGGTGTGTTAGATCGGTTTCTACCTTGATATCGAGTTCTGGATTTACTACGAGATAATCTATCAATTTTAATTGTGAGCTCTTCTATTTTGCTGCTTAATGCTGCAATAACAGGGTCAGGATATTTTGAAACAGTATGGGTCTAAAATTGCTGTGGATTCGAAAGAGCAATTATTTGATCTGCCTGTTTTGCTAAAGCGTCTAACGGTTCGTTAGAAATCGCGACCCTGCACAAAATTAGGCAATTGATTGAGAAACAAAGTTTTTAAAAAATCATCTGATAGCGCATCGTCTGCTAATTCTCGCATACGTCTGAGCAAAGTTGTCGGTTGTTGATTATCTAACTTCAGTTGTGATAACAAAGTTTTAATTCTAGTCTGCTTAGATTGCGAAAATTCAGCGATAAGAGTTTGTTTTAGTTTTGCGTAAGTACGGTCATTAGAAGTCGGATCTAGTAGCGGCCCGAGGGTTAAATTGTCGTCAATTTTATTTAAGAATAACGTGCCTCTGCATTAGCAAAATATAGATCGGGTTCTTTACTCCAGAAACTGGGCATTCGGATGCCTGCCATGCAGTGGCGTAGCGAGGGGTGGGCAAGGGGGGGCATCATGCCCCGGGCGCTACTCACAAAGGGGCGCCAAATGGTCCGCAAAAAAAAAAATTGCTGGATAATTTTTATTTTTATTATAATTGATTTCTGGAAAATATATTTTAAATTTACTGCCAGTGTAATATGATAAATTGTTATTTTGTAAATAAAAAGGAAAAAAAGGAACATTAATAGTCTAAATCAAACTGTAATAATATATTCATAATAGAAATGGCACGTCTTTTCTACTGGCAGGGCTGACTCGACCTGTGTCTGTCAGCACTTCCTTATGGCATCTACGCTGTGTGGTTACATAAATTATCTCCTTTCTTGATTTGTCTGATAAAATGATATGTTATAATTAATATTTACAGTGTACAAAGTACAAACATTCTTTCTTTCAGAACACTATATATTTTTCTTTCTATAAACGCAATGTAGCTTACGCTTGTTATTTTAAAACGATAACAATAACACTCTAATGTACTTATATGTACAGTCACGGAAAAAAAATATCCGGAAAATAACAACTAAGGGATCGTCTATTTTTTAATATAGATACTTCTTAGACACACAACAAATACAGCGTTTTGCCGTTTCTAGGAAAGGACAAAAACGCCGTATTTGTTGTGTTCCTGAGAATTATCTGTATTAAAAAATAAATGATTCTTTATTTGTTACTTTCCGGATACTTTTTTCCGTGACTGTACATATCCGTGATACTTGCGACTGGTTGTGGAAGTCTGCAACAAATTAGGGAAATACCCTAAATATTAACGTTTAAGTTATTTTGTGAGTGTATTTTTCAGTTTTGCGTCCTTGTCATCGCGCTCTGCTTAGAATAAAAATGAAATGTTATTAAATATTAAATGTTATATATTAAAAGTTTAATGTTAGCATAAATTATGGAGTATATTTCACTGTGTTACTACCTTTCAAGTTCAAGGCATTCTTGGTAAGTAATAAAACAAATAATGAAGCCATGTTGAAAAACTAGCACTTTAAGATGGTACAAATGTAGGAAACCTATTATTTTTACTTAGACTTGTAGTTGATTCGCTACTAGCAAATAATCTTAAACATGCCACAGAAACTCCAAAAACTGTCTCATATTTGTCAACACAGATTTAAAATGAATTCATTCATCTTCTGGCATCTACAGTTCGAAATCAACTAATAAACGATATCAAAAGAAATAAATATTATGGCCTTTTGCTTGATTCAACTACTGATATCTCTCATCGTGAACAAATGTCCCAAGTCGTTAGGTATGTAGATGTTGATTTTATAAATAAAAAAGTTTCTATCAAAAAATCTTCTTTGGGTTTTATTGGAATACATGCTAAAGATGCACCCTCGATCGAAAATACAATTTTAGAGAAATTAAATTCCGATGAAATTTCATTAACAAACTGCAGATCACAATGTTACGATAATGCTGCCGTGATGGCAGGTCCCACATCTGGCGTTGAACAAAGAATATTGGAAAAAAAAAAATCATAAAGCATTAGTTGTAAATTGTGATAACCATTCATTGAATTTAGTAGGAGTTACTGCAGCTAAACAAGATCCAATTGTTGTTACCTGTTTTGGAGTAATTGAAAACATATATCTTTTTTCTCACGTTCAACGTTACGACGAGAATTATTAAAAAATGCTTTAACAAAAACTGTCAAACGTGAATCTGAAACACGATGGAGCGCTGGAATACATGTGGTTATCGTTATCGTCGATGGGCTAGAGCAGTGATTCTCAACCTTTTTTTTTTTTTTGCGGCGGCACACTTTTAACGATTTTGAAATTTGACGGCACACAATGAAAAAAATTATTTTAAAAGTTGTTTACTCACCTATAATACACTGTGTTAAATAGTTTTTGATAATAGTTTTGAATGTGAAATAAAATAATATGTACTACAAAAGCGCGTTTATTAAGAGATTAATTATCTCTTTCGACTAATTTTTTATTAGTTAGTAACAGTTATTTTTTTGTTTGTTTGTTAATTTTTAGCTTGTTTTCTATTGTTATTAACTGTTAGTTTTTTACATTAATTATTATTTCGTGATTTCTTGTTAATTAGTTTTATTGCTAATTATTAATTGTTAGCTTATTTTTTGTTAGTTATCCTTTCTTAATTTGTTTTTAGAATTATAAATTGCATAGCTTCCTTTGATGATTAGCTTTTATTTCCGTTTGAAAATTAATATTTAGCTTGCTTTCTTTTGTTAATTAATAATTTTAATAGTCATTAAGTTTTCTACTTATTTCAACATTTTTTGTCAAAGTCAATTTAAACTCTTCTTTCTTATTTCAAGATTGTCAGAGACAAGACAATCACCGACATGGTTAAAGCTTGGAAAAAATATAAAAAGTATATATATATATAATATTATATATACACTTTTCTTTAATTTAAACTTTACTCGTAATAAAAAAAGCCTTCTAATTTTTATTGTTTCATTTCTAATATTTGGCGGCACATTTTAATATTTTGGCGGCACACAAAAGTGCCGCGGCACAGTGGTTGAGAATCACTGGGCTAGAGAATATAGTAGAACTATTAGAAAAATTAGCAGAGGACACAACCACTACAAGTGACACCAGAAATGAAGCTACAATTCTGTTGCAAAATATACTAACTTTTAGTTTCATAACTTTAGTTCATTTCTGGTATGGAATCTTAAGGAGGATTGATCGTGTGCAGCTCAGATTACAAGATCATAGAATGAATTTTAGAGAAGCGTTCCATGATCTTGAATCATTAGCGACTGAACTAGCCGAAATTCGACACAAGCTCTGTGAAGAGGCAATAGAAAAAAGCCAAGTCTCTTTGTGAAAAATGAGATATTGATACAACAATACATGTAAGAGGACGCCGCAAAATGCCCGGAGAATTGGTTAGAGATGTTGGTCTTTCCGCAGAAAGTGAAATTTCTCGCGTTATGAAAAGCGTTCTTGATATTCTCCAACAAGAAAAATATGTACACGATTTACACGATTAAGTGACCTTAATTTCAAATTTGGATTTCTACTAGACATTGAAAATTTATTGAACGAGGATAATGTTGATAACGACCTTGGAAAAATTTTTTTAAAAATTTGAATGAATTTCATAATACAGATTTCAATGAAATAGAACTCTTTATCGAAATATGTGACTGCAAAATGTTACTCCGCAGTAGAAAAGAAATTGAACCTAAAACTTCGTCAGAATTTCTTACTTTTATAATCTCGTATGGAGAAAATGTTTTTCCAAACCTGAGAGTGGCACTTCAAATGCTTCTGACTATCTCAGTATCAATTGCTAGCTGCGACCGCTCATTCATCAAATTAAATTTAATTTTGACATATCTACGATCAACGACGGGAGAAAATCACCTAAGTGACCTAGCATTTTTAAGCGTGGAAAGAGAAAAATTTGAAATGACCAACTTTTATGATATTATTGATAAATTTGCTTAATCAAAAGCAAGGAAAATTTATAAATAGTAATTAGTTTTATTAATGTATTATAATCATATTATTATTAAATATATGTATCTCCTTAGAGATAATAAATATTTACTTTTTTATTGTTTTAAAACTACGCGTTTTCAAAATATTTCTTTAGAAATATGTAAAATAAATAATAGGTATCTCTTGAACTAATTCTAAAGGATCGTATACATTTCAAAATCTAGTCTTGTTTTCTCAACTGCATTTCTTGTCTCAAATTTAAAGCCTAGCTTGAGCATATGACTTTATTTATTTCACTTTATTTATTTATTAATTTGCGAGAATATTTTACTTATAATATTATATGATTTTCGAATAGGGAGGGGGCGCTAAAAAGGTATTGTGCCCCGGGCGCGAGTTAAGTTCGCTACGCCACTGTTGCCATGTTTAATTTTGTCACGTGTAGCTTAAAACTAAAGTTTATTCGAAAGACACAAATAGGCCTAAAATTTAACAAAATAAAAGCTCTACGAGATGCCTGACAAACAATCAAGTAAAATGAAATACCACTGACCTGTTATTTTTGTATTCCATGTCCTATTAACATAGGTTGCGTGTTCAACTCCGGGTAACCATCTTTGGCGTGTGTGAAAAGTCTCTGACCTCAGGGCTGAGCGTCCAGTACAGGAAAAAGTCTGTGGCATTCCCCCTAGTAGAGGAATGACGTCAAACTCCTTGGTATCGCCATCTGCTGATGGTGGTTGATACTAGTCGCTACAATAGAAAAGAGGACACAGACAAAGACTGCAATCCCCTCCGAGTCGACTTACTAGCCCGGTTGCCAGGGTCACGTTTTTCGGCTTTCCCAGAGGCAGGTGTTGCAGAGAAAAGAAGCACCGAAAGTTTCCATTTCACCTGGATCCCGATTCAGCACTCCTTACTGGAACCTTTTTACGGGTTCTTTCAGGCCTTCTGATTGGCAGCATTGCACGGCATGTTCACGATCCAGGCTACTAAGGCACACAATCGGGGAACCAAGTTCCAAGGCACTGAAAGTAGAGGCAGGCTAAGCAGCGATAGAAAAGAGTACACAGACAAAGGCTGCAACCCCCTCCGAGTCGGCTTACTAGCCCTGTTGCCAGGGTCACGTTTTTCGGCTTTCCCGGAAGCAGGTGTTGCAGAGAAAAGAAGCACCGAAAGTTTCCATTTCACCTGGATCCCGATTCAGCACTCCTTACTGGAACCTTTTTAGGGGTTCTTTCAGGCCTTCTGATTGGCAGCATTGCACTGCATGTTCACGATCCAGGCTACTAAGGCACAATCGGGGAACCAAGTTCCAAGACACTGAAAGTAGAGGCAGGCTAAGCTGCGATAGAAAAGAGTACACAGACAAAGGCTGCAACCCCCTCCGAGTCGGCTTACTAGCCCTGTTGCCAGGGTCACGTTTTTCGGCTTTCCAGGAAGCAGGTGTTGCAGAGAAAAGAAGCACCGAAAGTTTCCATTTCACCTGGATCCCGATTCAGCACTCCTTACTGGAACCTTTTTAGGGGTTCTTTCAGGCCTTCTGATTGACAGCATTGCACTGCATGTTCACGATCCAGGCTACTGAGGCACAATCGGGGAACCGAGTTCCACAAAAAAGCACACGCAGCAATAGACTCACACCCCTTTACTATGAGCCCGTAAAGGAACCCACAGGTAGAGCCAAAGCCACGTCTGAACACAACAAAACTCGGAAGCAGAATGAGAGATTGCGTTGAGCTCCCGTTTATATAGCGGACTTCAAAAAATATTAACGCTTTTTTTAACTGCCCATGCGCAAAAAAAATGCTAAGCGCAGTACGATTCTATTGTAGCTGGGTATGCGCATTGCGTTTCAATCAATTTGTATGAACACGGATATGCACGCGCAGTAGGATTCCAATGTAGCTATGTATGCGCAGTGGGTTCTTTGCGGCAAAAGTGGAATCTAGCCTCAAACTTAAAAACTAGATGACGCTGAAAATCACACTCCGCCTCAGGCTAAGATCTAGTTCAGCTTTTCCTAAAAAGATTCTAAACTCATTGCTGATTGCTAACTCATCGCAATGATGTATATTGATGTAAACAACGACTTCTAGTACCGCTAAACAAATTCTCTTAGATTAATAAATAAAGTGAACTTTACTGGAGAATTTAATTTACACTTATGTTTAAAATGATTTTGAATAATATATACGCTTTCACATATGAGGTGAAACACCATAAATTATTAAGAAATATTTATTCATGTTTGCATGAACCAGTTTGTTATTCTAAAACATACCTAAACATTATCCTAAAACAACAGTTTTTTTTTATACCTTATTCGAAAACAAATATTCCGTTTGAAAAATGCGAGGAAGTTATCTATTATTTGCAATTTTATGTGCTTAAATTAAATACATCGGAAATGTGTTTTCTTTCCCTTGAAATAACTTCTATGTTTTTCATAAGTGAATATTCACACGTGAATATAAGTTCAAATTGATTGCTGACATTATCTGGACATGAATATATGTTCAAATTGATATCTCTTATTTTTAATGGCTAGTGAATACATAACTCTTGTTTGTGCTAGCTGCAGCCACAGGGATCTTTTAACGTTAGAACAAATGATTCTATTCTAAACTAATGTTAAAAGTAGTTGCTGGAGTTTCTAAAAATGACTGGGTTTTTTTTATTGCACTACTCACTGCACTATTTTTATATTTATTTATTAAAAAAAAAAAAAAACACACATTACATTACAAACTACACAAAAATTAGCAACTATTGTAGTTTCACTACTTGTAGTACACTGCTTCAGATCTCTGGTTTTTTCCTATAAAAATTAGGTAAATATTGTTAACGCATGTTTATCGACGGGTAGTGGTTTGTTATTTATAACTGATTGGAATTTATGATTTCTATATTATAGCTAATATTTAGAGTTATTAATATTTACAAAAACTTAATTTGGGAAATTTTTCTTTTCAAATATATACATCATTAATAATCATTGATAAAACTATTTTTTTATACTTTGAATACATTTGAGCACATGATCATGTTAGAAATTAATAATAAATAAAATAATTAATTTCTATGCAGCATTTATTGAATAAATAACTACTACTCAATTTATTGGTAAGATTATTCAATATTTTCAGCATCCTTATTGCTACTGTAAATTTTTGTCAGTGTTTTGTTTTTTGAAAATTCCTTATCAGTCTTTTGTAAAAAAAAAAGAAAAATTTTTGATATTTAGTTTTTAAAAAAAAATTCTGCTTATTAAAGCTTTCCTGTTATTTAAGTGTTTTTCTGTATATTGTGCAGCTACAGTAACGTTATAGTGTACAATAATACGTACAAGGAGATGTTCACAAAAGTGGCATAAACAATAAGACTTTGTTCTGAGGATGGTAAAAACCATAAGAAAATGATTTATTTGACAAAACAACAAGGACTATGGGAAATCTTACTTTTTTATAGAGTAAAAAAACTGTAAGAAAACATGTTTTTTCCTAGGACCGTAAAAACTTCATATGGTCAATACTGCACCGAATCATGCATCTGCACAGAATCTTGCTCTTCCCTACAACAATGCGCAATAAATAAAATTGCATCTTGCAAATAAAATTTGACGAAAAAAGAGCTTTGTGCTAATGTATTTTTCTTAATGTTTGTGTTAGGGCACCACATAATGAATAAAATATGCTGATTATTTTAGTCTCTGGCAGGGTTGGGGTTTTGGAGGTCCTAAACTGGTTTTGGACAGGACACGTGGGTTTTACTGTCTTAAACTGGGTAAAACTGTCCTAAACTAGGTAAAACTGTCTCTAAGTGTCCAAAACCTTGAACTTTGGTGAAAGGTAAAAATTCTATAGTTGGAACCATTGTACACATAATAATTACATGTATCAATAAATATTTGATATTTTTTATACAATTTACTTTAACTTATTAAAGGAAAATAATACAATATAATAGGAAAAGGTTTATAATTTTTGAAGCTCCACAATTCATTGAAGAATAAAAGTGAACACCTAATCCTTTAAATATAAATATGCTTTTAATACTGATAATAAATGTTTTTTCATAAGGATAAATAATGCAATATTAAAAAATAATAATAATGATTTTAAAAAAATACTAAATTTGTTTAAAAATTAACCTTTTATTTTTCACAATATTTTTTTAAAAAATTTTTATAATTTCTGCATGATAAAAAAGACATCTATTTAAAAAAAAAATGTTTTAAATATAAATATATTAGTTTAAATTGGTAATACAAAATAACTGAGAAATGTATCAACAGTTTTGAAGGGCATAACATCAGTTTCAGTTACTGACACTGGTGATGTATCAATACTACACTAAAAGAATTGAACACGAATGAAATAAAAGTATTCTTGAATAGTACTATAGATAAATAAACCTGTTTATGACTAACCAAACACTTAGTTCCTAATAGCTTAACCTGTATGGCAAGGTCAAACTTCAGTTATGTACTATTGAATAAGAGGATCAATTGAACTTGATTACTGATTAATCTTCCTTTGTTTAATGTTTAAATTGAAGAGTCAAACAATATTAATAAAACATTATACTTTTAAAAACAAATATTTTCTAATAGATTTAATTATTAATATGTTATTAGTTCTATGTTTATTTTACCTTTTAAATATTGTTCAGATAAAATTGTGACATAATTTGAGTAAAAGGGTTTTGGACTAAGGGGTTTTGGACAGGACGGTTTAAACCGTGGATTAATCCATTCTGTCCTAAACCTTGCCAACCCTGGTCTCTGGTAATTATAAAATTGATTTATTTAAAATAGATGGTGTAGATAATTGCTTATGTTTCTTTCATTTTAATGAAAATAACTACTTTATGAACCAAATGATGCAATGCAATAAATTTTTATTTTTCAACATTCGTTATAAGCTTTAAAAGTATTTGTAGTCATAAACTCATGCCAAGTAAAGGAATATATTCAGTACAGAGTGTCTTTTAAATGCACAGAGTGTCCTTTTAAGATCTTTTAATTCTACTGCTTTTAAGTATTGTTCGACAACAAATTTATGGCTTAAGAACCAAATGTATGGCATTTGAGAAATAATTACCCTTTCATTTTTTCAGGCAATTAAGCATATTTTGATATTTTTAATCAAACTTCCTTGTTAAAGATTTAATAAATAATAAAAATTTTTAAGGTCAAGAAAACTGAGATAGGCACAGTAGGCCTTGGCCCTCCTTGGGCTGTCGCGCCACTGAGTTTTAGTTATATATGCTCTAATACTTTAATAGATTATTTTTGAAAAATCGCTAGCATACATAAATAACAAATGATGCATTTTTTAAACTAAGCTAGTTAACATTAGATTTACATAAAAAAAAAATTATACTTCATGCCGAAGAGCCATTACATTATGACCACCTTTAGCCCTCAAAACTGCTAGCACTCGCCGTGGCATTGATTCCACAAGATGCTGATAGGTAGTCTGAGGTATCTGGTACAAAGCGCTCACCCACTGGTCCTGCAATTCCCTCACATTGCGAGGGGGTAGTGTGGCAGCACGAATTTGGTTTTCCAAGTAGGACCACAAATGCTCTATTGGATTAAGGTCAGGTGAATTTGGGGGCCAAGACATGACTTGAAAGTCACTGTAATGTTCCTCGAACCAATCCATGACGATTCGACCCTTATGACATGGTGCATTATCCTGTTGGTAAACACCATCACCCGCAGGAAACTGTTGCCATGAATGGGTGAACCTGGTCTGCAACTATGTTCAAGTAGCTTACAGACGCCAGGGATTGTTATATGAGGATTATGGGTCCTAATGTGCCCCATGACCATCTGCTCCTGAGCGAGCCCATTGTTATAGATGGTGGTCATAATGTAATGGCTCTTTGGTATAAATAACCATTCTAATTTCATACTATTTTATTTTCATGTGAACATGAGAGTAGAAAAAATGTCTATTTTTGACCCTCGTAAGATAAGAAACTTGATTCCCATACACATTATTAGAAATGCAAGGAACGTTCGTTGATGAAGTTTATCGAAAGAAGTAAGGTTGATGGATTTTCGGTAGAGATTAAAGTAATTTACGAAAGTGATACGCCCTATGTTTTTATGTGTACCAAAGATTGAATTATTTCCTCCGTTAAAAAAAAAACTTTTTTAAAGAATATTTGATTTATTTCTTTTTCACTTTTGTATCTGGTAGGTCGTTCATAAAGGGAATAGGTTATATTTCAAATAACGACAGAATGTAGATAAATTGTGCTTGAGGCATTTTGAAACAATTATACAATATGGGCACTTTAGCTTGTCTTAAATGCGTGGTCCTAAATATCGATTTACCTTAAATATCATTTGAGAGAAGCGTTCTGATTGTAACGGTCAGAAAACGAAGAATGCTTGTATTATCATCTAATAAATTTTCTGAGCTCTAGCTACAAGAAAGTGATAGGAATTTCGATTGCGAGAAGCCATAAATAAGTTTTTTGACAGATAAAATATGCGAAAGCGTACACAAGTTGTCAGTTCTTTAAAAAAGTTTTTCTTTAAATTGATACACTGATTTATAATCAAAAAATTAAATGCATTTATAAAAAATTATATGGATTTATAGTTGTACTATTAAACCTAGTGTGCTTATAACTTGAAGTAGAAATTGTCACTCACTTCAAACAAACCATTTTCGCAACGGCGAACATTTCTCCACACAACTTTTAAAAATGATTCGTCCCACGTTTTTCCTTTTAGATCGGATTAAATATATTTTCTCATTTTTATAAAACTTAAAAGAACTTTAAGATATTAAAAATTTTAAATTGTTTTCTGAATAATTTAGAAGAATCGCGTCAACCACATGTATATATGCTATTTAATCATCTAATTGTTAGCCAATGGACGCTATTAGCACACTCTAGTATTACAACCTGTCAAATAAATCATACGTTACATTTAAATTAAACAAAAATAGGATAATTCGTTTCAAATTAAATTTATTGTGCAAATGGGTTGAAAAAAAAATTTTCAGTTTTAGGGAATAAGTGCACAGCGTCTATGAATGGAATTTAAATACACTTCCCTCCAGTGTTATTGTTCACTTCTGAAAAACAGGTTTGACCTCTGACCTCCAGGATGCTACATGCCAAGAAATTTACCTCAAGCAAGCACATATTCTTTTCGTTCCTGTGTTGAACATAAAGCTAACTAAAAGTACCTATAACTTAGATTATTCATGTGAAAGTT